>CM067349.1:19182346-19229846 GCA_034190875.2 Urechis unicinctus | reverse complement strand
ATAGGATTTGATTAGTTCCATATAATTATTTACCGGCGAATTAAAATTAAAGTATTGTGAAAGTTTTCACCAGCAAGTTGGTAATGAGTCATCCACCGTAGGTAGGTAATGTTTCACCAGCCATAGGTAGGTAGTGTGTCACCAGCCGTAAGTAGGTAATGTGTCACCAGCCGTATGTAGGTAATGTGTCACCAGTCGTAGGTACGTAATGTGTCACCAGCCGTAAGTAGATAATGTGTCACCAGCCGTAGGTAGGTAATTTGTCACCAGCCGTATGTAGGTAATGTGTCACCAGTCGTAAGTAGGTAATGTATCACCAGCAGTAGGTAGGTAATGTTTCACCAGCAGTAGGTAGATAATATGTCACCAGCCGTAGGTAAGTAATGTGCCAGGTAGGTAATGCATAAAACCAGCTGCAGGCAGGTAATGTGTCACCAACCGCAGGTAGGTAATGTGTCACCAACCGCAGGTAGGTAATGTGCCACCAACCGAAAGTAGGTAATGTGCCACCAGCCATAGGTAGTTAATGTGTCACCAGCCCTAGATAGATAATGTGCCACCAACCGAAGGTAGGTAATGTGTCACCAGCCGTAGGTAGGTAATGTGTCACCAGCCGTAGGTAAATAATGTGCCACTAGCCGTAGGTAGGTAATGTGTCACCAGCCGTAGGTAGTTAATGTGTCACCAGCCGTAGATAGATAATGTGTCACCAGCCGTAGGTAAATAATGTGCCACTAGCCGTAGGTAGGTAATGTGTCACCAGCCGTAAGTAGATAATGTGTCACCAGCCGTAGGTAGGTAATTTGTCACCAGCCGTATGTAGTTAATGTGTCACCAGCCGTAGATAGATAATGTATCACCAGCCATAGGTAGGTAATGTGCCATCAACCGAAGGTAGGTAATGTGTCACCAGCCGTAGGAAGGTAATGTGTCACCAGCCGTAGGTACGTAATGTGTCACCAGCCGTAGGTAGGTAATGTGTCACCAACCGAAAGTAGGTAATGTGCCACCAACCGAAGGTAGGTAATGTGCACCAGCCGTAGGTAGGTAATGTGTCACCAGCCGTAGGTAGGTAATGTGTCACCAGCCGTAGGTACGTAATGTGCCACCAGCCGTAGGTAGGTAATGTGCCACCAACCGAAGGTAGGTAATGTGCCACCAACCAAAGGTAGGTAATGTGCCATCAGCCGTAAGTAGGTAATGTGTCACCAGCCGCATGTAGGTAATGTGTCACCAGCCGTAGGTAGGTAATGTGCCACCAACCAAAGGTAGGTAATGTGCCACCAACCAAAGGTAGGTAATGTGCCACCAACCGATGGTAGGTAATGTGCCACCAGCCGTAAGTAGGTATTGTGTCACCAGCCGTAAGTAGGTAATGTGTCACCAGCCGTAGGTAGGTAATGTGCCACCAACCGAAGGTAGGTAATGTGCCACCAACCAAAGGTAGGTAATGTGCCACCAGCCGTAAGTAGGTAATGTGTCACCAGCCGTAAGTAGGTAATGTGTCACCAGCCGTAGGTAGGTAATGTGCCACCAACCAAAGGTAGGTAATGTGCCACCAACCGAAGGTAGGTAATGTGCCACCAACCGATGGTAGGTAATGTGCCACCAGCCGTAAGTAGGTAATGTGTCACCAGCCGTAGGTAGGTAATGTGTCACCAGCCGTAGGTAGGTAATGTGCCACCAACCGAAGGTAGGTAATGTGCCACCAACCGAAGGTAGGTAATGTGCCACCAGCCGTAAGTAGGTAATGTGTCACCAGCCGTAGGTAAGTAGTGTGTCACCCGATGTAGGAATCAAGGTGTGAGTATTTTCCTCATGCTACACAAATACTGTCGCTACTGGGAATGAATTCTCGCTTTATGATATGTTGCCAATCAACAGCATATGATTCTCATGTCCATTTGTACAGTAGCCTAGAGGTTGAAGCAATCAATATTATATATCACTGTTAGCACGTTTAGCTCACGGAAACACGCTCAACCAAATGGATTGATGCTGTTCGAGAAACTATAAAGAAACTGGATGATATCGGCCGCATGAGGCTCTAATGGGCCTCCATTAGGCTTTCCTCTCAGTTGCATGCGACACCCTTTATTGTTCAGTCACAGCACACACTAATATAACGCTATTTACATTATCTGCTGATGGTAGGATTGTGTCAGTGAGGTTCTCGTGGCATGGGAAATGTATCATGTTTTACTGCCAGTTTTTGTACCATATTCATTGTTGTAGCATAACACCGATAAATAATCTGACTATGAACATGTCACATTGTATTAAGTGAGATAACGTAAGCTGATTCATATCTGAGTTAGCTTTACCAAACAGGCATAAGCTAGAGCTTTGATGCAGTTATATTCACATAAACGCATTCATGCGATAATAAGATATGACGATCAAACATAGAACACCACCTTTAATACCAGCTGCCTAGCATCTTGTTGGCCACGCCCACTCACAAGACTGTTTGCAGATATTGTTGCAGTTGATATTGCAGCTTTCAAGGTCTTTAACGGCGAGGATGACTTACATGACGTCATCAACTGCAGGCTCTTCTGAGGTATACAAGTGCCGGTCTACGGCAGATACATCGATATTAACTGGCTCTATTCACACCAGCATTATGTTAACGTTCATCGAGCAGAGGCAACAGCATCTACTTTATAGGGAAATACTTTGTGAAATATAATATAGTTTCTTAGGGGTGTGGCATTTTCAGGCGGTGAACGAACATGTCGGTGACAATAATGTGGTAGTGTTTGTACATTTAAATCATGTGTCAAGGTACATGTTGGGGCCTGTGGCATTAACCACCTGTCACCTATACTAACCACCTCCACACGCCCGTTTACAGTCAGTGTGGAAATCTATTTATTCTCGCACCTGTTTGGCTTCGTATAATCACCTGAAGTGGTGCTCAGAGCACATGGGACAATGAGCATCACAAAGTGACGTCTGACATGTTCCCTACTTATATATCATAAGATAAAATTTAAGACTTTGCCCATATGGACTGTGTGATGATGATGGCCTTCGCTAATGCATAATGACTTGGTTCTAGTATAGGAATCATTCGGCTGTTATTCCATCTCTGCACCACCACGGTATCAAGATCCCAGTCACGTCAGCAGTAAATATGTTCCATATTGTTGTAATCTTGTATTATGGAGACAGGTAATTGTCTTTAGCTAATAGGGCACATCGCAAAGAGTAGAGGTAAATCTGGCGGCTCGAACAAGTGCTGAAATGCACGAACATAAATTTGCGACTCTCTGGTCACGTGTTTAGTATGCCACCTTGGGGCTCATTCTTATTTATTCATTCCTATTAATTCATGGCAATACTAAACACCCACAGCACTACATTTAATGCTGGTTTGCATCACATTTGTTACGTGAGACTATTCTTTTGACCAATCTGTCTCCATTTACACTATTACAGCAGATACCACTCTGTTATTCGCCGTACACGCGCTTAAGCTGTCAGTTGTTGTATGAAATGCATATAATTTTTATTTTTTTACTTCGTCAGTTATCCGATAGCTATGTTGTAAGCGATACAGTCCCTTCTGCTGAAGGATTGGTGTTTTGTTTTAAATGTCACCGGGAACGGTGCACTGCTCAGAACACTGGATGTAACGCGATAGACTAGGCAGTGTAAAGTTTGTTTCGCGCAATACTCCTGCTTCGGCTGTCAGTGATTTTGTGAAATTTATACATTTTTGTTGATTGTTTCTCCAGTTATCCGATAGCTACTGTTCAAAACAACATGTTCCCTGCTTGCGGATACGCAGCGTTTGAAATGTCACTGGAATAAGGCACCGCTCGATTTCATGCTTGCCTTGATCGTAAGTGAACATTCAATATCCTTGACAGGAAATTTGTTTTACATTGTTGGAATTCATTCTTGTGTGCTAATAGTCTTTTTGTACCCGGAGTCTCAACCAGTTGTTCTAAAAGTTCTTTTGTAGTTTCTTTGAAGCGGGTTGTTGTGCAAAGACTTGTATAATCTGGATAATCTTGGTTTATTGCCTCTCGTAAAGTCTCCATCTCTCCTGGCATGATTTCTCCCATGCCCCCAATGTCCCACCTTTTATCCCCACCCTGGAACTCAACCACTCCCCCCAACCAGGCGCATGGGTTATTTTGCCTGTAACCAAAGACAGCGACCGGGCCCAGTGTCAACAAAATGCCTTTTGTTAAACTCCTGGCCGCATGAATAGAATGACAAATTAAAGGAACCCTAGTCACGGGTGTCCCACTTCCAGACGCCTAATCAAAGGAATCTGAGCCATTAGATTGCACAGTCGGCGTCACAATTGGCTTAGGCGTAATTGAACCCTCATAGGGGGGTCTATTGGATCCTGAGTCACATGAGATACACTTATATACTGCGGGAGAAAGGGGCTGCATTGTTGTCAAACCTGTAAGTTTAGGATCAACCAGTATTTCGCTACGATGTTATCAGCCCAACTCTGCGTCATTCCTGTATGGACTGGGTCGCCCGGTGTCCCGTCTGCGTTGGTTGCGTCGCTCTGCGTTCTTTTCTACCATTTCCACCCGGATTTCCACCAGTTGTTCTGAGAGTCTTTTTGTACCAGGGTTCACCACCAGTTGTTCTGAGAGTCTTTTTGTACCAGGGTTCACCACCAGTTGTTCTGAGAGTCTTTTTGTACCAGGGTTCACCACCAGTTGTTCTGAGAGTCCTCATGTAGTTTCTTAGAAGCGGGTTGTTGTGCAAAACTCGAAGACTTATATAATCGGGATAATTTTGGTTTATTGCCTCTCGTAAAGTGTCCGTCTCTCTTGGCAAGATTTCTCCCATGCCCCCAATGTCCCACATTTTATCCCCACCCTGGAACTCAACCACTCCCCCCAACCAGACGCTTGAACTGTCGTCATTGGTCACGACTGGTCACCTGGTTGGAGTGTTATAGAGTGGTTGGTTCGGGGGTGGGGACGCCAGGTGGAACATGGGCGGCATCCGGAGATTAGCAAGCTGAGACCATTCCAACCATGTATATTGCATTGTATTAGTGTCAATTCGAATTAATTGTGGGGGATTGCTCTAGATCATAGGGATTAAAAATGTTGTTGGTACCATCAGATGGATAAAAGGGATAGAGTTTGTAAAAAAATTATACCGATCAGAAGGTGTCGAAAGTCTGAATAACTTACTTGTGGAATAAGGGCCTTGATATAGCAATTTTGAAAATACCGTCATTACACTTGTCGTCACCTAGATTATGCGTTTATCCACGCCTCCCATCATTTCCAAGGCTAATGGAGCTGATGAGATATGGAACAGACAACTCACTGTCTTACAGAAAACCCTGGACAATAGTAAACTGGATTGATAGAGCGTCCAAGCGCTGCTGGGGGGCTAACAACTTCAATTTCAAATGATGTCGCTAGGTATTGGTTTTATGACATTCGATCTGATCTGCAAATGCGGCTATCAACCACATGATATAGACAAAATCAGAGAACAAAATCAGAGAACAATACGGGCAAACGATATGCAGTGAACCGATAAATTTCGTCGTATTCAGTCTTCAGGGGACGAAGAAAGTCTCGCCGTTAATTAACCTTTGCAGAATCCACTGTCTGTGACATTAATTATTCACATATAAATATAAATGCATCGAGTATCAATGGAATATGTGGCGAATTAAAATTGTTAATGATTCATCATTAGAGAGTCCCTGGTGACTGTCACCATTGGGTTACCTCGGCAGTGTGTTATCTAAGAGTTTCTGAACACAAGTCAAGTAATCACCGGGTTAAGTGTAGCTTAGCGGAGACACATTTTACCATGCGGTCAATCCAATTATCCATTCATAGCGGCGTCGAGACATGTTGTCCGCAATAAACGCCTCACATCATTGCTTAAGCGATTAAAACTTAATTCCGTGTAAATACTGCGAGTGTAACACGCTTGTGTTCTATATATAATGTATGATTGAGGACCAAGACAGCAAGCAGCATGTGTCGTTTCTTAGTCTATGTTAAAGTAAATAGCGTTTTTCTACAGACACTACACAATTTGGCATAATTAAGGACAGTTAATAGGGAAGATAATATCTATAATGGGTCTACTGTGGGCTACTTCTACCGTCAATGCAATTGTTGATCCGTGATTAAAAGTTTCTATATTACATTAAGCACCATTATGTTGGAAGAGCTGAGGCCATACATAATAATATCGAGGAAGAAAACCCACTCATAACCAGTTTTCCCTGCCAAAGTGTATCAATGGCAATGTTTTAAAATCATCTGAACACTTATTACTACAATTTGTTGCGGTGTTTGCAAAGTACTGCTACAATATCCGTAAACTAAATCTGTTTACCACTGGTTTCTTGTTATATGTTAATTTTTTAGATATCAAATGTTACAAACTGTTCACATTTATGATATGTTCGTGCACTCGTAGTTTTCATGGTTCAAACGGAAACTAGAAAAAAAACATCTCAGTAATATATAACATTTGTTATTACTGAGTTAGGCGACATCTTATGCCTGTGAAAAAATAGACGATGTTGACACGTGCACGTATTACATTTGTCACGTATTGCATTAGTACAGTTCGTTATCTCGTTGCTATTTCACATGGGTGCTTTTATTTACATCTGAATTAACTACAGTTTTTCATGAGCATGCTGTTCAAACAAAACGGCCTGGAAATGAGAAAAACCGCCTTTTGTTGAACGAAAACAGTGGCTTTGTATAAGTAATATAACTGGTACATTTTAAGCGTGGTGTTGCTGAACTATCGCCCATTCATCTATTGACATGGTGATTAAGAACTAACAAGGGAGCATATGCCGAGGTTATTGGTGCTTAGTGACAGGTTTTGACCATATTAACAGTGCGATATTGTATTGTTTAAGATTATTACCAAGGAGTTCAATTACGACTTGACGAGCTTTCTAAATGCTTGACATTTGTGTGCCACTTATACTCTATACTTATCTTCTACATGCTTGATCGCCATAATGCATAGTGTACGCTGTAATTTTACAATGTTATGAATTAATGTTTATTTTTGGCAGTATCTCACACTCTGATTTCTGTCATTTATGTTAGATAGAAACGATGAAATACCTGAACTGAATATCATTGAAACTACTCCGCAATGATTGGTAAAACACCAACATCCACAACACTTTGCAGACAGCTTTAGGCCAGTATTGCATCGTTCTTTGAAGAATGTAGAATCAGTTGCATTTGAAATCTCCATCTAAATGCGTAGTCATTCAGCCATGGTTTGCATGACCACTCAGACATAAGATAATGACATTACATGAGCCAATGCGTTCATGGCAATTGGGTTGAATCAAGATGTATAACTTGGATCCAATATCCTGAAATAGCACCTATTAAATTCGAGATTTAACGCGTCATTGGACACCTGACTTAACTTAGCCTTGATAAAAACTAACCAACCATGAAACCAGGGATTTAAGATAATATTCTAAAGGACAGATGCAGTTCGCAGTCAGTACACGTGTAAGCGCAAGATCATGATAAACCTATAGATCTGTGATCCTTGGATGTTATTCCACCGCAACATTATATAGTAGTTGTATAATTAGATAATACCTTATTCCAGAGCTGCAGGAAGTAAGGAAACAAAAGCTGAAAAAAGTGTAATCAATAAAATCTCAATACACCAATTTCACTGAGGAAATGCACGCTTATTAGCGCCTTAACATTATGTATCACATAATGCCTACGGATAGCATCATAAGTCCTTGGACAGCACGAACTCCTCCTCGGAATCTTTCATACATATGACAGCACTAGTATTTAACAGCAGTTTAGGCAATTAATGATTATGTCATAGAAGACAACCAACTATTAACCAGAGCGAGGCAGCAATTGTACCTGACAACGTGAATCAATGGCAAATTTTTACAACTTTTATAACAACTGTAACAATATCCGTTAACAAGGGCTCTTTGAGTGTTTATTGTGCATGTTATCATCAAATACTGCACACCATCCTGCCATCCTGTTCACAATCATGATATGTTCTTGCTCTCTTGTGGCATCATTTGTACCAATTTTATTTATTTTCATGTCAACACCACGTGCTGCACGCCGTCAAGCTCTTCTATTCACAATAGATGGTAAGTTCTTGGTTCTGACCCTCGTAGCTTACATGGTTCACTGCGGAAAGATATCCATAAAATGTAGGAGAACCGACTAGCGCTAATTATGAACTTAACGGAAAGTATGGTATTTTTGTAAAATACGACACTGGTTTCTGCAGTGGAAGGCGACATTCACTGGCTGTGAAGCAATAGACGATGTTGACACATGCATTTGCTTCATTTCTTGTTAGCCCATGACTGTACAGTGTGGTATTGACTCGGTAGTGCATAAACAATGTAACATAAGCAAGTACCCGTGTGCTATGATATTGGCGATTACATTGGGAGAATTGCATAACAAAATATGTTGCCAAGTTTGGCTACCAGTTATGACAATACTACTGGCTTATACGTAATTGGTCTCAAATCACCTGGGAAAACAAATGCAAATGAATTATGCTGTGCAAATACTGGGTCTATCCTAGAATTCGCATACAAACGAATTGACATCTCAATAGCGTATAAAATTGGTTACCACTGAAATAGGAAGCAGCCACTGGCTGTAACATACTACACGATGTTGAAACATGCACTGGTAGTATTTGCACCACTGGTAGTATTTGCACCACTGGTAGTATTTGCACCACTGGTAGTATTTGCACCACTGGTAGTTATTGCATTTGAATCAGTCGTTATCACGTCGCTATATTATCTGCTTGCACACTTACACAAGAACGCCTTGATAAAGCATCAAGGGAATTATACATATTATGAGAAGATGCAAATTTGTTGACAGATCTCTCTCATTTCACCACAAGTTGATAAGTAACGTATGTTGATCTTAGTGTAAACTTAGGAACTTAGAAAAACCTTTGTTTTAATGGGGGCAGTGGCTTTGCATGAGAAATACAATTGGTATGTGTTAATTGTGAACGTTGTCAAACTATCACACCTTTAATATGTTAATTCTGCGCGTTTTACAATTGACAAACACTCGTACGAGGTAATTGACCCATAGAAACAAGTTTGCTGCATTAGGAACATAATATGGTAATGTTAAATTTGGACAGAAATAGTGTATATTTCTCTCTGATCCATGTCGAAAATGCGTATATAGGTTAGAATAGGTTGAATTCCTATGCGGAACTCACCAATACTACTACTATGCAGTGTTTGGTTAAATATCAAAGCCTACTTTGCATCGAGGGCAGCTTCAGTATAGTTTTATACCGTTGAAAGAAGTGTGCATACTATGCTATAGAAGTCCACATCTGACTGCATTTATATAGTCTCTCAGCCGCGGTCATTCAGACACCAGCGTCGTTTTACACGACCCAATGCGTTTATAGCGTATTTGCCCTCGTGGCATGATGATAATTGCCCAGCATTGCCCACATTCACCAATGATCCATTTACACCATTTTGCTGCATCAAAATGAAGTGATCATTTTGAATGAAAAGCCGAGCAATAGCACCCATTAGGCGTCATTGGACATCGGATTTTACTTAGCCGTGATAAAGTCTATCCTTCCGTGAAAGCACTGATTAGAGATTAGGCGTAAGGTTTTCTCACTTTCCTCATTCGGTATATATTTAAGTGTTGGATCATGGTAAATTATAGAAATGAAATGATATAATTAATTAAATCTAACTACATCAATTTGCATTGAACCATGAGCGCACAGAAAAGCCAATTGAACCCTTGAAAGCCATCTTCATTAACGCCTTATTATGTATCACTCATGTAGAGAATGCCGATGAATTGCGATGCGTCATACGTCCTCAGACGGCACATGAACTCCATTTTGCGTCTTCTATTGGTTTGTCACCGAAGTATCAACATAATCCCCGCGATTTAAGCTATGAATAATATAATTCATTATGACGACTTACATTAAATCTGTCACAGATTACTATGAATGGTACGCAATTAATAAGGAGAGGTTTATTGGAGTTGTCTTGTCATGGTTTTGAAAAGAATTGTATGAAAGAGAGATTGATATGCGGATTAATGAACCAAGGGTTAGTTGAATCATGTAATTGATTAATGGCAGTTGAAAAAATTGATGTAAGCCTTTTATATTTAAAGGAACTGTAAACACATATACACCTTAAGAATAAGGGTCAAATGAGTGATTCGAGATCCTATGAACTTTGTCAACGTGTGAGGATCTCGAGCATAGAGTTTATAGTTGAAATACAACGCTGGCGACGTTACTATGAAATCAACAACAGCACATGGGATTGTTGATCCAACGTCTCGGGGTCGGCGTCTGTTAAAACATGGAGTCATCTGATTGGTCAAGGCTTACATGGCTAAGAATTAATCAGAGAATTCCACGTGGATTTAATGGACGCTGTAACAAAGCAACGCGCGGCGCCTAACAGGTGGCGTCTTCACATTTTTTCTCGAGCTGAGGCTCGAGTGAGCGCTCTTAGCGTAGCTATAAACTATTTGATGACAGGCAGGCATTATGACGAAATATAGCCCACTGTGAGCTGTTGATATACACGCTAAGAACGACACATACTCACTTACACACACACTACACACTACATACACACGCACACGCATATATATATATATATATATATATATATATATATATATATATATATATATATATATATATATATATATATATATATATATATATATATATATGTATATATGTATATGTATGTATATATATATAAATATATATATACAAATATGTATACATAAATATATATATGAGTATATATCTGTATATATATATATATATATACATATACATATATATATCTCTATCTCTCTCTCTCTCTCTCTCTCTATATCTCTCTCTCTCTCTCTCTATATGTCTCTCTCTGTCTGTAGTCTCTCTCTCCTCTCTCTATAGAGAGAGAGATATCTCTAGAGGGATCTCTCTCTGTCTCTCTCTAGGATCTCTCTCTCTCTCTCTATCTCTCTAGAGAGATCTCTAGATAGAGATCTCTCTCTATAGAGTCTCTCTCTCTCTCTCTCTCTCTCTCTCTCTCTCTCTCTCTCTCTCTCTCTCTCTCTCTCTCTCTCTCTCTCTCTCTCTCTCTCTAGATCTCTCTATATATCTCTCTCTCTCTCTCTCTCTCTCCTCTCTCTCTCTCTCTCTCTCTCTCTCTCTCTCTCTCTCTATCTCTCTCTCTCTCTCTCTCTCTCTATATCTATCTCTCTCTATATATATCTCTCTCTGTATATCTGTATACCTCCCTGTCGCAGCCTGTCTTAGGAAATTTGTGTTTAATCAATCGTTCATAATTTGCGTACTTAATTCAAAATCGACACTAGTCAAATAACATTCACTCAATTAGGTCTTTCGCATTGTTAACCACGGCGCCCGTCAATTCCATATCATTGTGATGAACTGGCACACAAAGAAAGTAACATCGTTGATGTGTTAAATCGCATTACGAAGCCGCATTTTCGCTCTCCATACAGCAGGTATTCTGTTGACTTTGTCCAGATTATAATGGGTCTCATTTAGATCCCCTCTATTTACTTTCTGCATTAGCTTTAATATATCTACGCAAAATCTGCCTTGAAATATATGGACAAAATCAAATGATCGTCACAGGTTCTATGAACAGAAAATATATGCTTTGATACCTCGGAAGAACCACTTGCCGGTAAAGTACCGAGCTCAAAAAACCACAAACTATTTCTGTAGAGCCATTTTTGTTCCATTAGTTCTCATAACTTAGCAATGAAACAGAGCCTGGCTCAATTTTTATATTTTTAATGTGATAGTTTAATGGGTAAAAGATTTGCAGCAAACCAACTAAAGAAAAACTGATGATTTAGTGCGAACGTTGCTGATTAAGAAGCGCAAATGTTCTCTCTCACCTGTTATATCACATAATGTCTTGAGTCTCATTAAACGCGCTGGTTACTGTCGCAGGTGGACATCATGTGATCAGTGGCGGCACTCACTGAGCATATCGTAATATATAGCTTGCTGATTGATGCTTTCCATCATCAAGTTATTCACGTTATGGATCGGATTTAAAGCTAATCAGCTTTGTGGTTAAAGCAGTGGACACAATGACTGATGTTAAAAGAGACCGCTTGTTTGTGTCAGCAACCGTCTCTGAGATGATATTGCGCCACCAAGGAAGTCGACTAGTCAGGTGACACTAGTCAGGTGCTATTCTTAAGCTGCTTGATTCTGTGCGACGTGGTCGCCTTTTTGACGCCACTTGCACAGACTGTTTGAGGCGCCATATAAAGATAAACACGACATAACATTCATTCATTTGTTATGTTGTCTCTGGGCTGATACACACGGCTGTGGTCGGCGATCTAAAAACAATAGCAAAAGTGGTAATTGAAAATTCCTAATGGGACAGTGCATTTGGGCGACCAACGCATTTGCTGCTAAACTTTGTATTTTTACATTTGCAAGACAACCAAGGCTTTTAAATAATCTCTAGCGGAACATATATCTTTGTATATATATATATATATATATATAGATATATATATATATATATATATATATAGAGATATATAGAGATATAGAGATATAGAGATATATATATATATATAGATATATAGATATAGAGATATATATAGATCTCTATATATAGAGATCTATAGAGATCTATCTCTATATCTCTCTAGATCTCTATCTCTCTCTCTCTATATCTCTCTCTCTCTCTAGAGAGAGAGAGAGAGATCTATCTCTCTCTCTCTCTCTCTCTCTCTCTCTCTCTCTCTCTCTCTCTAGAGTATATCTCTCTCTCTCTCTCTAGAGAGATCTCTCTCTCTCCCTCTCTCCCCCTCTCTCTCTCTCCCTCTATCTCTGTCTCTCTCTCTGTCTCTCTCCTCTCTCTCTCTCTCTCTATATATTTCTCTGTCTCTCTCTCTCTTTCTTTCTCTCTCTCTCTCTCTATATCCCTCTCTCTCTCTCTCTCTGTATCTCTCTCCCTCTCTGTCTCTCTCTATAAATCCCTGAATCTATTCCTCTTTCCCTCTCTCCCTATCTCTCTCCATCTCTCTCTATGCATTTTATCTATCTCTCTCTATCTCCCTTTCCCTATGTATATACATATCTCTATATATGTCTTTATATATATATATAAGTATACATATATATAAATATATCATGTATATATATTCATATGCATATATATATGAAAGGGCTACCGATTTACGTACACCACAAATGATCGACGCATCAGTGTGACTATTGAATCAAATCGAGAACTGCGAATCACCTGAACATGTGATTCACGGCCAAACCAGAAGTGTCGCACCAGCTGGTGCTGCCGCAAAACTCTCAACCATTGAACTATCGACTATGGCTTTGCTGCATTTTCATGCGTCTCTGTTCTTCTGATAAGCCATGAGAATTAATGGAGCAATACATGAGCTGCATGAGGTGATTAGCCGTTAGAAGCACATGCTGTCCACATGCATCAAGCGATTCTGTGCAATGCCGAATCATGTACAATCTCTAATTCGACTCCAGTGGTGTCTTCTATGGTAACAACGCACATGTTTATTAGTCATACGAACTAATTGGAATCTGTGCTGTTCTAATAATGGGGGTTGTTTAAAATGTAACGCTGTAGGTGCCGAGCGCAAATGCAGTTTGATAAGACAAATTGATACTGTTATAATAAATTATCTCAACCCATTGCGTGAATCCATTCGCCGCTATGATATGACATTTGATTTGACCTTGAAGGGTCACGTAGTTCACAATGCCATGTAGTTAATTAAGTGATGTTAGCAGTTGACGTTGACAAGAAATAAGGAGTTTAATATATTGGTGAATAGTGCAGAAATACATATTGTCTAGGGAGATTATACTGCAGAATTTATACTCGTCGAACGAAGGTACTGGAACATGTGGGATATATCATTTGGGCATCGCCTGGCTTTACGATTACGTAACAATTTCATCTATGGCCGGTCAGGTAAATTGGGTTTGCAGCAGCTCGACTGAGCCGAAACGAACGCATGATTTATGACATTAATTGTATGGCTCATGGCGCTTGGTGTCACTGGCGGATATCATAGTGAAGCTTAGCATCAACTGCGTAGAATATTCAATGGCAGAAATATAATATAAATAGCTTAGAAGGAGCGCCATGATATCTAAGTATCCAATGATGATGACATATTTCTACTTGTCTGCACCAGCAATAACGTTTTTACCTAAGATTAAGTTTTACTACGCACCATTCGAAACAACATAAGACCATTAAGAGTGGGCCATGATGGCCAAATGTTCATGGGTTAAGACAAGCTTCAACGACACAAATTAATAACAGATGCAGGTCGCTCTCATTTCACCACGAGTGGATGAGTTAGACGTCGCGTGCAGTGGTGCCATGCATACTTACAATTTGAATCATGCGATCAAAGGATGTGATGCAAATGTAGCGACATATTGCATAAACCCACAATCGCTCCGGATACTAGAACACTGAATTTCTATCATTTGGCAACAATAAAAGAAATTGTACAAATGGATACAAACCTAGGCATATAAAATGAAGAAATAGCAACACGCTTTCGTTGTTCATATACAAAAAAATATTTGGTTACCTGTCGATTGTTTTAACAGTTATCTATCAGTTACCTGTCGATTGTTTCGCAAGGTATATTTCAGCTACCTGTCGATTGTTTCTCCAGCGATGCTAATGGTCTCGGTTTATTAGGCTTAATGTCTCAGTCACCTTTGCTCTATGGTTAGTATAGGACGGTCGTAGCCCCCCGATGGGTGGCATGGTTAACAGTGCCAAAGAGCTCATTAAGTAAATGTCATTTGACAGGTGACGATTGTGAAATGATTGCACAAACTATGACAATATTGGTACGATACAAATCAGTATAGACAGGCTGCGAAACAGTCCTGTGTTTGATATGAGCTTTTTATGTATAAGGCACATGATAACTGCGTTGCTATCGTGGTTTGTCTAAACGTCTGGGCCGACATATCGTCTCAGTAGGTGAAAGTTTAGGTGATATTTTAGGTGATAGTTTAGATGATGGTTTAGGTCATAGTTTAGGTCATAGTTTAGATGTTGTAATGAACAAATAAAATATGACTACGATAGTCATATGTATCATCTATCTTTGTCGCACCATTCAACATCTTTACTACGTGGTAGTGGTGCCATCAAGAGGTAGTGGTGCCATCAAGAGGTAGTGGTGCCATCAAGAGGTAGTGGTGCCATCAAGAGGTGGTGGTGCCATCAAGAGGTAGTGGTGCCATCAAGAGGTAGTGGTGCCATCAAGAGGTCATCGAGAGGTAGTGGTCAAGAGCATCATCGAGAGGAGGTAGTGGTGACATCAAGAGGTAGTGGTGCCATGGAGAGGTAGTGGTGCCATCAAGAGGTAGTGGTGGCGCATCAAGAGGTAGTGGTGCCATCAAGAGGTAGTGGTGCCATCAAGAGGTAGTGGTGGCATCAAGAGGTAGTGGTGACATCAAGAGGTAGTGGTGCCATGGAGAGGTAGTGGTGCCAACAAGAGGAAGTGGTGCCGTCAAGAGGTAGTGGTGCCATCAAGAGGTAGTGGTGCCATCAAGAGGTAGTGGTGGCATCGAGAGGAAGTGGTGGCATCAAGAGGTGGTGGTGACATCAAGAGGTAGTGGTGCCAGCGAGAGATAGTGGTGCCATCAAGGGGTAGTGGTGCCATTAAGTTGTAGTAGTGCCATCTACCGTATCATAATGAGGTTCCGATGCACTAAACTCCTGGATGCAATTGGAAATAACAAGCAATACCTAGTCTGATATATGACATACCCCTGTTTTTGTTGTCAATCGTTTTTGCCGATTGTTTCATCAGTTATCTATCAGCTACCTGTCGATTGATTTTCCAGTTATCTTTCAGCGTCCTGTCGTTTGTTTCTCCAGTGATCTATCAGCTACCTGTCGATTGTTACTCCAGTGATCTATCAGCTACCTGTCGATTGTTACTCCAGTGATCTATCAACTACCTGTCGATTGTTACTCCAGTGATCTATCAGCTACCTGTCGATTGTTACTCTAGTGATCTATCAACTACCTGTCGATTGTTACTTCAGTGATCTATCAGCTACCTGTCGATTGGTTTCCCAGTTATATATCAGCTACCTGTCGATTGTTACTCCAGCTATCTATCAGCTATTTTGTCCACCCTATTTACCTACCGGCTGAATGGATGGCGTTCCTTTATAAATATTACACCAGGGCGCAGCTCATGTAGTGTGTCGTTTGGACAGTATGTTCTAAGGATAAAATATTTATGCATGTATGGTAAATTTCTAGAACTACTATGTAAATTTATATCGTCGACAGCTTCAGGACAATAAAACATTGTTGCTATCAGAAGGCAGCATACTTTAAAAGACATGTCTGACTGCGTATGGTCCGTTTAACATGCTAATTACATTACATGAGCCAATGGACATAGAGCGTATTTGCTTTCGCTGCATGAAGATCATTACCCATAATTGCTCACTTTGCACTATGGTGTATTCACATCATTCGGTTGGACTTCAGATCGCACTTATCTTTACTAAAACTAGCTCACTGTGAAGGTACTGAGTTAGATATGCTGTAATCTCCGTTGGCAGAAGTTCAAACGCTAGATTATGAGACAACAATGATGCATTGATCCTTGGTGCTGTTCTAATTCTGCATTTGTATAAGGTGACGACATTGAATATGTCTCTCGGTCCATAAAGCGTTCTCCTTCTAGTTATCTTGGCAATTGTTCACCTTCGCTTACATTGCGCTTAATTTAATACTACAAATCCATTACCAATTTGTGAAGAAATAATAATGTACAGTGCAATGTAGCGTTGCAACACTAATGGGCACATTTAATGATGAATAAGACGACAAATGCGTGACGCATTTCAGCCATATTTACTCCTTATGTTTGCCATGCAACATGAGCAATCAGCCTTATCTAACTGTCTAGGTAATTTGCTTGATAGCCTTCCAGTGCTAATGAAGGACACCATATTGATCGACAACTGTAATCGATTATTTGATATCTATTTTATGACTTTTGTTTAGCAAGCTGCAGTTCTTTATCAGATTATGCAGACAGCAGACAAACGTAGGTGAAATGTGCTTTCGGGCAATAAGACAACATCAAAAACTAAATCGATAAATGAATAAACAAGTTAAAGGATTTCGTCTTGTGATGGCACACATCCACATCACAGCTTAATGATCCCCAGTTGTGGTCTTCTGGTTTGCCATAACCTCTGTGTTTGTTGTAGTAGAAAGGATAGGAGAGGAGATTGGCTTGCGAGACTATAAGACTAACACCTCTCCAGCAAGAACAATTCGCTGTTCGTTTTCAACATATTCAATCGTAGTTGAAGAGGTCTGAAGTGCCAACATGGACCTTACGAAAGTACCACCCAATGAAGCATATAGAATACCGCGCTGCATATCAGAGTTTCTTATAATTAACCTGTGATAAAATAAATGGATTATACACAGCAGCAGTGCTAGGTGTATTTATTGCGTGGAAATAAGAGAATGAGAGATATAACGGCTTTGTTAAAAGTTATTCGCCACTTTCACCATGTCACTAATGTTAGGTATTGCTGTGGCCACCAGAGCTTACACATATCATCTCGCCATCTCATTCACACGTCCGCCTTCTCAACATTCTATCCACCCACTAACCATGCTCGTCTGTTATACTGCAACAATCCACAGACGTAGTATAAACAGGATGATATTTGCTGCTTTGATTTATCAGTTTATGTATCGCCGCCTTAACGCTTCCACCACTGCCACCTAGGGGGCACTGTGGTTGCTGTCATTGTTAACTCCGCTAATAAACCAATGTGAGGTCATAGTAAAATACAAATCTGTTGCTTCAAGGAAATATGCAAATTGAACAATAGATGACTGTAATGCTTACTTAGACTGCTCACAGGTGTGTTAGGTACACGGCATGTCATCAACTCTGTGTGCACAGCGCTGTATACAATACTTGTCTCGTGATCACATCGACTTTTACACTAGTTATCTAATAGCTTCATTTTTGTTAATGCTCCGTGAATGCTGACTGCGTGGTTTTCTATTTTAAATGTCATCAGTACTTAGCGCCCTGGATATTACACGATAGTGCATTCAGCACGCAGTCAGACCATTGCCATGCACCTACTTTGGCTGACAGTCGTTTTCTGAAATACACATTGTTAGCTGCTTATCTAGTTATCCGATATCTTCCTTGTCGTTCAGTTCTACATATCACAAAGATACTTTTTGGGATTGCCAGTACGTGAATAGTTGCGGCAGCACATAGCTTGGCACGCCATTAAGTGTGTTGTAATTTGCACCAATGGCGTCGCCCAGGCTTAGCGTATATGCATGTCTATCTTCGAAATCATGTCATTGCCAAGATTAATGGGACTGATAGGTGCTACTAGGGGTCAACTTATCAATCAACGTCATATTGAAATTCTGCTGCGAGGAACTTTTTGTATTTCTTTGTTATACGTTCGACCCGATCTGTCATACGTGGCTATTGGTCAGGTAACATGGCCAAAAAGTGATCGAATACGCATTCACAGACAATACGGATTGAAACGATAAATAAGAACGAAATCAAGTATGTCATTTGCAATCTTCGTCAAAGAGACTCAATATGACATAAGAGACATAAACAAATGTTGCGCCTTATATGTATATATATATATATACGTATATATACTGTATTAATATATATACAAATGCATATACAAATATATATACATGTATATATGCATATATTCATATACATATTTAAATGTATATATAAATATATATTTATGTTTATAAATATATATGTGCATATACATATATACGTATATATACGTATATATATATATATATATATATATATATATATATGTATATATATATATATATATATATATATATATATGTATATATATATATACATATATATATATATATATATATACTAATAATATATACATATATATATATAAATAGTATATATTCAATCCACGTTCACAAATGCATTTTGGAATTAACACATATTGGCACTATAAGAACCGTTTCTTGTTCAATGATTGATATTAGATTAACATAATGACACTCAAATATTCAATAGGGAAGTATATCTACCTACACGTAGTGTGCTCGTAACACAACTCAAACATCTCTTTCTATTTGTTAAGGAACGGGACAACGGCGGACAATTTCTATTTAATGTCAAGGTCGTAATAACTGAAGTCAAGGAGAAACACTAACTCTGAGAAATAATTGTCCAGTCGGGCAAGTCTTCCTAATTTTACTTGTCCGATTGCAAAACCTCCTTGCCCGGTCATAATATGAAATTTTGTCCGTAGACTAATGCGGAATGTACCGGAAATCGCCGATTAAGCGCTGAGTTGATGATTCTCGCAACACAGTTAGTTTAGACCTCGAGCTCGCATACGGACGATTGGGGTTTTCTTTCTCGGTAAACTGAACGCACAATCCCAGGAATAGCCGATCGATCTTAATATGCTTCGTTAAAGACCAAATAAAAAAATGGAATATAAAAACGACTTGTCCCGTCGGGCAAGTTAGATTGCAGCTTCACTTGTACGACGGCTTCACCTACGGGGACAATCGGGCGATAGCTAATGCTTTTCCCTTACTGAAGGGTGACATTTTGTTCTTGAATAGATAGCCACAATTTGTGCAGGTATGCCGTTTACCTTTGCCAGAAACTGAAGACGATGTAAGTAGCAATGAATTTTCTTTATGTCGCACGATTCTGATCAACACTCGTCATCCAAATGATCGTGCTCTCTGAATGACGTGTCACACGACTCTATATTACCAACACGACGACAATGTCCGGCACATTCTGCGAGAATGACCAGGTATGTTTTACAGATCGTGTTTTATTTGTTTCGGTATTTCGGTATTGGATATGTGTGCAGCACACTGTCTGGAATGCCATTTCGTTTGCTGTTATTGGCTCGTTTCATTCGCCCAGGCTCGATGTAATTTAATCCCTCCTTTCTGTTTACTATCATTGCCAAAGCTAACAGGACTAATAAATCTTATCAGCAATATGCGGCTGTGCAGAGAGAGAGAGAGAGAGAGAGAGAGAGAGAGAGAGAGGGGGAGAGGGGGAGGGAGAGAGAGAGAGATAATGGAATGGGATAATTATTGGATGTATGCAACATTGTAATGTTAGCAGCTGTTGCGTTGTTATGGTTGACAGATGCCAGGCAACGAATATAGCATTAGATATAGGGAATAGTATATGTGTAAAAATAACAAAACACATAGAGTATAGTTGGAAAAAAAAATAGTTGAGCATCCCATCACATTGATGAAAACTGGTATAGTACGCGAATTCATCAAAATAGAGTGGTGTCAGCGATGCTTAAACAATACATCGGCGCTATAAGTCCGACATTGACCCTCATATTTGTAACACAGCAGCTGATAATACATTCCGCTCGCCAGCTTAATAACATCAGTATGTCGGAATATTGTTAGCCAAAACGCTGAACGGATGCGCGCAGTGACGAGACGTTACTGATTTATCAATGCAGTATAAATTAACCTAACCAAGCTGAATTTTTGCTCTCCGTGCCGTTGCTAATCATAAAACGAGCCTCATTATTGCAATAGCGGGGGTTTTACTTTGTCAAGGGAAATGTTGTTCTCATCCAGGTCCCTTCTGGGTGGTTTTGACTGCACTATAGCACTGCAATATGTAAGCAAACATAAACGATTGTTATGCGTTCTTTGACCAGTAAGTAGGTGCTTGGATACATGTGAAGGACCAGGGCTCATTCGAATTGCCAATGACCAGGCATTCTACAACATCACGTTGTGTATGCTTGCAGCAAGCTCCATTCACCTCGAAATGTCTGCGTCGAGCCATTTTCTGCACCATTAGTTCTTATGGCTTATCAGTGAGACACAGCCGTGCTTGAGATATATATCTCTAATGTGACAGTTAAATGGTTAATGGTTGTACATTTCATTCACAGTTCTCGATTTACAAAAACATTCGTATTGATGAGTCGATTAGTTGTGGGGTGCGTAGTCCACATATCAGTGACTCGGCCAGGGTATTTCTGGTGCGGCGGTAGATATTTAATTGTGTTAATTTGAGTATGGACATAATATATTTAAATGTAAATCACGGTACCGATCGTACGAGATTATATTTCCAGTTAGTTTTGGTGTGTGTAATTCACAGAAGAGTAGATCGCAGCTCTGTATGCTGTTTGTGACTCATACAGCACATATATTCATAACCAGTAAAAGCCTAGAGTTACCGTAATCCCCAGTTATGCATCCCGAAGCTCAAGTGCCTACCATGACCATCATTACGGACATATAATTTATCAACCACTCATATTATAACTACTTTATGGTACAGTGGTTAAAAACTTAACAATACGTAAAAACGTGCAGCCGATGTGAGCCATCTTGTCAACATCTGAATTCCTGTCATCATAACACAAATTACCTAATGTAAGTATCTCGAAGTGATTAGGCAATCGAATATTTGCCGAGGTTAGAATTGGCTTAAAGTAAAAATATTTGCATCGAGCGATGCACCGTGATTACAATGCTTCCTTAAACTATTCTGTAGACGAGCTCTTGTCGTCACTAAATTCATTTAAAATGATTCGTCATAATGCTTGTCATGGAAATGCGTGGCTCCTGAATATGAAGCTCCCTCCATATAGGCACACTGACATAAATAAACCGCAGCAGTCCGATTGCTGCTAGTTAAGGAATGAGTCACCAAATGAGGCGAACGTATATAATTGATGTTCTCTCTCATCTCATTCTATTTGAGATATTGTCTTGAGCCTCATTTAACACGCTGATTCCTGTTACTCTGAGGCATCGCCTGAAGGAGCAATGAAGCACGCATGGAACCGATCTAATGGAAGAATTCATTTCTTGACGTTCTTACATCATTAAGTTATTTTCGGACGTAATCGATCTTATTCAAAGCTGCTATATGATGTCATCATGCAACGACGCAATATGCGTAGTTGTGGGTAATGAACATTGTAGTGAATCAGCGTCGTAGGTTTTGGACTCCATAACCGATGTGAAAGAGGGACCGTGTGTTTGTGTCAGCAACTGTCTCTGACATGATATTGCGCCACCAAGGAAGTCGACGTTGCCTTCTGACGACACTAGTCTGGTGATTATCATAGGCTGATTGTTTCTGTGCTACTTATTGGCTCTTTGACGCTATTTGCACGGATTAGGGCTCCGTATTGAGATGAAGCTGGGCGAGAAAAAAAAATAACAGTGAAAGATGGTGTGGAACTGACTGACACTGAAGTGGTATATATATATATATATATATATATATATATAAATATATATATATATATATATATATATATATATATATATATATATATATATATATATATATATATATATATATATATATATATATATATATATATATATATATATTCATCACCACCATCCATTCGCATTATGAGAAATGTTATGATTTGTAGTACAAATATTGGGTGAAACCCATTTTAATAGTCATGATAAGCAGACGGTGTGTGGTTGAAAACATCGCTGGACACCACATTTCTTAGCAGCAATTACTCAGCCATGGAAGTACATATTTGAGCTTAACTTTAATAGTGTTTTCATAAGGCGATGCATTCTCATGGATTCTAGAGTAGTTAAAAGATGAAGGAGAATGAACGCTGTAATCTTTGAACTTACAGTCCCGTCTCTCTGACAACAAGTTAAACATCCCACCGAAGTCAATCTATCTGCGTAAATGACCGCTTGTATCTCATAAATTATTCATTTTACCCATTTTTTTCTGGTTGAGGTATTAATGCCCTAACTTTACAACACATACAATATATGATGGGAAAGCTCTTGCTGTGGCAGTCAGTCGTTATAAGGAATGCATACGTTTATCACGGTTAAAAGACGGGACCGTTGCTGGCATTTAAACCACTTGATACATCAATAATTCTGTGTTTGCTGGACGTACTGCGAAACTGTCGACCATAAAGCTATTTGCTGTGCTTTACTGATAAGCATGTTTGCGTACTAATCGAGCAGTAAACGGCTCTACATAGAGTAATCAACATGATTAGCGCATGTTATTACACGCACTAAAGCTCTTTTGGGATATCTAAGCACCTGTTTACTGGAGATACCACGTCGTGTACTGCACCCATATGCACCAGCATCAAATTGTAGTTAACAAGTGGCAACAGCTTTCTTTGCCATTGGAAATCACAAAATAGTGCTAAGAGGCGATAGGGATTTTCCTTTACACGACATATAATTGGTATTAAAATGGCTTGATGTGATTCGAACCTTACTTGCTGAACGAGGCTTGTTTGTGATAAACTACGGCAGATGGAGAGTGTAAAAGCAGTTAGGTAACGCCGTTCAATTGTATGCATCAACAAATGCCTCACTCAGTAGTTTGACCCCGTACATTACAGTGATATGGTCCTTCCGCTAACCTTAATATCTGTCATTGTTCATATGCCATATAGCACATAACACACCATGTAATTTATATGAATCAATAACAGGTTACACGATGGATTAGTACATTACAAAAGTGCTGCAATATGGAATTTCTGCATTTTTACAGGTTGGGAAACGACAGAAAATGTTGATGCATTTACTTATAAAAGACGTAGATATGATCACAATGTGGCGTGCTGTTGACTTTGTAAACGGATCCCTATCAAGGACATTGGTCTGAATATAATGTCAATACAGACATCGCCTGTCGAATGTCCCATGTTAAAAATGTGCATAAGCATCAGCTGGTGAAAGTCATGCAATAGTGAATCCTATGTCATGGTCGAATATACACTTGAGGCACTTCTGGCATATAACTCAGATAGAACCGCAAAGTGGGGGAATAATCTGCAGAGCTCGACAAATAAGAAAGCCCGATGGCCCGGTTTGAGGTTGCAAGCAATAAGCGGAAGCCTGGCGTCTGTGCATAGCTTCATGAATAATTAATCAAATGTGTAAGGTACAGCAAATCATTGGTCAGCGCACGACGATGAACACCAGATCACGCCATTCGCGCATTGTTAGCGCTATTTGCTATTAGTATCAACCAGCCAGATTAAACATTTGAAACACCTCATTCAATCCTTACAACGCGAATAAACTGTGCGTCACCGTTCCGTACTCAGCTAGTTCGTCTTTAGCTGTGACGATGGATAGTACGTGCGTAAACTGTCAACCTTGCGCTTGTCTAAACAATGAACTGGGCTCAATATATAAGCACTGATGCAATTCCCGATCAGCCAATATGGCTAATACGAATTTACCACTTTTAACGTCAATGAAACATTTATAACACCCTATTGATTTTAAGAAATCCTTTGCACTAATATAATATAAAATGAACGGAAAAGATACACTAGCAAGTGTATTGAGTGCATATGTATATGGGTGACTGGTTTATGAAGTGAATGATATATTTAATAGCTTTATCAATAGTATTTCAACAACTTGAAGATTTCACATCATTCGGTGCTGCTGTTTTCACCAGAAGTCACGCACATCCACTCATAATTCAATTTACAAGTCCTACTCACATATCCAACCACTAACCATCCTAGAACACCTAACAAAACCTGCAAAAGTGTTCGTCGTCTGTTATACTGCAACAATCCACAGACGTAGTATAAGCAGGATGATATTTGCTGCTTTTATTTATCAGTTTATGTCTCGTCGCCTTAACGCTTTCACCACTGCCACATAGGGGGCACTGTGAATGCTGTCATTACTGACACTGCTAATAAACCAATGTGAGGTATAGTGAAATATTAAGATGTTGCTTCAAGGAAATTTGTGATTTTGATTACTAAGATTGGTTACACAGGTTTGTTAGGTACACGGCATGCCATATATCTTGAGTCATTATGTGCAAAGCGCTGTATACAACATTTGTCTCATGATCGTCTATTACACAAGTTATCTAATAGCTACTTTATAAACCATATGCTAGGAGCTGCTGAATGCGCTGTGTTCTGTTTTAAATGTCAACCGTGATCGCAGACATTCTAAGAACTGTGGATGAAACCGAATGGTCCAGGCTTGCAATACCAAGTCTGAACACTGCCATACCTCTGACTGGCTGTCATTTGTTTTATGAAACGCATACGTTTTGTTGGCTGTTTCTCTAGTTATCCGATAGCTACCTGTTCACCGGTATGATCTCTGCAGCCAAATACATGACGTACCTCTCTGCGTGTGACATGCTCTTGTAGATTGCATCCTGGATGTAAGTTATCATTGTAGGCAGCACACAGTTTAGCATGTCAATCTAATTTGCTTTATTTTCCCCTATTGCCGTAGCCCAAATTAAGCGGTAATCCATACCTCCCTTATAGTTCCTACATTTTCAAGGTCAAGCCAGACCAATAGAAAGTCTCGCCGTTAATTAACCTATACAGAACCACCTGTCTGTGACATTAATCATTAACCATTAATCACTAATGGAATCACTAATGGAATACCTTTGGACCGTTAATGATTCGCCATTAGAGGGTCTCTGGTGGATGTAGCCGTTGGGTTGACCGTATATGTAGACTACATTGAATTAATAAGCTTCCTATACAAATCAGCATAATCCACGAAGGTTAGCAATAAGGCTAAACCTGTATTATATCTAATGTGGACTATTTGATACATCCATGCAGCTGTTCATGGGTGATGCAACGCTTCTTCATCACATCCATGCCTTCTAAGAAGCAGCATAAAATAGCAATTAAGGCATACATCATTATGACATATGCCCACTCTGAACCTAACACAAGACCGCGACAAATTGTGCATTTGGCAATTATTTCAATTTCATTTGAACCCTTGCTACTATAATTCGGGGTGGTGTTTAAGAATAACAGCAACAATTTCCATATTCTGCTAAAGGCCCTCATTGTATATGTAGACTACGTTGAATTAATAAGCTTCCTATACAAATCAGTATAATTCAGGCTGTTATATAATTCACGAGATCGATAAATGCATTCGATTCATATCTATCAAGCCTATGTTTACTGTGCAGTTTGGCATTGACAGTGCGACTGTTTGCGACATATACGATTAATGGTATGGTAATGGCTATAGTATTGGGATAATTGTTCTCAAGCTGAGCTGGTAGTGATCAAAGTTTAGCACATTTATCCAGTAACGTTAAGCATGGACTGTGCGTATAAAGGATAAAATGGAGTGAATGTCTGTAGGGTAAATCGCTATTACTACTATACACGGATTGGTATAACGCCACATGCCACTATAAATTGCGGACAGCTTTGGAATAATATTACTCTTACTTTAGATGAAAGTAGCATATTATGGCTTAGAAGTCCATATCAGAATGCGTTCGGCCCGTTTTACCGTTCAAACGTATTTGATTTCTTTGTATTATCCATTGTGCACGCAGTACATTGGTAAATTCACCCCATACGGTTGAATCAAGCTGAATTATTTGGCTTAAATCAAATGACTGAAACGTTATTCATTCAAAATGGCGTACATGGACATACGATTTCATTTAACCATAACAAAAACTAACCAACCGTAAAAGCACTGATTTTCTGTGCTCCGTAACTCTTCACGGAGAGATTCGTTTCTCAGTTAGCAGAATTACAAGCGCTGGATCGTGAGAAGTCTATGATTCGTTGATCCTTGGTGCGATTCCACAACCAATCCTATCATATGACTTGAATAATAATCACCATACTCCAATGTCATTGGAATGAAAGGAATTAAACGCAGCATTATATATCAAATCTCTGTACATCAATTTGCATTGGACCATTAGAGCACCAAACAACGCAAGTGATCCAAGCCCGCTAACGTATGACCGTTTCATATCAAACCTGTACATTATGCCTATCAATAGCAATGCGTCAACAGTTCTTGGGCGGCACAAAATCGCACTTGACATATACTACACGTATTGGCAGACAAAACAATATTAACATGATCCCCGTCACTGAAGGTATGAATTTGGCATTTATAAATGAAAACTTGAACACCTCAGTGTTGCATCGAACATAGCACAAATACAAAACCTGCTGCCATAGATTATCAGAAATACGAAAGATGCTAAATATTTGTGGATTCTATCCGATTGACTGGTAATAGCAAAGATTCTAAGAAGAATCCACAACTTGAATAATGTGAAAAGACGTTGATTTTCAGATGATGGAACCGAAGGATAATTTTTTGTGATGTAATGAATGATTGTTAATGTACTCGTTTTATATATGATGCACACGGAAGCTTACCCCCGCCCTTAGAATCGTTTCATGTCAAATGTTTGATTGGTAAAATGACAAGGCCACTTTATATTGCATTGGATAATATAACATTGCTTTTAGATGAAGAGAGCATATATGTCTTAGAATTCCATATTTGACTATGTATGGTTCGTATGGCCATTTGGACATCTAGAAATTGTATTACACGAGCCAATGCGTTTATAGCGTATTTGCTTTCGCTGCATTACCCATCCTTGCGCTCGCTGTACATTGGTATATTCACACCATTCGGTTGAATCAAGTTGAATTATTTGGCTTGAATCAAATGCCTGAAACATCATCCATTCAAATCGGCGTCCTTGGACACCGGATTTCACTTAGCCATAATAAAAACTAACCCACCGTGCAAACATTGATTTTCTATGCTATTCATAGAGAGATGCATTTCCCAGTTAGCAGAATTGCAAGCACTGGATCACGAGAAATCAATGATTCGTTGATCCTTGGTGCTATCCCACAACCATTCCTGCCATATGCGTTGAATAACAAGTTATCAACCTGCTCCAGTGCCAATGGAATAAATTTGATGTGAACAATAATAGAACCAAATAACTAAATGCTTCCAAGTAAAAACATCATGATTCCCTTCACTTAAGGTATGAATTTAGTATTTTTTTCACTTACACCCTAGTATTAGTACGAATATAAGACTGCAATAACTTATCAGAACTATGAAAGATGCTAAATATTTGCGGATTCTATACGATTGACTGGCGTTGGCAAAGTGCTTAGAAGAATCCACCACTTGAATCGTATGAAAAAGAAGTTGATATGCGGATTATGGAATAGGAGGATAATTGAGTAATGCAATTAATGAATGGTGGTTTAAGTGTGATGTAAGCCTTCTATGCAAAGTGCACATGGAAGCTTATCCCAACTCCTATAATCGTTTCATGTCAAATGAGTGATAGAAGGTTGGAATAATGACACACACATTATATCCATGAATGACAAAGCGGAACCTATAAAATTCCGTACAGAGTTCTATGTTATTTGTCAAAGTCACTACAACTGCGGAGTATGATTTTATTATTGCAAATATCACTAGATAACCAAAATGGTTCATGATGTTGTTCAGATGACTCCAGCTAGAAAAGTTAAGTAGAATGAATTTGCGTAGCGAATGACATGGGTTCTAAATAGAACTCAAGTCTAATCATGCAGATACTCCCGCACTCATTAAGTAGCTTCATTCCTATTTATATTCACAACGACGACACAGGTCAAAACATTCTGTGAAAATACGCATTTGCTTAACAAACATCACGCGAGAATGGCCATCTCTTTTGTCGCGAATACAATTTGAGAGCCAATAATGAGCTACTTTCGTTGAATCTTAGAGATTTCGTAGCTGAGAAAATCGTTTGTCTGAAATTCCAGTTTGCCCTTCTCTTTTTGGTATGAGAGAGGGGCATCTTGAAACACTCATCTCTTCATTGTCAACCAATGCAAATAAGCCAAAAAGACGTGAATGTATCCAAAGTATAGAATACAATATAATATAATAGCAGAACATGCAAAGAAGATGGAAAAACAAAGACAATGCTTTACATATATAGATGAGCTATGAGAATCAGGGTAACAGAAACAAGTCAATGGTTGAATTAAATGCCATGTATATGTGAAGACATATTCACAATGACCATTCAGCTTCAATGGGGTATGTTGTGACAATAATTAATATGTATATTAAGTGATCAAATGATATCGCGCTGATTAATGTTTCTTATCACCGCCAGTTGAATACACGTCACTTTACATTAGTAGTGAGAAAGACATAGCCCTGCAACACAGATGAAAACTGTATTATCACCCAGACGATAACTTTAGGGCACTTGCTCTGATGGACCAGCAACAACTACGCTGGTTGTTATAATGATCGGTCATAATAAAATCATGGAGCTGGATTTTACATAATATAGAAAGAAGAAAGATTACAAACTAACGAATGCATTTGCACATTATTGCAGAGTCAATAGTTGATGCCTTTTAATGGTTGACACAATCTTTACAATGAATAGAACATGAGAATAGCATATGCGAGTAGATATAAATATTAATCACCTCATTACCTGGGAAACTACCGAAAGGCAAGCGAATTCATTTCTACGTAACAGAGAATAGGGTTGGCTTTGGTGATCGGATATGCAATTTACAGTTCCACTGTCACAATTATTAGTGTAGCTGTACTAATTATTTGACCGCACAAGTGTCAAATGAATACTTACTTAACATTCCTTTTTCTATCCATCAGTTAAAACCAACAAATGAAACTAAGGCACTCACTTAAGTGACGCGAATAATGCATCCTCATCATATCTTTATCATACACTGACTGCGCCACTGCAATTACACTAAGAATGTGGAATTGAAACATCAGAGGTTCATCGTTGGATAAGAAGTATTTGTCTGTCTGCAAGGTCAATTTTGAGGCACATTTAACAGACACTATGCTCGAAATAGCAATGTAAAAAACATATGAATATATTGTCGTTGTATTGCAGGATAGTGCACCTTGTATTTGAATGATGCTATGCTTGAAAGATGTTTGTGTCGGAGATGCTCAAGTGACACATCGGAAGGATATATTCATTCAATTAACAAATTAAGACCCTATTTGTATCTGACTATTATTCAAAGGTCAGTCATAGGGCACCACCATTATTAAATCGACACATTCCGCCCACGTGACCAAAAACCAGCAGAGGCCACAGCTGTGCTATTATCGTCGTTATTCAACATTACACAGAAACATCTTACGCACTGCCTCTGTCATTCGAATTATTTATATGGAGATGGGATTGGTTTGAAGTAGATATATGAAGCATTAATGTAATTTAGATTAGGTTATGAAACCTCTCAAGCTCTACCACTGAATTGTTAATGGTTCATCATTTATCTAATGACGGCAGCTCCGGTCATGGATTTAGTCAAAAGATGATGGATGTCGATGAGGGTTTTCTTGCGTGGGAGTTAATTGATATAATCTTATTTAAAGGTATCGGTACTTATAAAGGGACGTGTAATGGACTGCTCGGCATTCTTCATCTTAATTAAATGCAACAATCGTTTTATGATAGACTGACGTGGTAAGTTGGCGGACAGCCCCATTGGCTCGCCTTGACCAGGAACTCAAGTATCCTCTTGCATAATATGCAAATGTTTGATACCAATTCTAAAAACAAAACGGTGTACCTGCATAATATACGTGAGTACATTGTTGGTTGTTATCGGTAAGCCACGACTGAGCACTAATTGACTGCCGTAAAGTAATTAGATTTTAATATCAGATGTTGTTTTAGGTGCAGGGTGATATAATACGATTCAGAATCACTGGCAATGAATTATTGTGAGGTAACCAATCACCTGATTAATTTTGACACAATATTTATCAATCATTTACTCTGTAATCCATCCATACTATATTGCAGTTGAGATAAAAGAGATAATACAAATTCCATTGGGAGGTACTTAAAACTAAACCACTGCGGCTTGGGAAAAGAGAGGCTTGCTTAAGATATCCTGCAATAGTTGGAGGAAGCAAATGCAGATTGGTAAATATATTTCTTAACATATTTTTGCTTCATCACACAATTTTCTGATATGATATGTCTTTGACCTTGACGGCATCCATGATTTTCAATGGCATATCGCCCGTTAAGCAAGTGTGATTTTACAGTTGGAAAGAAAGGTGGAAGTATGGTAAGATCCACAGAATTTTTCATTTTACAGGAAAAGGTATGATTTCTGTCAGCAGCAATATACGCAGGATCAGGGTATATTTTCCAGTACCACGTGAATAATACATATCGTATGCCAGCGTATATGCTTGTTAGCCGGTACCTGACGACTTTCACCGCGTGATAGTGTATTGCAAGTGCAGGCTACAAAGCACACTTAGGAAGTTAAGCAGCAAGCCAATTTCCTCCATGCTTGAAATAAGTTTACCGCGGTATGTCCGGTTAACATTAGAAAATAGGGACTGTTGACAAAGACGGTTAAGTAATAAGAATAATGCTATGGGGAAACTCTGAAACGGTGAGATTGTGAGGTTCTCATTTGACCAATGCGCTTATCGAAAACAGATAATTGCTATCTTATTTATCAAATCCACATTAACGGCACAAAACACGCATAAAATGTACGTTTGACACACATCCGCACCCACACCCACACACACACACCCACACACACAAACGCACACACACTAAAACGCACACAAAAACGAGACAAATACACAGACAGAGAGATATACACACGCGCTCACTCACACACGTACGCATACAAACACTCACAAACATACACACACATACAAACACACACACACACAAACATGCACACAAAGACATACACACAAAGACACACTCGCAAACCCCCTCACACACAAGCTAACACACACACACAAACGCACACACGCGTCCGTGCGCGTGTGATGCAGTTACTAATAAATGCACCCAACGATGTTAATTACAGTTGAATAACACCATCTTGTTTCGGAACACACTATTTTCATTAGACTCGGTGAATATTCATTCGATATGAGAGAACATTATTTACCGAGTGTGACACTTAATATTTACAACTAGGTGACTTGATAGGCAGCGAATTGGGCACATTTAACAGTGGACGCCTGGCTTCAATTTTGCTAATGGCTTTGAAATGAACCACACGGTCACCCAAAATCGCTTAGAATAGTTCGGGTAGGAAGATGAAGGAACTGGGGTTGTTATGTAAAAATTACATTCAGGCACAATTGCATGCATCTCAGCTAGAAATATACATGGCAAGATATAACTAGCCACATCTGTTCCTTCATCTAGACCCCATATGCGTTCATACTTTGTAGTCTCTGTAACCAGAGGCTCATTTCATTTGCATAAGTCATATGTTAGTAACTTAACTAAGACGAGTCAGCTATGATAAGTCATATGTGGCAAATCTTTCTAGATTGGTACCACGAATGATTTTACTAGCCGTTGACTTGGCGTGGTTCATGGGGAAGTTGAAGTTTTCGAAATTGGTTTTCAAAAAAGGAGTCAAATTTTCATTACAGGCGTGATCTTATCTAGAATAAAAACAAGATTTTAAAACAACACATTCAGCAAGCTGGTCATTTGAAATGTAGGTTATAATTGCTTCTTAATTTCCTAGCCACAACTTTCAATTAGGCTGTCAACTCAGTAATTGATGATAAACATGCAGCTAGCAATGATAACAGACGAGATAGAAATGTGTGTCCCACACTTTACCAAATCATTTGCTGAACGATGTATAAACGGCAAAACGCATGAGTAGGACAGTACTTATATCATCATGCCGTATCTAGTGTAAATCAGGTAGATCTCGCGGCTATACAAAGAGCTTACTTTGGCGATCATAACTTAAAGGTTACCAAGTTACCATGAATATAACAGAAACCATGTCCTCGAAAACTGCCAGGTGGGAGCTGCGACCGAGGAGCCCAAGATACCTGAGATTCTATTCAGCATATGCTTAACTACTACAGTATTCTCGGAGAAGAAGACACATTGCGTTGCCCGCTGATAACAAATGTGCGATATTGCAGGAAGTGGGACCATCACAGAACCAGGAGAGAAAATACCTTACCTGTATTTCAGTGGCCGTTTTGAAAATGTTAACCTACCACAGAGCATGGGTCTATTTTATGTATATTGCTCAAAGTTTAGTCGTCATTCTCGTCCTAGATGCGTATGATAACTCAATTAAAGCATGGACGACTTTAAAGGTTTCACAAACGATATTACTAACCCCGTATCAAAATCGACACCTTAGAGATTATTCTAGTAGTATGACAACCTCATTCTGCACAGACATTCTCTCTGGCGCTCGCGGATACTCTTTGTGCGCATTGAGTAGCTCGGCAGGATATTCCAGATCCATTTCAAGTATATATCCTTTTTCTGCATTGTCAGGGTGATCCTGTATCTGCAGATTGGCCGACTTTATTCACTAACCCAATCGCCCTAGTGGCAGGTTGTTAGCGTCAATGCACTGGATGTAGCTCACTGGCTTATCATTCTCGAAACCCTCCACGTACTGGTTGTTAGCCTTAACGTGGCGACGCGACACCATGCTTATCCCAACACGCAGGCTCTTCTCAATGGACAGGTGCTTGGCTAAGTCCGTGAGTTGCTCCAGCCCCACACCTGTGCTTATTAGCAGTGCGTCCCATGACATACCGGGGCTGGTGTAGTTGTTCGCTGGGTGTAGCCCGTGCTGCTTGAGGCAGGTCTTGTGGAATACCTCAAACACATACGCCAGGAGCATCACGTCGTGCGAAGGTACAGGTCATGGTAGTTGCCCATATTGGCGTACCCGAATAAGTTTGGACCTGCTGTGCATGTTTATAGTCCCCGGCAGATATGCACAGTGGTCCAAGCTCATGTCCATAGGAGCAGGGGTTAACATAACGGCTTTGATAATGCGCTCTTCCTGTTGCCGAGCTCACAAGAATTTCTCCACTGTACAAGTCCTCTGTACATCACAGGGAGTTCGGTCTGGCCATCGCACCGGACAACTACGTATCCCTAACCACATGGCTTATATTTCTCTGTCTTCTGTGTATTGCTGTGAGCGCCTTAAAGTTGGCATAGATAACATACGGCCATGCCAGCTGCTTGTGCCAGTTCTGGGAGGAGATTGTATTCTTACCTTCCTCCGGCATGTCAACTCGCACAGCAGTCTGCCATATCCTCATGCTCTCAGGCTTGTGTGTCTGGAGCAGTACCATAGTGGTATAGCCATGCAAGCAGCGCTCGCACACGAACTTGCTGTGCTCGTGCTTGATCATACAGCATGAGGTTCAGGTCTTTGTAGATAAACCTGCCCGACTGTTCGGTCATCATGAGGCTGATGCAGGGAATATTACCAGGCTGTTTGCTGATGCGGTAGATGATCGCACCCAAGACATTTAAAGAGAAGTCATTAAACTTTCCTAATCGGAGAAATGGGGGTTGGGGCATCGATGCCCGTGAAATCCAGACCATCGTCCGTGTTGTTCTTGGACTGTCGTTGCGGGACTTTTGTGGCAGTGGACATCTTTGTTCTTCACGTTTATTATCACTTTCTCCTTTACCAGCGCATCTGGTAGGGATATGTAGGAGCTTCCTTTGAGTGGCTGGTAGCGGGCAATATCGATCCACAGCATTGAAACTGACTCAAACTCTAAGCTGGACAGCAGGATGTTAGATGGCACCACAAGCAGCTCTTCCCTGACAAGGCCAAGGCGTGGTGCGTCCAATAAATAGCAGAGAAGAGGCTCATCAGGCTTAGTGACAGAGCCCACAAGCCGGTAGATCTTGAGTGACCACACTGGGTCATAAGTAGAACGGCGATGGTCCTGCTCCAGCTCACAAGGATGGTATAGGTAGCGAACGCCAACACCAGAGGGAAGCTTCTACTCTTTAATCCCTTTATATCATCTTATGGTTTCTTTTCCAGTCAAGCAGGTTGTCACATTGTTTTATTGCAGAGATAACAGCTTGCAACCAAGAAACCCACTTCCTATACTCCTTGGGGCTATAGTAGAATGTTTGCATATTATATTCCACCATGAACATCCAAATGATATGCAAACTACTAACCGAGGCTGTAGGCAACCAGGCCAGCCGCAGCCATACCCAGGATAATGAATGTCACCCCACGCTTCTTTTGGTCACCTGAGGGCATGTAGAAGTCTGAAAGTTGGGGCGCAGAGTCCATGGGGTCGACGGATTTGCATGTAACCAGGGAGTACTCACGCATAGCGTTGTTGACATCCTAGAAGGCATGTCGTTCTGCTTTCAAATGGGTGATCCGAATCTTGGAAAATAAAAAGTTACTTTTGGATGAGGACCCAGACACTTTGCTGTGCATTGGTGGCCGCTAAAGGCCACCTCTGACAACATGTCATTTTTATTTGTCAGAGCTTTTGTGGCCAAGCAGTCGCCAATAATGTACAGTGTGGACTCACCCTGAAACCGCTGGCAGAAATCCCTCACTAGTCATGGAGCCGCTGAACGGAATCAACAACGTACACCTCAGAGTAGGACCACACATAGGGCCATACCTGGTAGGTCTAGTTCAAATGGATGATGAGGCAGAGTATTACAATATGATGGAAGGCGCCGAAGAAAGAGCCCTCAAGTAGGTCGAGCATGGTTTTTTTCACACCAGCTCTGACCATAAACAATGGCTGGGGTGTTTGTATCTATAGGTCTAAGTTTAGAGGTTGACGCTGTTGATGGGGTCATTGCCCTCAAAGCTCTTGATGATGGGGCTGCGCGCGTAATAGATGGACTGTTAGCTATGTTGGGTCTTGATGACGGTCTGGGTACGCGGTGGATTGCTTCGGGTACTTACGCAGATGACCGGCCCATCAACTTTAGCAGCGTTAACAAGCTTTACGACCACCTCGATCAAGTCACACACAACATGCTATATGTTTCGCCAACTGCGCTTCTGGAAGTTGTTTGCTTAGATGGTAGCTCTTAAGGTGATATCATATCCCCGAACATGGATAATCCTATATCTACGCGTGTTACTAGTGGAAAGTTGCACGAGTTAAATGTTTAGCAACGGGATAATAAGAGACACCTATTAGACAACCACCACCTTCCTGTTAGCTTTGTCCTTGAATTTACAAGATGTCAATAGAATATTTATTTACCAAGATAAAAAACGGAGAGCCCTCAATCCGACCTCTCTGAATATGCTAAAAAAACTTTGAAGTGGATAAATCTTGTGGTACTTTGACTGAAGTGCTTGACATATGAGGTAACAAATTACGTCGGCGGCGGGGCCCCACATCACCAAAGGATGCTGCCAAGAAACAGTTTGTTGATCTCCAGAAAGAGGAGGCCGTCAGAGAATCTGCACGAAAGCCAATAATTACGCTTTGAGCTGAAGTAAAAAGGGGCCTCTCTTTGGGAGAAGCAGGAGAACCTAGGGTTGGTATGTGGGCGATAATAATATAAGCTCATTTAAAATAGTTGTGGCTATACCATATTATCGCGTGGTAGGATGTATCGAATAGGGGTGACTGCACCAGTGAGCCATCCTAGAAGAGTCGCTCAAAGAATGATTCTTGTGGCGAATAATCACATCTTGACAAAGAATCTAAAAAAACGTTACACCACAAAAACCTATGAACCGCTTATAGAGTTGAATGAAGGTGATATATCACTCATAATTAAAATTCAATTATGGTATTTCTGAGCTGAGCTTTCAGTTTTGTGGGAACTATAAATGCTGGCCTGCTTGGCGAAGATGTCAACAAAAACCAACCATCTATGGACCTCAACAAAAAAAACCCATTGTCATGGTGCCTATTGCACTCGGGCTCGTTGGTAGGAGCTGTGGCCTGCGGTAGACCTATCAGTAGCTGGAAAGTTTATCATGTGCAGGCTGTTAATCAAAGCCAAGTAGCACAACGAAGTCAGACAGCAAGCTCATCACAATTGCAAGTCATATATCTAGCGCGATTACCGGCGGGAAGATCTCTGACGAAGGATTCTTGACGAGCTATCCGTTCCGTCAGATCCAAAAAAAGATCCACACTGGAGCACACAAGGTCCACACCAATGTAATCGTTGATGATGAGACGAAAAACTCGCTAATACAGCGTGGATGAGACGAAGTCCGCTCCGCTTTCATGCAAAAGTTAGCTGTACAGTAATCTGTGGCAAAGATGAGCCAACAGAAAACATCCCATAGTGACGACGCCATTTTGAAGAAGAAGAAACTTGTAAGATAACGAATTAAATCCCAGAATACAAAAGCTTATGGTCACGTTAATTTTCCTACGGGGCGGAAAGGAGAGCAGGTAGCCTGGAAAAAATCACCACTGTAGCTACATTGATTTAGATCGCAACCCATCTGTCTTAGTCCGATCAAATAGCCCGTACCAAATAAATGATTGAAAAAGTTGCTCAACAGAACTTGTTTTCAATTCTTCATATGTCAGTGGGCTCCTCTCCGCCATAATTCTACTGATAACTGTATATTCTTGTTGTTGTATTGCCTTGGTTCACAGTTTCATCACATAATCAAAAAGTGAATATGTCGCACAAAAACAAGCAGCTTAAGAACATCGTCAGGTTCGTGTCATCAGAAGGCATGGGTAATTGCAATGGTGGCGATAATATCGACTCAGAGACGGGTGCTCACGCGAGCTCCCGGTCCCAATTTACATCAATCATTGTATTATTTCTGTCACCATAAATCTTATTACCTATAACTGCGCACATCCTGGCATATTAAGATAATTTAGCGGCTTTGAATAAGAATGATTACATCCCAAAATAACTTAACGATGAAAAACTTCATGCAGAGAACTACATAATTAGATTGACTGAGTGAGTTTTACCCCACTGATCCATCACGTGATGTCGAACTGCGTGTAATGAGGCTCAAGACATTATCTTAAATAGCATCAGAATAGAGATAACGTTATTCAGGTCCATTTGCTTTATTTAATGACTCGCTTCTTCATCAGCAATATTTGGACTCGTGTGCTACAGGCATATATCGCGGGAGCCATTTTTGAAGATAAGTGTTAATAAATCGTACATACCGCACATTTGCACCATCATTTTGAATGCAACCTGCTGTCGCTTTGAACCATACACAACTAAGACAAAACCCGCGTAAACGAATCAGGATTGATCTTAAAATTCAACAGTTGATTTCACTTCCAGGTTTATCCTGAAGCTAAGTTTACCAGAACGTTGCATCAATGAGTATTGCAGTAGCGACATCAGTATTAGCAGAAATAAGGATTAATGAGTGATATCTAAAACATGTCCAGGTGACGTCACTGCGTGTGTGAGTGTGTCAATATGTGTGTGTGTTTGTGCGTTAAACATGTATATTAGCATCTAACCTTTGTCTGTAGCAAAGTCATTATATTTCCTTTCTGTCTTCACCATGATAACATTAGAACCTCTTCCGATGTCGAAGTGAGACCCAAGCAACGTCTGCTTCCTTGTCTGCTCATTGTAACACCGCACACATTCATTCGTCGATCCGTGCGGAATACTTGATGGACGGTTATTTATTGCGCGCTGCATCATATGTGATATTCTTAATATTCCAAGAACACGGAGTTATCAACGACACACACTATGTGTATCGAAATAAACCTCTATATTGACTCTTGAAGTGCTTGTTTTCATCATGGACGGAGCTCATTCCGATTTCCACTAATCTCCAATCAATAACGCATGATTTGTCGACTTGAAGATTCGATTAATAATGACTCGTTGATTATCGTACACAGGTCGATTTACATCACGATATCTCAGTCGACTTCTTCTTTTGTTGTCATTATGCGCATATGAAGGTAAGTAATATTGAGCAGCTGAATCAAATGCTGGAACCCATTAAAATAAATATTCTTTCATCCTTCCTCTCATCATGGCAAAGAAAACGAGATTTGGACGAGCCTTTGCGCATCGGCACGTATAGGCAATATATGAACTCAGTTATTCATTCATAACATAACATAGCGTTTTCATATTCTTTTCCGTGTTTACAATGTGGATATAGCAACTTTGCTATTTTGACTTTGTGAAATATTGCCACAAGATTCAAAAGACACGCATAACAATGTCGCCGAAAACCCTTATCAGTTCAGTCTCTTCAAATTAGTACGCGTGAATTGTAGCAAGGATATTTGTTAGTACCCATGTCGACAACAATATAAGATACATACATAGCCTCATATCACGAGCATGGTTAGGTGAGATCAAGCTGCCAGTTCGTACGTAATACATGACACTACTTCATCATATATTTTACAACAAGCTATAATGCACGGCTATAATGCACGGCTAAAATTATCAGTCCAATGATCGGTAACATTATGCAATATACTCTAATAACCAAAAGCGTTGCCTCATAATTAACAGAATCTTACAGGTACTGGTAATCGTTATTAATTAATAATAACTCACACTGTGAATTGTGTAATGGTTTTAATTATAAGTTATTATTGAATAGCATTAAATATTGCGTAAATTCTTATGTGCGATATGTGCCGGCGACATACAAAAGCTTATGCGCATTAAAGTCGTACCACGAAAGCCCTTCACTGATTTGATCAAATTGATGTTCGTTGCATTATGCGTAATTTCTTGTATCAGTCAAGCACATCATGTCTCTATTCAAATGTCTCAAACATGTCTCTATACAAATGTCTCAAACAAGTTAGCGTTTGAGATTTGAAGAAAACTTACAGTCTTAGCTTCCTCAAATATTCATTGTTTAATGCGATGTATGACTCAAATGGACGAGGTTTATAGTCGTTACCATGGTTCCCACTTACACAGCATAACCCGATAATATGATATTCAGAATGCACAGAAGAACTGTGCCGTATAACAAAACACTAATGGTTAATTCCTTTACATTATTTCACTAGGAATAGGTCTATCACTTGATTCAAATTTGTCTAATCATATTAGTCATCATGTTTTATTCATCATTAAATGGGCTTAATGGTGTCGAAACACTAGTTTGAGTTCGCGTAATTTGTGCGGCGAAGCCTTCAATTATTCTCTGCTGCATTAATTCGTTTTACACGATAACACTCTTTATTAATGTGGCAAAGACTGAAACTGTGAACTGATCCGTTGACAAAAAGAAGAATGTTTTAATTACTATGACGTATTACACTACATAACTAATATGTAAGCTGCAGAACTTGATCAAGAGATGAACAATCAGTTAACATGATATCAAAAATTGACTCCGAATTATCTATGGTTGGATTTGTTGACAAAATTTGATAACGCCGCGATAATTGATTTGCAAGAACCATGAGACATTAAGCCAAACATAGATTGCAGTTCTATATACGGCACCACAGATGTTAAATGCAACGCTTCCCAATTAATATGGTGATTGCGACACTGGCATGGCTCATTGCTTGACCGTTGTCACACGTTGCACTCTAGTGCTGGCGGCGATATTTGTGTTGCCTGACAATAATATTAATAACGTAACATATGAGCGTTGTAAAATTACGACAGGAAAATCTTAGACTGACTACGTTGGTATCCATAGATTGTTTCAATCAGTCTTTGAGGAAACACCATCCTATTCCACAGTCTGAATCGACTAAGATCCAATCAAGATTACTTAAATACTGCGAAATGCAAAACCTGCGAAGCAAGCGCTTTTCTCTCTAGTTATATACAAGTACAAATATCATATGTACAATTTATGATAAAACTGAATATGTGTAAGAATACTATACGATAATTACACCTAGTTATTGTTAGGGACTTTACTGTATTAACAGTATAGTACAGGTAACCCATTTTGCGCTGAGCAATGAAACCTAATCAACGCGAGTATAACGAGAGAGTCGTTCTTTTTACAAGACATTTTGTATTGCCATTCTGATCAGGTCTGTTATCACGTCTCTGTGAAGCATATTTCCGGCTGTAGGATTTATGTTAATAGCGCAGCATGCCATGCTATTTGCGTGCAGTATACGCAATGGTGCATAATTATCTTCATCTTAAGAGAGAAAATCACCTGCATGATTGATTTCATGCTGCAGCACAGTGTAAAAACGTTCTTTTACTTTGTTCGCAATCGTGCTTAGTTATCGTTTTGATGAGACATTACTTCAGGTTATGACATTACTGCTATGAATGCAATAATGTCGTTAACTGATGAAAATATGGGTTACTGATTGGAACAAAACCAAGTCTGAGTGACTAGTTTCATGAGAAATGCCATCATCACACCTGGACTTTCTGGGGATAACATTCTCTTTTGTTTCAATAATTAATGTGAAATCGATGCAGTTATGGATTTTTTAAGGTTTGTGATCGACTGTATGTCGCTAGCCTTGCATATGGGAACCATAAATCACCGTTATCGACAGTGCACTATGTCAGATTCAATCCGTATGGTTAACATACCTTGGCAAAATGTCAATGCATCTAACAAGCAAATGCCACTTTGTTCGATAGTTGTGTTGTGAAGCTCGTGTCTGCAAACATTGCATGATTCTGCATCGATGATACAGCCTGCACATATGTTGTGCTAGCACAGGTTTTGTGTATCCGTGCTCAGGTCAAACCCAGATGGGGTGCATGTTGTCATTGCTAGTATACAAAGGATTGATCAAGCATCAATGTGATGCGGTCTTCATTGAGTTCTATGTTGTTGGGTTGATGAGGTAGCAGAATGCTAATGAATTAGATAATACGGCACCTATCTGAAGATATAAAGCAATGTCATTTATCGGTGATAACGACCAATGTTTGTTTCACATACCAATGCATATGTTGCTCGACCTAATGCAACAGTTACGTTGGCTCGTTTCGCCATTTTGTACCCAGCTTCGGAGTGACCATATATTCTGACATAGAGGAATTGCAGTTTGAAATATTGCAATTCTACTTTCAATAAAATAAACATTTTCACGTCCATTACAAATAAACGGCCCTACCAAAACTTCCAAAATTGTATTAACCTTAAGTGGTTACTAGTCAACATGACCCAATATTCCTTATGTACACTCAGATACCTCTATTAATCTGAAAAACACTACTAAGTAGCACACAGAAGTTGGTTTGCTAATACATTGGTCTCCTAAATGAGGCTTGTATCCTTGCCGTAATGCGCACTTCAAACAGTGCCACGGATTTATACAACCGCACGATACCAACAAATTCGAACGTATACAGGCATCACAATCAACCAATTACTTATATTGTGCTCAGTTACTTCACGTAAATTGACTTATCTGTAACGCCAGTTAAGACGTTCACTGATTACAAACAACAATCAAATCTCTCAGTTATGCCATGCTTACCACAAACACGCAGTCAATGAAAGGCTTGACTGATAGGAGGGGATAACAAACAAACTTTTGACAGCTGTATCTTTACAACACCAGGTGTCTTATTCAACTACAAATGAAGAGATATGCTTGAACCACATGCTTAAACGGAATTATTCTGTTTCCCTTTATTTAGTCTCCCACAAGACCACAGACACTGATACATATGTTTTCGGACAATAAACAAGAACCTAGTGGCTTGAGAAAGGCTTGTGGTGTTTCTCCAGTATGTGACTGTACACATCCAATAATCGTTGAAAATAAAATGTTACTGAACAACTTTATGCGCCTTGTGACAAATGAGGTAATAATCAAGCCTTCCAACACCTGCAGTTAACATTTTACCAGCTCAATTATTGTCAGTATTAACCTATTCCCCCTTCAGTTGGTCCAGGGTGAACACTGCTATGATACTTATTACCTGAATGACCTCAATTAGACATAAAGTGACAGAACGGGAGGTTTTGTCAACAATAGATGCAAGCCCTTCTGACATTAAACGGCAATACGAAGTATAAACCTTGTGATATGCGAAAACCTTATCCTTAGCAGCAATCCATCACAACGCATATTGAATTCCAAGTTTTATATATATATATATATATATATATATATATATATATATATATATATATATATAGATATATATATATATATATATATATATATATATATATATATATATATATATATAAACATATATATATATATATATATATAAATATATATATATGTGTGTGTGTATATATATATATTTATGTATATATATAGATGTATATACATATATATAGATGTATATATATATGGATGTATATATATATATATATATATATATAAACATATATATATATATCTCTATATATATCTCTATGTATATATATATATATATATATATATATCTATATATATATATATATATATATATATATATATATATATATATATATATATATATGTAAGGACATATAAGCAGCTTAACAGGGTGGGCTATCGTATTCTTCATTTTCAGTCATTGAGCATACACCTAGCCTAATCCATTACAAGCTGCAATATTACTTACCTGCGGTTATAATCAAATCCGTCTGAACGGCCTTAATTCAAACGGATGAATATGATATATCAAGGAAAGCAGGTGGACTATTATAGCATCGTTGGTATAAGCACCAGCCCACCGTATCCACGCCCTTAACAATAAATCTTTAATTATCTGAATTAGCACTCTCGGCATCAGTTTTAGAGAGCTAAACAATATATGAAGAAATGCAATGTACTATATAAATGTACAAATTATTAACTACTTACCTGCCACATATTGGTCTGATGCGTCTTACTTCTCATAGCATTGATACTCTTCAAAGTGTCAATGCTATGAGGTTGTCCTAGACGATATATAGGGATAAATGCCAGAGAAAATACGCCGACTAATTGCCCTTTGGAGATATCTTGGTGAAAATACTGAAGAATTTATATTCACATAAGAGAGGTATTCGTATTCACGATAGAATATTAATTAATTCTACTAATATATTGCCAATCTAGAGACGATGCAGCTAGCAGCTACGTCAAGGGAACCGGCTTAATTTGGGTAATGGATGTTGGGAGGTGTCACTGCTATGAAGTCCTGCCTTTCGAGAATGGTAAAAATTCTTTCTGCAGAACCCCTGTCTTTTACTGATAAGCTGTTCATGCGAAACAATTGAGCGGCGTATGACCCAAAATGCGATATGTTCTATTTAATGGCCAAGGATCAGACGTGGTTTTTCTGTCGGCGAGCGTGGTTATCAGCCATTTATTGCTGGATAACCAAAACTTGCACACAAGACGCATTATCTTAGGGGATATAAAGGAGAGAAGAGAGTAGACCAGGGTTTCTTTTAATGCAACATAACGAGCAAAGGAGCCGCCCTTATTGGATCAGTTAACGTATGTTCTCGCTAGATGCTTTCGACTCAGATTGGGTCAGATAACACGGGTCCGATTAACTATTATAAACTGCTCTATGCATCGCTCTGGTTTGCACTTTAACCAACTGCGAAATAATTGGCGGTCTCATCCAATTGTTGATGGCAGGCATTATCTCATAGCTAAATGCATATTGGTTGTTTTGAATGCATTCAATGAAAACTGCACGTGCAAGAGCAGTCTTCCCATAATCCCCAAAAGATGATGGATCACACAGAGCAGAAGAATCATTCGAAATGAGATATTTATGGCGAAATACAATTCAACACATAAGTAATTATCCTTGATATTGGCGATATTTTAAGCAGCGTCTGCCTTATATGTATGGGTTAAGCGGGCCAGACAAACAAAGCCTCAGAATCAAATTTGAAATGAAACGTAAACCGCGTTTGGTTCTAAAGGTATTGCAAATATATTTGCAATAAAGAATATGTTGCTAAGTAAACAAACATAAGTCTCTGAATGCAACTGTTATTCGATACAAGATGGGAAAAAAAATTAAGTTCCGCTATGCCGTCATTTCATTTATGCCAAATCACGTCAATATAACTTTCCGTCTCTATGTACTGGCCGGGAGTTATGGGTCAGCCACATGTTCTATCCCACGTGTAATATGCTGTTTAAGAACGCATTGACCAACATCGAGGAAAAAATGTATAGCTTGTGTCATGTCTAAATATATCTCTAAAACAGTCAATGTAAACCTTATTGCCACTCTCCTTACATGCATTCACATATGTTATGGTTCAAAAACTAATCTCATGAACCTTTTGTGGGCCCCCTGGAACAGTAATATAAGTATGATTAAGATATATAGAGTCTCCCGAATGCACGAGACAACATATATCTCAAATATGATTACAGATAACGCTGCATTCCCTCAGGACTTCAACGCTGTTGATAAGATAATGTATCATAATGAGGCTTTGTATGAGGTTAATATATGACGAAAGCAGCAATTGTATTACAAAAACATGCATTTGCTGTAATGGTACCATATATTAGGCATTTAGACGAGATTGAATATAACGTAGAATCGCCAATGTTTTTGCTGGTTAGTCGAGAAAACTCACCAGAGCTAGGCCTGTTTAAGAACGCATTGACCAACATCGAGGAAACTTTATAGCCATGGTTGTTATTTTTGTAAACACTATTGTATTATCAAAGTTGATATAGTGCTCTTCCTTACAGAAAGATATCACAATGACACGTGATGTTGTACCACACCTGTCAACTGTTAATTATCCGTCAATGGATCAATGTTAGTTACTTTTCCTGATATCAATTTAACTCGAGTGCCTGTGATCATCATCATCATCATCATCATCATCATCATCATCATCATCATACCAATAATTATAATGCTAAACTTAGTAATAATGATTCATGCCATCATATGCGACCGTCAGCATGACTGCACTGTGGAATACATGTCGATATTGACTATGGGACGCCCATTTCCTGATTACATCCCATGATCTTCCTCACCATAACAAGCAGCACCCGCGTCTCCTCTCTTCTTTCGAAGCATGTTTACTGTTGACATGACACACATAAATGACTGGTAGCATAACGGCAGTTCCTTTGATCTGCTGGGATCGTTAAGGAAGCTTTTAATTGTCTATGCACGTATGCATTACAGCTCATTGTTCTCGTTTTAAATACTTCCGGCCACTCCGGGTCATCAACTCGCATATATGGTTTATCCGCAAACGACAGGGGTCATAAATAAACACTATTGTCCTATTTCACTTTGAGGACGTCCTTCGTAGCAAAGATTCTAACAGCCAGAAATTATCCACAATCGATTTATTCGTAGGTGCATCGTTATTTCTTAAGGCAATTGCCGATTCAGATTTCAATTATTAGCAAACAGGCAATAGTATAGTGGATTGACAAATTATTTTGATCATGGATACATAAACCTCAGCAAATCTGACTTACAGTAATGCGTGTAATGTTCGTCACACTCAAGCGATGCTGACCTTCACAACTCGCCTATAGTGTGAACGCATTATAAAGCGAGCTTTTAGCGGTCATGGAAGTGTGTTCCATTAAAGAGCTTTTATCTCTAGTAATTGTGCAAAAGTTACGCCCACAGAGCAATTAGTTGGTTAATGTGCTGAGAGGGCATTATGCCATATTTACTGCTGCTATAGAGCGAATCAATATGGGTACTGTACTTTTGTTTGATATCGTACCCACTTTCTTCCATACAATTTGGCTCAACAGGTTTACCGTACTCTGTAGCATAATGTAACGGAGATCATCAAGCAACTCTAACACTTATAGAACACGTTCACTCGTTATCAAGATAATGGCCACTCCTTGTTATTGTATCCAATCATACATACGACATTCACTTACCAATTGCTATTCGCAAAACAGTTCATGAAAATCTTAGTAACTTGTGTTCACATGGCTTTAGTTGTAGAGGTCGTCCCAGAAAGTCAGTTGTTGGTAGATAATTTGTTCATCCACGTTGGAAATTTACGCAATTGGCAGCTACTAACGGTTGTGTGAAGCTAATAAGTATATAATACATGAAACAAATTCTGCATGACCTTGGCAAACAGACTGATTCTGCGTTCACATGCAACGGATACACACATATATACATCCATGTTTTTGCGTCAAAGATGCTTGGTCTCCTGTTCCCATCGCACACAGAAAAACTGTATTCTATCTTACATATAAAAGGGGCAATATATTTCAATAAAAATTTGCTTTTAACGTTGATTGGGATAGATGATCGTTTCCATAAACAACATCTTCTACATAAATGCAGTGGGCGTCATAGTCAGCGAGGAGGGCTACATCCACACCGTATCAGCCAAGTGAAATAGATAGTATAAGCTTCTGAGGAACCACAGTGTATATATATTTGACGTCATCACCATTGAACGTTAATAATAATTATCTGATTTACGCAAAATGCTCAATGACCGACCAGGAAAACGTCAACAGCAACGGCAACTGCTAACGTAAGGCGTGTAAGTGTGGTTGGAAATTAATTTGGGTACATCTGTCACAGAAAGCATGTACATCCATGTGACAGCCACTCACATGACTATCTGATCTATTTATTGCGTCCCATATTTGTCAACTATAGCTGGTACAATCTTATAAAAAATAAAAAGATTACGGCGAGCTTATTATCTACAAATAAGCACGTCGGCATACCGCGAGAAACATCAGAACAAAATTAGCGTATTGTATCACACAGGGAGATATATTTCGCTTCCACTTTTGATTTTGAAATTAATA
>CM067349.1:19149846-19179846 GCA_034190875.2 Urechis unicinctus | reverse complement strand
TAAAGGTTCGGCAATGCAAAAAGATTCATTGTTCGTGCAACTTTTATTTACCTAAGCCATTCGTATCGGCTTCATATATTAACCATTCACTGGGTATAAACGTTCTCTATTCCTGTTGCAATTCAATCGATATCAAAGACGTCGTTTGCTTAGAATCAATTTACCTTAAAGAAAGACGAAAGATACCTAACAGATGCGTAGGGTCTGTTCAGTTTTAAATCATTGTGCAACATGAACATCAACAACTACTGTTTGTTTCCAATGTGTATTGGCTTATATGATGCTGCTGGTATTTGACACGAAGCTATGTATTTTGATCGACTGTGAAGGGGATTTTCCACACAGTCAAATAAGACCGCACAGTATGTTAGAACATATACACTACTTCGTATTAAGATAATTTTGCGGATATAATAAATTGTATAGTTTTACCTATAGAACATAGTTATGAGTCTTACACGTTCATTGCACCGATACAGCTACGTGTATCAGGTGCATTGACGGTGTTTGACAATCACATCGCACAAATACAGTGCGGTTGTATAAACACCGTCCCTGTTGATCACCCGTCAATGCGCTCTCAATGCATATGCAGCACGTACGTCTTCATTACGCTGCATGTTTACACTGGGGTTTGTGAAACAAATCTTGAGTGGGTTTAAATTCCACAACTTGCGACTAAAAAGGGGTTAAAAATCTGAGACAAGCAAACTGTGTTATTGTCGACTAATTCAATCCGTGGCTGACTTACATGTGTTCAAATATACATTGGGTAAAATAGGTAAATAACACCAAGTGAAAAGGAGGAACGTTCGTTAATTTAACAATCATTACATCTTGCAATTGGCCTTGGATTGTACAGCTTGTTATAGTCACCTGTCTAGGCGCTTGCGTTCGGATACCGTTTATACCGGCATGCAAACAGAGCAAATACCACGTCAACGCTAATTCTTTACAAAGACGAATGTTAGATAACTGCGCCGGTATATAACGGATAGGCAACATATATTCAACTATAAGATAGAGCTCAGGGATAATTGACTGTTTGATATAAAAACCCTAACTGTGCTCACAATCGTCCGTTAATGAGTCAATATTGGTTTCTATTGCTCATAATCGTCCGTTAATGAGTCGATATTGGTTTCTATTGCTCAAAATCGTCCGTTAATGACTCGATATTGGTTTCAATTTCTTAGATTTGCTGAAATATTATATAGCCCTACAGTGCAGGTCGTGTTTCTTATAGTAGAACTAACCAGATTTCTGAAGCATGTCATATCATTCGTAAATTGTAAGGGGCTTATTGCAAGTGGCATGTTAAAGTGCAGATGTGTGGAACACATTGTTAAAACGTTGTTGGGGCTTACACAACCTTCTCAATATATAAATCCGATTGCTTGTTCCTTGAAGCATGCAATGATACGACTTTGATACAGTGTATGATTCTGTGAGCACGAAGCAATTACATATTGATTATGTAGGGCAAAAAACCTATAAAAATGCAGCAGTATGGTAGACATAGTTACACAATGATGATTTAAACAGCGTATTGTTATTGCTTCGCACGGTGTATATAATATACCGAGTAATGCCATTGTAACTTCACCATCACGTAATGGACTTAGTTTGAGAAGTAAATTAATTTTGGCATTTCTGACAAGCATCCATTAGGCCCAGTGATATGATCGGTAAGTATATTAAATACTTACACCAACTAGTGGCTTTGCCCTTTAAATCAATCTGTTTCGCCGTTACGAACGCCTAAACCATTTATGGCATAGTGAGCGTATATGTTTACATGAACAATATAACGTGGTACAGTAAATGGCTTTGATACGACGAGGATATGTAATATTTTGCCATAAAATCCAGAACAAACATTCAAACAGCAGCCACAATGAAAATATAGTTATAACATAACTTAATTTTTAGAGCTCATCAAATGTTATCGCAATTCGATTTTAAGGGATATCCCGATTGCACCAACTTCAATGTAACTGATGGGGTTCCGGTTTACTCCGGTAAATCTTTGAATAATTAACAGCTGCTAAACCTTAGTAGAATTAGTCAAATGACTACGTTATAGGGGTTAGAGCCTCATATTTGTGTCATAAATATAGTCTTAGAAAAAACCAGAACCATGTTATTTACGTCAAAACATACGGATGAAGTGTGATACCACTCTGTGTATTAAAGAGATTTCTGCAAGACGATGCCTGACATGACAATTGACCGTAATATTCTTGAAAAGCATTAATTGTCGCCTGGCCTACTGCCTTCAGCTGGGCTTTGCAGTCACTCTACGCCACCTAGCGTCTGGTGACATGTACTCCAGCATGAAATTCGAATAATAATGAATGAAGCTTTCCGAAAGAACAGTGGAGTTTTATACTCGCAGCGAGGACGTCGTTGGGTCGCCATGCAGTCGCCGTGGGAACGCCATGCACGCGGTAAGGTCGTGGTAGAAACGCTAAGAACGCAGTGGGGTGGCAGTGGGTTCGCCGCTGATCGCCGTATGGACGCCGCAGTGACGCCGTGTAAACTCAATAGAAACTCCAAGGACGCAGTAAGAACGCGGTAAGGTCGTGTTGGGAACGCCGTGTACATACACAGATCGCAGAGCACAGAACTCCGGTGTGACGGCTGACCGAAATCTGGATTTATTTTAGAAAAATCATTGGCGTTCTCAATGCGACCATCGGCGTTCTCCAAAATATGACAGTTTAGGACGCGGTAAGGACGCCAGTCCGGTGTGACGGCAGTATAAAGAAAATGATTAACATCGACGTGGTGATTTATAAGTTTTTTTGCACAATCAGGACACAATAGAGTCTTGATTCAAACGCTTTTTATTGTGAATCACGTTAATGACGAAAATTCTGTCGCGCTGTATTTCTATAGATTTATTATGACTCATCAACAATACATATAACAAAGGACACATTGTGCTAAAAGGAAATACATACCAGAATCAAGTCCTTCTTTTATATATAAACGAATGGAAGGTTAATGTTTCTTTGTGTATAACTTTATTCAGTGACTTCACGGCTTGCAACAAACGGGTGCCAATAAGTCAAACGACAAGGTCTCAAATTAAACGATGTGTTTTTACTTCATATCAAGGTAAGTAAATAAATGGTTTACTAGTTATTAAATGATTCGAAGTAATCTAATATCAGTGGCATAAATAGGTAAACGCTTAGTTCTATTCACAAGGAAAAACCACATACGTACTGAACAGCATCATTATATTAGTTTGCAGCTGGCACTATTCTTACCCTAAGGGTGAGGTGTGTCACCTTCAGTAATCCAAACCAAGCCTGGAGCAGCACATGGCAGATTACAGTACGAACCGACTCTAAAGGTCGTATATAAGGTTGAGTAGTGATAAAATGTGGTATCTTTACCAGAGCAGCGGGGGTATCTGAACTAGAGCAGCGGGGGTAGCTGAACTAGAGCAGCGGGGGTATCTGAACTAGAGCAGCGGGGGTAGCTGAACTAGAGCAGCGGGGGTAGCTGAACTAGAGCAGCGGGGGTAGCTGAACTAGAGCAGCGGGGGTAGCTGAACTAGAGCAGCGCTTATTAGGACACACGATATTCAGACATGGTCTAGTACCTTGTATGTATCATTACTGTGTAGTTATGCCTTTTTAAACGTTATCGACAATTGTCTAAATTGAACCAAATGTGCAAATTCACTCAAATCGATCGTGTCAGGGCGCCATTGGACAACATGATTTTGCTGTTATTACAATGATACAAACACCAACCCCTGGTTTGAAGATCCGTATGAATGATTCATTAATGATCTAAATCATTAGTACAACCTCGTCTGTTCATGGCATGAAAGCGAATTCATTGCTGGAATAGTTTACATGCGATCGGCAATCCAATCTAGGTAGGTCATGATTCGGACGCAGACGGATGGGCAGGAAACTTCGCAAGACCCTCCGCGGTAGATTCCCCAGGAGATGATTCCTGCTAATACACTAACGCCGCCCTCTGTGCATCTTAATGGACAGCCATCCTGCACTCACATCAATGCAGGAATAGCGACCAGCCACTACTCCTACCAATTCTGATGCTCCAGGCCATCCACTTACGTTGCAATGTCCCTGGCTACCGCTGAAGACGCAGATATGCTGAATTCCTATAATTGCTCCAGGTACGGAATTCATTCTGGCATTACATTCATTATTGGAAATGACACCCATGTTGACTGCCTGCAGAATGGTGGAAAATATGGAACAGCAAGCAACACACGATTTATCTCTACAAAATGACAAAAACTTACCAAATAGAAAGCATTCTAACTAACACATTCAGTTTCATTTCACGTGCAAAGCGGCAGTGTGCTCAACATTTGTAGTCCCGTCATATAAAATGATACATTGCTCCTCACATATACGTTCCCATCCGTCAATGTGCATAGAGTTCCAGCAAAATCACTGGCAACTGGCATATTGATGCCTCCAATATCGGGGTTGCTCAAGTCCATGTTGGTTGAAAGCGACAGCATGCATATGTCATTACAGAATATGCATAGACCGTTATTGTAGTCGCTGTGCTAAAATGCCATATCAGTACAAATGTGAATATTAACAATAAGCAGTGTTGTCATTTTGCCTTTCTTATCTCACAGGAACATTCAGCATTCCCATCTCATCCTCTGTCAAGCCGCTGTACGTAATACCAACCGATTCTAGGTTTGTGGATCCGGTATAAATGGTAAAACTAGCGATACTTCGTCTGTAAGAGGATACAAATGACTAAATGAAAAGAAATGGAAATCACACCGGCTCTCAACTTAGAACGATATGAAAAAAAATGACCCATCGGTACAATGAGCCGCTGTCAGAGCCCTGTTAGCTGACATGATGATAACATCTATAATGATAAGCTCATGGCGTTTTAAAGGTAACATTTTATGGATGAGGTCGACCGTCGTTGTAGAAATTTGGCATGTACAAAACATTTGTTAGTCCCTCTTCTTCTTCTTCTTCTTCTTCTTCTTCTTCTTCTTCTTCTTCTTCTTCTTCTTCTTCTTCTTCTTCTTCTTCTTCTTCTTCTTCTTCTTCTTCTTTCTTCTTCTTCTTCTTCTTCTTCTTCTTCTTCTTCTTCTTCTTCTTCTTCTTCTTCTTCTTCTTCTTCTTCTTCTCTTCTTCTTCTTCTTCTTCTTCTTCTTCTTCTTCTTCTTCTTCTTCTTCTTCTTCTTCACAAATATTGGTTTTTCAGATAGCAAAGATGATTTAACACTAGCTTTTGAGCTTGGCAGCAACCATATTTATTCAGCAAAAACGATCGACAAAAAATCTGATTGCAGAAATTTTGTGGCCTTAATTTTGCATTTTAGCTGACAATTTCAGTTAATATTCATTGGAAAATTTAGTGAGGCGATATGCATTAGTTTTTCCCTTGAGGTAAACTTTTAACACAAGGGCTGAGATGGACTCCCAAACAATGTAAGGTGGGAGTTGGGTCAAAGTTGGGCATTTTGTTACTTGACCGTGCAACGAATTAACAACAGCTTTTTTTAGACATAATAACAACTTCATGCCATCCATTTAGTGAAGAGCCCAATTTATGATTAAAGTTATGGGCTAAAAGCTAAGGCTCATATATTAAGTGATAGGGACTACGGTTGAGGATACAGGGTTTATGGTTAATTGGTTTGAGGATTAGGGACCACTTATATTAAGTTTGCATAACAATCATACCAAGCGTTAGCAAAGTTGCTTTGGACAACTGCTACAAACCTGTAATGTTTGCATGACTGATCCATGGAATAAGAACTGCTCCGAAGCTATTATATAACTAAATACTGTTATCCTGCTATGGTGTATCTGTTTCGTCCCAAACTATGATATTCGTTTTATCGTGGTCCAATAAAAACACAGTGACATTATCATTTAAGGTGGGCAAGAGCTGTTAGGAATACATGTTCTACGAGGTCATGATGGACCTTGGATATGGATAATGTTTCCTAATTGCATGAAACTGCGCAGTTGATTCCCGTGTGTTGGTGCGTTCAATGTGAACAAAGTTAAGTAGCACATACAGAGGACCAATGGTAACTTCAATCCGCTCCATCTGAGTGAATCATTTATCCTTGCTTTAACTATAATTGTAGAAGCCTATACATTAACTAAATAGGTTTCATGAAGATATAATGTCATGCATATTTAATTATAGAGCCTTCTTTTTGTTAAACCAGTATATATTTATAAGATTTAAATAGAACAATAAATGACACCTTCGCTTACTCTTGCAATGATTGTGTATTTTACATTTCAACGTAAAGCTGTTCATATTCATCAAACAAGCTTATTCAATGCTCTTTCCGTCAGACTAGCAATAATAACAGGATTGTCCGGACGGGCAGGAGACCCAGCAACCTAGCGTATAAAGTGAGTACGGGAAGGAACCAACAAGCTAGCGTATAAAGGTCAGGGAAATTCACCAAAGGGACAATTATAGTTGTTTGCCTTATAATATTAACCGCTTAACATTAATACATACGAACAAATGTTTGAGTTTTGAATAAATAAAAGCTTATCCAAACACTTGCGTAATCATACTAAAGCAAAATAAAATAATTGCAAACGCAAACACAGATTAATTAATTGAAATATGGTTACATTGCAATATCCTTACCCATTGCTGATTTAGCAGGTATGCTTCATTCTTACATTTGCTTCGGATACGGAATTCATTTTGGGTTGGCACTCAGCATTGAAAATGACAATCATGATGACCTAATGCTGATTATCGGGCAAAATGTTGCTAGAGGCTGGATTAGCAAGCAATATACAAATCATTTCAACAGACATGATGATAACATCGATAGTGATAAGCACATGGCGTTTTAAAGGTAACATTTTATGGATGAGGTCGACCGTCGTTGTAGAAATTTGGCATGTACAAAACATTTGTTAGTCCCTTTTCACCACACGTAGAACGATGTATTGCTCCTTACATGAGGCGAATTATGACTTTAAACAGTTGCGTTTCAGCAATGGATAATTTTTCAGAAAAAAATATGAGCTTAACCTAGACTAGTTTAAAGTGTATCTAGCATTTCGATCTGACTTCTTAAAGAATTGAAATTAAATATGCTAAGGTAATATGCAAACCGTAATGATTTACATTTTCCAAAAATAAAATTACATGCTTATACAGACTTTTGGTATGATATAACTTGCTGCAATATAAAGGTGTTCTTTGGGTGTGTTATCTCCATGCTATTGTTTATCTATCCCAAATGCGAGAACTCTCTTTATGTATGATTGTATTAAAGCAAAACGAGTGTTAGCTACCTGAGTTAGTAGAGACGACCTAATTAGGGTTTAGGCTTGTGTTAAGGGGTAAGTGATTAAGTAATGAGTTCAACATTAGAGGTTAGGAATACAGATTGGAGCTTTAATTGTATGGGTTCAGGCCTTGATGAAAAGGAAATGTTTTAGATTTAGCTTGACTAATCAATGAAATCAAAACCGTTACGCTCGTACACATTCTGTTTTGAGCTAACTGACCGTATCGTGCTAGGGTATATAACCTAAACCCAACTGGTAGTAGTAGTTTTACCTCCGTTCCATAAGCACAACATTGCGTGACTCAAAACTTTCTAACCCTAATGATTCGATATTCAACAGTAGATTTGCAATGTTCCGCAGTCTTGTTATGGATTGGGAAGTGGGGCACTAAAATTGGCAAAGTTGTGCCAACAGCACACCTAAGGTACACAATGCCCATTTACCTCGCCAAATTAAAAAGTTGCATGTATTTAATATTACAAGCCTTTTACTGCCCATTCACAATTCCATGTATGAATATCCATAAACGACAGAAATCAATCTACCTACTTACTCTTTTACTGAGTAAAAAGAGTAGTAAATCCATTGTTGTCAAAATATATTGATATTTATGACAACTTGCAAATAAAACATATACAAAAAGGCAAATACAAGAAACAATTACACTACTTAAGTGCGACAGAAAACTGGTACAACGGCAAAATAAACGACACATTTCTCGGCAGCACACAGAGCTGAAACTACGTCAATCTGTATCATCAACATACAGACGGAAACAATGCTACTAAGCAAGATGGATGAGGCAATATGATTCACGCCCAAGAACCCTTCTGCAGAGCATTGTTGTTCTAAGCAGCGAATACGACACTGGCGGCTCTTGGCTGAGATGATTGACGCGATGGTATAGATGGAATATTACAGCTGTATATAAGGTAAAGGCCAGGAGAGAAGGCTGCTGTTTATTAGCATCCATGAAGGCACTGCTCAAGCAGATACAAGTATTACCAAAAGCGGAACAAAAACATTCATTACTTTTACAGGTTAGGCTACTCTTGCGAATGTTGTTTGCATTATTTGATCAAGAGCAATACTATCACTGACATTACGTAATTTCTATACATTCTAGGCAGCTTCTGCATTCTATTGCAATACTAGACAGTCTTGTAACCCGATCGGATTTCTTCGTCTTGATAAAGCCCTTCTATACCATGTGCTTACTTGGAGTGTTCACATTGCCAGCAAGAGCTCACAACGCAAAGACGCTTAAGTGAATAATGATAGGAAAGATGTTATTAAATGGATTACCTTAAACCCTCGGCTTAACGGACAATTCATGCATGTAACTGCATTTCCAGAATATTGTGGCTAATTTTGCGCTAAGTGTTTGAAGAAGGTTTAAAGTGAAATGAACATGTGTTATTTCACTTCAATAAATGAGTTCGAGCAAAATGCGACCTTCAGTCAGATGGCAGAGATATGTCTGAGAATGAAATAATCAGTACAGGTTCGTGTCAACGCTTTTTAACACACGAAGAGGTTTTTTAAATATTCACCCAGCCGAGCTTTAATAATTGTTATGCTTTAAGCAGCAGTAGCGAAATACACAAACCTCCAATCTTCTCAAAATGGCTTTGCGCTGTTGATGGTAGGGTTGTAATTCGTTCCCATAGCAGCAACAGCATGTGCTCTAGATTAGATCATCAGTGACAAACCGACTTAAATTGTGTATTTCCTGTGTATTGTTATCCATTGAAACCATGCGCATATTGTGTTACAATGAAACAGATATATATCATGATCTATATAGATCATAGCCTTTGGCTGCGGGCCCTGTTTACATGTTAATGATATTCAATACTCGGGCCTGGGAGTAGGCTAACTATATCCCTTGAACTCGACCAACATCCCAGATTTGGGATGCTCCAACCAGTATAGCCGTGTCTCTCGTGCACTTTCGAGTCATTGTCTCTGATTGGTCAGTGTCACATTTTCCGAAGATTGGGTGCCATATTTGTACGCTCTGTTTTAAACCTATTTACGCATGAACTGAAGTATTTGCGGTTGCATAACCCATGGAAATGATTCCTACGGAAGCCCTCGATTACGCACAACAGTCGCATAGCATGGTATTGAAAGAATTTCGAAAGGATTGTGTGCTCTGCTGTTTGATGGGTCGTGACTGTGCCTGTTGGGGTGGGGAAACATTTTGCTATACGTTGTTAGCTACTGCTCTCGATGCAATGCTTGGAATGGGTCAGGGTTCGACACCAGTGGCTGTCCGCTTGCCCGGGACAAGTGACTTGCCTAGTCAACTTGTCCAACCGTACGAGTGATTTGTATGAGCCGGGCAAGCATTCTGCAACACCCCGATTTGTTGTTTCAGCCGAGCGGCACCCTTAATCACACAGTATGAGAGAGAAGCAGCCACAGCTGGTCTCTTCAACAAACTGTATTACGTAAATATACTATCATCCAGCAAAGCGATTACGGAGCTTGTTATGGTGCCAATATGAACTTGTGAGACGCCCCCTAAGACATTCAGTGTGCTCTCATTAGACGCAAACCACAACCATGTAGATGACATCACATAAAACCGAGGGTGCGTATTACAAGCCAGATTCATGAGCCAGACGCGCACAAGAAAGGTCAATCTTGGTCACTATGTTGCGTTGATTGGTCAAGCAGGTGCTGTTACGAAGATTAACGAACATGTCTAATGAATATTCGGACGCACCAGTTTTAGACCTTGTCTTGTCGTAGACTCTAGGACGAGAAGTGTAGCGGAACCCCTGGAGTCAAGGACACAGACTATGATCTATATATCATGACAAATATTTGTTGAATATATCATTTTTCTTCGATTCCTTGTCACTATAATAAACGACTGATTGTTGTAGTCGTACTGGAATATTGACAACAACATAGGTGACGCCACACATCATACGGATTGGAATCAGGTTTAAATGTGGCAATTTCAATGCCCAATTGATGGCTAGTTTATCATGATTATAAATAGAAAGTAGCCATTTGTTTAATGCAAACGTTAAAACATAATTATACCTTTTTCAACGGAGAGAAGCGTCGAACAAAAACGCAGAGGGTTATTATTTGAGAAAAAGAAAGGCCTGAATTGAATATTATTAAAGACACCTCATACATTGTTCGGTTTAAAATGCTACTCTTTATTCACCTCATCCATTCACGCGTGTGTGTAAATATATATATGAAAATATAAATATATATTTACATATATACAAATATATACATATATACATATATATACACATATATATATATATACATATGCATATATACAAATATATAAATATATATGTATACATGTATATATATTTGTACATGTATATGTATATATATTTATATCTGAGTTCAGGTCACCATTAAGCTAGTGCGTAATAGACGTCCTTATCAATCCATTAAGCTAACCGTAATTGTATCAGTTACTCCTCCAAAGCCGCGACAGCATATACTGTTATATTGCCGCATAGTGTGCACATACAATGAAACGAACAAAACATAGTTCAATGAAAATGTTCCTTTGTTGCGTCATGGATGTTCTGATATTTTAGTGGATTATCATCTCGTTTTATCACGTCACTTGTTTTCCGTCACTCTTATCAATGGTATTTCTCTGAAAAAACAAAGGCTGATTGTATGTCTGCAATGGGTCATCGCATGACCACAGTGCTATTGCAACCAATACACATCATGGGTATCCCTGAATCGAGCCCTACTAACACAGCCTATCGTGCCTCAGTAACAAGGGATTGGATCGTGCCTCAAAGGATAACTACAGCCTATCGTGCCTCAGTAACAAAGGATAAAGTACAGCCTATCGTGCCTCAGTAACAAAGGATAAAGTACAGCCTATCGTGCCTCAGTAACAAAGGATAAAGTACAGCCTATCGTGCCTCAGTAACAAAGGATTAACTACCGACTATCGTGCCTAAGTAAAAAAGGATGAAGTACAGCCTATCGTGCCTCAGTAACAGTGCCTAGTACACAAGGAACAAAGGATAAAGTACAGCCTATCGTGCCTCAGTAACAAAGGATAAAGTACAGCCTATCGTGCCTCAGTAACAAGGGATTGAGTACAGCCTATCGTGCCTCAGTAAAAAGGATTAACTACCGACTATCGTGCCTAAGTAAATAAAAGATGAAGTACAGTCTATCGTGCCTCAGTAACAAAGGATAAAGTACAGCCTATCGTGCCTCAGTAACAAAGGATGAAGTACAGTCTATCGTGCCTCAGTAACAAAGGATAAAGTACAGCCTATCGTGCCTCAGTAACAAAGGATGAAGTACAGTCTATCGTGCCTCAGTAACAAAGGATAAAGTACAGTCTATCGTGCCTCAGTAACAAAGGATAAAGTACAGCCTATCGTGCCTCAGTAACAAAGGATGAAGTACAGTCTATCGTGCCTAAGTAACAAAAGATGAAGTACAGCCTATCGTGCCTCAGTAACAAAGGATAACGTACAGCCTATCGAGTCTTAGGAACACAGGATAAAGTACAGCCCATTGAGCTCATATAACACTGGATACGGTAGAGCCTATCAAGCTCCAATAACACAGGATAAAGGCAGTCGCGTGGAAGCGTCAACTGGTCTGTAGTGGCGGTTGGTATTTCATTTGTGCAGCTGGTCTTTGGCAATGCCTTGGACAAATGATTGAAATCGATATACTCCCAGCAAACGTTCTGTACAAACTGAACAACGCCATGCATCCTTCACCTAATATGAAAAACACCTGAGAGATATGCAACTATTCAGCAAAATAAAAAGGGTACTTATACATCTCAATATATATCCATCATTATAGCATCTCTACCAAGAATCTGGAGCGATACGTTTTCATATTGTTACTTAGCACACTTTGCATAGCCATGGGCATATGAAGCTGCGTACTGTGTGCGATGGTTTGCTTCAGTTTATTTATTCATTTACGTATAGTGATACGCTTTTTACTCAGAATATGATTAAGCAATAATGCTTTGTCGGCTTCCAACAGCAATTCATCTTCAAATGCCAACGCCCTGACATAAAATCCCTCCTGAAAGCTGGGTCAAAATCCATTTATTTTCATTTGCATGTTGCCTACACCAAACGTACCCCAGCACTGAACCAGTCTGGATCCACTTGTCACTCGTCATGAGGATCGGTATAACCTGGTTAATGTTGACCCTATTTACACGTCGCTGCTGTATTCACGTGGCTTTGTCAGAGAAGGTCATACTGATATTTCGTTCAGATCTTATTTCATTATCGGTGAGGAATGACAGGATGAATAACGGGTAATACTGGAGTGAGATCATCTATAGTGGGATTATTTAACATAGAGAGATTGATAGATTTTGTTGCCTGAGGAGTAGAGGTGCTTTGGCAATGTAAACGCTAGGTACGCGCAGTTTCAGAGGAAGCGTGTGTGTGAAAGCATATTTCCTCGAAAGCAGCAAACCTGCTAACTAAACCCCAAGTCGATAAATGCCACACACGTCATATAACCATATTGAGGGGCTGGTGGGACGTCATAGATACGTCGACCAATCAGAGCGTTGCTTGAAATCTCGCCGGGGTACTACAATACGGAGCGTTTCACGGCAGGCGCTTTCAGATCAGACTTATACGCGGGGAAGCGCATAGCGTATGCGTATTTGCTGGCGTGCCTGGCTCATTCAAGGAATCGCACCAACGCGAGGGAACTTGCATTGCTTCGGAATCTGGATTAAAAGAAACGTGCGGGCAACTTCGAGGAATTCCGGTGAGTCCCTAGGGCATAGATATATATATATAGATATATATATAGAGATATATAGATATATATAGAGAGAGAGAGAGATAGAGAGATAGAGAGAGAGAGATAGAGAGATAGAGAGAGAGAGATATAGAGAGATAGAGAGAGAGAGAGAGAGAGAGAGAGAGATCTCTCTCTCTCTCTCTCTCTCTCTGAGAGAGAGAGAGAGAGAGAGAGAGAGAGAGAGAGAGAGAGAGAGAGAGAGAGAGAGAGAGAGAGAGAGAGAGAGAGAGAGAGAGAGAGGAGAGAGAGAGAGAGAGAGAGAGAGAGAGAGAGAGAGAGAGAGAGAGAGAGAGAGAGAGAGAGAGAGAGAGAGAGAGAGAGAGAGAGAGAGAGAGAGAGAGAGAGAGAGAGATCTCTCTCTCTCTGTCTCTCTCTCTCTCTCTCTCTCTCTCTCTCTCTCTCTCTCTAGAGAGATCTCTAGTCTTCTCTCTCTCTCTCTCTCTCTCTCTCTCTCTCTCTCTCTCTCTCTCTCTCTCTCTAGAGAGAGAGAGAGATCTCCTCTCTCTCTCTCTCTCTCTCTATCTCTATATAGATATATATATATATATATCTCTCTCTATATCTATATATATATATCTCTATATATATATCTATATATCTATATATCTCTCTATATATATATATATATCTGATATCTCTCTATATATCATGAATCTCTATATACAAACATTAATTGTGAATATTTCTGCTTCATGGGATTCTGAGTGAAAACGTAACAAAATATGCATATAATATGTCTGTGCATATATATATATAAATTGTCGATGCAGACATCCTCTTTTTAACAAATATATTATATGCCCCTATGTTTTCTTTTTACAGACATCTACCGCAGCCATGGTGACTAACGCAGTGGTTTTTTTTGTCGCCATGCTGACTATATCCGGTATTATGGCTGTCGATGCTTCCACTCAAGATGAATCGACCGCTCTAAAAGGTAGCGCCAGCTCGACCGGCTCAAGACAAATTCGAAGTTTTGATCTTGGTCCCGATAAGTTTGGACTGGGCGGTGACTTGTCAGACAGAAATATGCAGGATTGGCGGCTGGCCATGATCAAGCGATTCGGGAGCAGCGATAGTGGATTTCTGGGACCAAACAGCAACCCGTTCGGCGGCGACTTCCAAGATTGGTCTAACTTCATCCGAAAGACTCGTAATTTCGACCAGCCATCGGAAAACAGATTCGGACAAGGTTTTGAAAATACTGGACTTCAGAATTGGCTTGGATCATACGTAGGACGCCGTAACAGAAGGCGCTAGTATAATGTGAAATTTGTGTAAAGATTTCCTCTTATTTGTTGATACAACATACAAGTTCACCACCTTAAATATGCGCGTAAATGTATAAGCAATACTCGGCCCATGCATCTGTCAATGTGTGCATTCTTCCCTGTCAACTCAATTAAAAAATGTTTCGGTTGCAAGTTTTATTTGCAATTGCTCTTATAACTGCTTGATAAAGCTGATTTCGTCTTTATTGCTCACCCAAAGGATCAAACAAATACAAAATGAATACAAATCTTATCCAACGTGGAAAAATATTTGTGTGTATTCGCTAAATGTCTGCAAAGCGCTTGGTTCACTCATTAAACGTGTTTGTGCTTTGCTGTTAAACATCCACATGTCCACGAATGCACCGTGTGTTTGTACGATAGTACAATACATCACGTGTTAACCTACCATTTTGATCCTCCGACATTGCATTTATATGATTGTTCTTGCTGACATAAAGCTCTTCATAATTCATTAAAAAGGACAATATGATCCATCTGTATCCTATTATTCGGTATAAATACTGTTAAGTCATTGTGACTGCAGGTAAATAAATTAATGCAACCACTTTATATCTTTATAGTGTTCATTAATGTAATGTTATGAATGATGGCACGAGGGGGTTAGAGCAGCTTATGGAAACATTGGCAGGATAATGATGTCTGTGTTCGATTGATTCTGTTTGTGATAGCAACATAATCTCATCATCGGCACTCGCTAATGGATTTGACGACTAGCGGTTAGAGTGGATCAAGCAATGAGTGTCATTCCTAGTCAGATCTGCACTATTAAATTAGCATTTTAGAAAGGCATAAATCAACTTTCTGTGATCAAATTGCGTATCAAATATGTCCTCTGCCATTGACTTGATTACTCGTGCCATAAACCATCTAATATTCGGCGTTAATGTTGTAATCCAGATAGAAAGCGCATAGCTAAATGATAAATGAGACTTGGTGAACCAAGTAATTATTTACATAGTATTAGCTGGAGTTTGGTAAGATATAGTGCAATAATATAATAAATAGGTAAGTATTGCCGGGCACTTTCTTTATTCTGTAAATAACCCCTTTTGATTCCGTGCATACTTATTCTAAACAACTATTAAGCAACGCATCAGGAGGAAAGATTTTGGTGGCAACCAAGTCTTGTGATGTACTGCGATACGCGACAGCATTTTGTGTCCGTGGCCATAGTGCAATACCAAACATTATTGACGGCATTTAAGTTCACATGTAGACCAAGTGGCATTCAAGCAGGAAAATGGATGTTGGCTACTGACGTTACCGTCTTATAGCCCAATATTGTTGACAACGAAATGTGAGGTTGTCATGAAAAGAGATGCAGGTTCGATTTTGTCACATAATATAAATTATTCGTCGGAAATTCCAAGTGCACACTCGGTCTGTTATGCTATTTATGTACACTATTTTAGTGTTTCTGCGCAATTGCATTTGTTTGAAAGATATGATATGACGGTTGAATTCCGGGCACAAACAAGCTATTGGTAAAATGCTATGTATTCTGTTATGTGAGAGTAAAAACATCAGACGTGTAATTTGACGTTTCAAGTGTTATAAAATGTTTCTATTTTACTTATCGCTACTACCACAGTAAATATCTCGATCACCTTAACGTCGTTTGTGTTTCATATATAGTAAGATTGATCAACAACCCTTATCAGTTGATTACAACCGAGACTGCATGCGAATGCATTGCCTTTGTTCAAATTCAGGTATGGATCGATTGATGCAGATTACTTCTAGGCTTATAATGGACATCATGTCGAACAATGACCGCATCGAGCATTGGTATTTGCGTCGACAGTATATGTATTGCATATGTTGCGTTACACTTCGTTATATCCTTCAACGTCGATCAGCTGATGTGCTGCAATGTCCCCTCAATAAACCAGTGCGCCGTCGTTCAAGAAATAAGAAGAGCTTTAAAAATGGGTTTAACACATAAACTATGTAGCTTTTTAAATATTTAACCGGACACTAACGCATGTTTATATTGTTTAACAGTTTTACGACGTGGCTGAGCATATTTTTGGTTTTCGGCTGCTGTCTGTTGACGAAATTTATCAACAACGGCCGGTAGTTGATACATGTAATTACTGTTAGGAGTCATATTACTCATTCATTTGTTACACAAGTTAATTAATCAACACGACGAATGTTGGACAGGGAACAAATGTAAACCACCTTCCGTCAGGAACGCATATCACCTCGTTAGCACCATACCTAGCCCTGATGGACATTGACAGTTTCAGTCACCATAAAAGCAATTAGTGCTGGCGTCTGTCGACACAAGATGTGTAAATAACTCAAGGTCAGTAGACGATCATTGTGCAAATTCTGCCGGAATGGCAGCATCAATTAACAGCACTTTGACACATCGACGCATTAGCCAACCTTTCTACATATGCAAACGTCAGCGTTTTTGTACTTGCCTCATCATCAATTAGAAAATTATTTATTGTTCATATACAATGATCAGCTGGTGTAATTATAAGGTTACATCCGTGTTATATACCATATATTCAATCTTAATTATTGCTACATCGGTTTGGGCAATCGAAAAGTCAATAAGAGTGTGACCAGCTGCATATTATTTATATTGATAAAGGTTCACCAATCTAAAAACATTCACACCACCAATAGCATTTAGATCAAATACGCAAACTGCCGTCAATATAAGTATGCATTGAATGGCAGCATGTGGACTTAATGGCAGCATCGTATGTCTTTGTCGTGAGTGATAAATTTCTTATGTTAAGACATTTTGAACGATCCTCGTTACACACTAAGCCATCTGTCATCTGTATGTTTTGTAAATCTTTCAGCCACAACAACTTCAAAAGCATACTTAGTGTCGTCGTCAGGAGATTAAAGCATCTACTCAGCGGTTTATAAACCCCAGTGAACCAGAGGTTTCCTTTACATGAGTCACTGGAAACGCACGTAACCATACAGCTTTTTGAGCAACAGCACAACATCTTCAGCTAAATCAACGCGATGTGCAGCTAACTATGCACAATCTATAATCAAGCAGGGACCCGATCGTGGACGATTTCTAAGTTATAACACAGGATTACAGCGAGGGAGGATGGTTACTCTAATTGGCACAATGTTCTATCTAACTGAAAATGACTTGTGGCAGCACACAAAGTGATGGCCTTTATTTCCAGTCACAGCAGTTCATTTGGCTGCTTTTGATTAAATAACAGCTTCCAGCTTAAGCAACGCCACCTGTAGTACAAGTTGCTAACCAACCGGAATGGCAACTATTCTCAATTGTCTAGGAGATGACCAGGAAATATTTTCAAACTGACATATTTTCAGATTAAATGTAGTAAATCGCCCAAAAAGCTGTGACTAACGAAGAATTTCGATTACATTTAGCGAAAAATAGCTTGATGTTTTGCCGAACAATCGTGGAATCGTTTTTTTTTCTATTGTAATGGATAATAGGCATTGGTATATTAACCAATTTATGCATTACGCTTCCTGGGAACGTCCTCGTTATCGGTAATACTTTGTTTGATGCAGCTCAATACACAACTAGCACAATATTGCAATACTGATCAAGGTGGGTGTTGCAATTTCAAAAAGCATATCTTATGCGAACTATAATTGAAACCTCGTAGACCTAGAGTATGAGGTCGCTAGAGAAGTCAGGGTGTTTTGATAATTCCCACACATGAGCGCGACCAGGCACGTAACATACAACCCCGAAAGAGGATCGTGACCTCGGTTTCTATTCCGAATATTATTCAGCGGTAATGCTTTGTTGGCTTCAGTCAGTAATTTATCTTCATATTTCCACGCCTCGCCATCACTTTCCCTTTGGAAATTGTGTTGAAATCCATTTATTATCGTTTGCAATTTACATTAACCATACGTATAGCTCATACCTGAACGGACTAAGCAAACAAAGATCCACCTGTCAGACGTCACGAGGATGGGTGTTATCAGGCGCGTGTTGATCCCATATACGCAACATTGCTGGGTGAATAGCGCTTTGAGGGGTATACCAGTATACTAGAGTTGGACAACTGAGCGAGCCATGATATATGACTAATTCCTCATTAAGCTTCAAACACCGTTAACAACCAAAAGCATACGATTCAACTCACACAATAGTTATTATTTGATTTGCATTTTTAGCCGGTAATACCCATGTCACAAGACACGTTTAGTTATTTCGTCAAGCAATGTTTATGAACGCATAATGTGAGCTCATTTTGGGTTCCACCACAAACATATTGACCGAAAACACTACGGATTACTGATAAATGTTTCAATGTTATTGATTTCAATCACTACAAGTTGCTATGTCTTTCCAACGACTTGATATCATGAGTGATGCCATGACATTTATTTAACTCTCATTTTCAAAACGATGGGATTAGAAAGTCAAACAGCTTTTGGAACATTGGGCTCGATAAAATCATGTAGCACTCTTTTGTACCATATTCATGGGAGTGATACAAGGGAGCGGACTTGGACCAGTTACGATGATATATATTCCACACCAGTGGTACTCAAGAGCGCTCCCTAGGATTCGCAGATGACCTCGACCTCCTGGCCACTCTCCATACAGAAGTAAACGACATCAAGGACACCACCAAGGAGTCTAGCTGCAGAGAAGCCTGCATCACAAATGAGCCCGCCAAAGAAGTGCTTACTACATTTTCCCCGTCAAGACATCCATGCAAAGTGATCAATCGACATATTAGACTAGTGGACATCAAAATGGACCCAGGCCTGAACTTGAAGTGCTAAGTTATTGGCAAATACTCGCATAGCATAAACAAGATTAGTGCAGATGAAACGATAGTGTATGGATGATGAGCTACTGTACCTCTTTTAGACCATGATCTGGGCCGTGTTAGGAGTAGGAAGCGTGTGACAGTGCGTCCCTGGAGAAGCTACAGTGATCTCAGGATACCATCCTGCTTCAGCTGGGACTAGCCCACCGCGGTTAAGACTCACCAGCAAGACGACGAGAGGTGGCTTGTGCTAGTATTGTGTATAAACAAGTTGTCCTGGACCAAGGCCCCAACTTTATCCGGGACAATTTTTCACTCAAGGCTGCTAGGATGGAAGCCCACAAAGCCAGGACAGCCACTGGCACACATGTATACAAACCAAATCACCCTCCCAACCCCCACCCCTGGCTCATCCAGAGAGCCCCTCACGAAAAAGAACTGACGGCTACAATATGTTATGCCAACACATCAAACTCTGCAGCAATTCAAGATTTAAGCTGTTCCCGCCCCACCTCCATACAGATCCAAGACATTATACCAACAAGTTTATAGCTGCGCTAAGAGGGCTCACTTCGAGAAGCTCTGCGTTGATCGCTACCCTGATTATAATACATTGCAATTGTAAGGTGGCGCTACCGTGACACAAACAAAAGCACCCTGGAATACTGGGCTGACGTCACTGCGATTGTTGAGAGCGGGAAAAATGTCTTTTCTTAGAGCCTTGCCACTGCCAAAACACGTCGTACAATATGTTTATGAATAGCGAAAATTGCAAGTACTAAATAAATGTCAACTTGATAAATGATGGAAAACAATTCGCCTCTAACAGTTTACGATCCTCGATCTTTCATGTCCGCACTGTGGATGGTAGTTTTAGATTGTCAATAAATGTCTGAAGCGAGGGAACTGGCCTGGGGTCGACATAAACATTTTTTGGTATGTTAGGGGGATGTGAACGTCTTGAGCGAAGAGTTAATAGCTACGCTGAGCTACGTGACGATTATGAAATTACACGAAAGACACCCCGACTGCAGGCGACGATACCATGAAATCAACAAATGCACATGGGACTGTTGATCCAACTTCTCGGGGCTCGGCGGCTGTTAAAGATATGGAGTCATCTGATTGGTCCAGGCGACTTCAGCTCCAAAGTAAACAGAGCATTCCACGTGGTTTTAAGAGACGCTATGACAAAACGCTATGACAATAACACTTCGGCAAACAGGTGGCGTCTTCGCACATTTCCTCGGGCGAAAGCCTCGAGTGAGCTCTCTTAGCGAACCTATAAACTCTTTGATTATACTATAATAGAATCTAACACGCCATGGGCAATGAAAAAGTAGTTACTAAGTTCCAGCGGTAACGTTTAAGTGAAGGCAACGCAAACGCATCATTGAAATCGCTTCTGGCAATGAAGACCATTGGTCTGTATGTATCACGCGCGGACGTGAATTGTAATTTCCAGGCAGATCTCAACTGTTCAATTTGCAGAGGGGAAATTGTATGTGATCACATCCTCTGTCGTTGACTTGGCTACACGAGGTATTGACTGTATAAACTGCTGCCTAAATACCGCAATTAAGACAGGAAACACGTAGCGAGGCTTATTACATTGAGTTATTATCTACATTACATATCCCGGAAGGCGAAATGATTATGTGCGTCGTTCATGTTCGGTCGCGTAGTGACGATGGGAACAGTTTTTAGTGGACATTAGATATATATAGTTTGAGGTTAACGTTATGTGTATTACATGTTTGATGTCACAATGAAAACTCTGTGATACATAGCAATATATGTTCACGTAATAGACTTAACTCACATTAAGTACATTAACATTGGGTGCGTATATATATACAACGCGGAATCAGACGAAAGCCTATCAAATAGTGTAAAGCTTCGCTAAGAGCGCTCACTCAAGCCTCAGCCCGAGAAAAAATGTGAGAGACGCCACCTGTTCGACACACAGAGCATAGCTTTGTCAGAGCGTCCCTTAAAAGCAAGTGGAATTTTCCGATTAATTCGGAGCCGTGGAAGCCTCGACCAATCAGATGACTCCATGTCTTTAATAGACGCCGACTACGAGACGTCGGATCAACAATCCCATGTGCTTTTGTTGATTTCATAGTATCGTCGCCTGATGGCGGCGTTGTATTTAATGTAATTTCATAATCCTCACACAGCGTGCTCGAGATCGCCACAAGTCGCTGGCAAGCCAACAAATGTTAATTTCTACCCCTGGCCGATTCCCTCGCTCTAGAATGTTGTTGACATTCTGATATCACCATACAGCGCGGACATTAAAGATGGAGAATAGTTAACGGCGCGGGTACTGTGAGAGACGAACTGTTTTCGATAGGTCTATCCGGGCAATTTATCAAGTTTACATTTATTGCATGTTGTAGTTGTTTTTTTGCTATTTTTAAGCCCGTTTCCGACGTGTTTTAGCAGCGTTAAGGCTCTGCGAAACGACATTTGTCCTCGATATTTACTCATCAATCGCAGTGACGGTAGCCCAGTATTCCCAGGTGCTTTTGTTAATATTTCGGTAGCGCCAGTGTATTATAATTAGGGAAGCGATCACCAGAGAGCCACAGGAAGTGAACCATATTGGCGATGTTATCTACTCTTAGAGCCTTTTCGAAGCAACTTTGTGATCGAACTCATGTCGACGAGACGTCACCGAGCTTAACACCATAATCGCCATTAACTTAATGGCAGTATTATATGTCTTTATTGTATGTCATGGATAGCTGTGCAGTATCAAGATTCAACCTGTTGGAGAGACATTTAGTATGATCACCGTTACATGCAGTAAGTGAATATATCGTGAATCTTTGGGGAGGACATTTAGCATCCAAATGTCAAGGGCTGTTCATTTCATCTATGTGCCGGGTTCATTGGAATACAGTACCTAACCATGATGATCTAACTACTCATAACCACCATGTGGACAACAAGCAACTTATTATATAAGATTATAAATGATTCCCCATATTTTCGACAGCTTAGACGTTAACAAGATGTATGACTTATAATAAATGATCTATGGTTTAATATAGATAATAATTAAGTTAGACATTATTGCTTAAGGGTATTTATTGTCGTGTATTTTTGTAAGGATTAACTTCATATTGACGTGTGGAAGCCATATTAACAATGGCTGCTCGAGCTGCAATTCGCTTGCAACACGCCCAACGACTGTTTTTACAACATGATGTCGTTTCTACATGGCTGCTTCTTAGATTTTGTTCATTTCACCTCGCTTGTTGCACGCGATTTCAAATCTCTGTGGATCCTCTCAAAAGAAACGAAATGAAGCAAAGGTTAGGTACAAGGTTACTCCACAGCTAGTCTTGACACACCCAGGGTTACAGCAGACAATGTCACACTGAAGTGTGACGTATGGGTTGCCATATCGGTTGGAAGGTTTGTTTTCAGGCGACATGTAATAAAGAACGACTACGTCACAACTTAACAACGCTTTGCATCACCAACAATTCCCATAACTTTGAGTGAAGAACACCTACGCGGAACAATATCTCAGAAACTGATAAAAGTATCAATTAGTAAATGAGGTACTCTAATCATATCGCAGCTTATCAGCTCATACTCTGATATCCATACGATTGATTGATTTTTTACACCGCGTAAGATGATGATTATTGGTACATTTACTCATATACGCTCAATGACAAAATTTTCGTGTAAACGTTTTATCGAAGTTGTTTCGGCTGGAAATGTCATCAGATTACAGGTGCAAATAGGACACCCACACATCGCGAATCCTGCTTGAGGAGGCCCTTGTGATTGCATATTATATTGTATAATCATGAAATACCTTGGGAGTAAAGCGCGTGCGACACCAAGAGGATTCATAGCGTCCATTTACTTCTACTTGAGCCTATTGCTAGCGATGAACGTGACCGTGGCTATTTTGTGTTACCACCATAAGATAGATAGATATATATATATATAGATATATATATATATATAGAGATATATATAGATATATATATATATATATATATATATATATATATATATATATATATATATATATATATATTATATCTATATATATATATATATATATATATATATCTATCTATATATATATATATATATATATATATATATATATATATATATATATATACATACGTGTAGCGGCATGTGTGAGCTGACCAATCAGAGCGCTGTCAGTTCAGACCTACATGGCAGCAACGAGCTGGTGTAGCTATTAGCTCGTCGATGGTTGCAGAATTACTAGAGTGCCTGCCTCACACCAGCACTTGATATAACGCTACGAAATATAAAATATAACAGACGAGCGGTGAGTGCTATTTTATATTTATATGAATATATGTGTGTATGTGGGTCTGTGTGCATGTGTGCGTGTGTCTGTGCGATACCTTTCTTTTGGCACGACCTAACCAACTCATTATCTCCATGAGACCACGTTATCTGCACTTCACGTAAAGCTATGGCCATGCGTAGCCGACCTCTCAGCTCACAGACATATATGACGAAACTACAATCATAAGCTCTTTCCTATAATGGTCAAAGGGTCGATAATTAGACAACCAAATACCCATCAATTTCTTATACAATTCCCTCAGTCAACATTTACCATGTCTTTGGGGTCATACAATGCTGATAAATGATAATATCGTATGACAAAAAAGTTAATACTGCAGAATTTATTCGCGGCTATATAATATCAATGCTGCCTGATTTTATTTGTGCCATAGTACCAATGGTGGATATTTCTGTATTCTGAACTTCTTAATAAAATAAACGACATTTACCTCATTCCGTGCTGCATTCCATAAATCAGGAATTAGATTGCTGTAACACTTCATTAGGTAGTTGAGGTCAGTAGACAGCACCATACAAATGATCTTACCACGTGATAACATGGTATATCCACTGGTTTCTTCTCGTGAGATTTGACCCCTGGCATCATCACCAAACGACCACTCATATCTTCTGCGTATAGGGTCACTTGCTTGTACCCAAATAGTAATGAGGGGCTTTCGTGTGTCTATATGTTCTCTCATGTATATGTGCTGCTCTCTGTGTCGCGTATTAGCATACTTTTTATTGTCAGCATCTTTTGGTGATATCTGGGGCTGTACTCACCTATCGACTTAAGTCTAAGAGCTGTCTAAAAACGCTGAGCCATGACTTAGCGGTATTCATCAACGAACTTGAGTTCCTACTCAAAAAGTGCACAAAGCTGAGACACCCTCGACGTTGACTTACGATCTTAATAATGACTTAAATATGACCGAAGGTCGGGTCGATGATGTTTACATGACATTGGTGTCACATGCAAAGTATAGCGTCTGCTTAATATCACAGGAAATTAGTCAGTTATTCATTTAGAAGATGGCGATACTGTTTTGTATTAAAAAGCTTCGCCCGTTAAAACGATAAAAATTCATTATGACGATTTATAAACCGGCCATCATAAAGTACCGAGACCGTCAAACGTCTGTTGCACATAAATGTAAGTCGTAAATTGTATCGACAAATTATATTTAATCTCATAAAGATTATTGCGGAATAAGGATTTTCTTTAAATGTCGTGCTGCCAATTATTAACAATACTACATTATACATAGAGATAGGCTGCCTGCGGTCATAGCCCGTGGCCAGGCCCTTTAGTACCTGCGTGTGCGACGCCTAACCATTGACCAGAATGAATCAAAGACAGACGAGGAGACCATCAAGCTGAATGTTCGATACGAGGCTCGGCTGGGTGCTAGCATGGCGCACACTCTTGGTCAGGCATCTCAACAGCTGTACTCAGGTGTTGCTGGTATCTTTCTCCCGATCACACTATAAAACCGACCAAAGCAAGTTTCAGGCCTACAGACCAACCAGTTTGTTGGGCACGCCCTAAACACTGCTGCGTGTAAGCTATATCCTCGCGGTGACATGTACCTGGCACCATTAACCACAGCCTTAACAAGCACTGCCCATTTGTAGAAAACAAGCATAGTAAGCAACGATGTCATCAAAGGCAACGATTCCCCAGATGTCTGCAGAGGCAACGAATCCACAGATGACATCAGACGCAACGAATCCCCAGATGTCATCAGAGGAAACGAATCCCCTGATGTCATATATATAGATATAATAGATAGATATATAGAGAGAGAGAGAGAGATAGAGAGAGAGAGAGATAGAGAGAGATATAGAGAGATCTATATAGATATATATATATAGATAGAGAGATAGAGATCTAGAGAGAGAGAGAGATATATCTCTCTATATATATATATATATATATATACTGTATATATATGTGTATATATATATATATGTATATATATATGTATCTCTCTCTCTCTATATATCTCTATATATATATATATCTATATATATATATATATATATATATATATATATATATATATATATATATATATACATATATATATATACAGTAAAACCTCCCTGCCCGACCACCTCCCTAACCCGATCGCCTCCCTAACTCGATCGATTTTTTCCAGTCCCGATGGTCGGCCTATACTTTAGCATTGTGACAGAATTCTCTAACCCGATCACCTCCCTACTCTGTAAGTCGATCGATCATTTTGGTCCCAACGCCCCATTTGATATTCCCTAAGTCGATCGATTGTCGGCTGGCGGAAGGATTAGAGCCACCGGTTGATTGCAATTAGCAGAACACACACACTCAGGCGATAACGCCTGCGGACTGAATAGCACTCTTGAAATGTGTGAAACAGGTTAGCGGTTCGTTCGTGTTGTTAGAGTATGCACTGAAGCTTTGATAATCTTGATCACAAAACTCGATACCTTTAGAACAGATACAATCGAGCGATGCACCTGTGAACAGGTCGCGGACTGACCGCAGAACGAAGTACGTACCTCGATCGAGGTACGTACCTCGTTCCCAGTACGGCGCACTTCGATTGAGGTACGCAAGATAGTCGTGCCACCGCCCTCTGCTGTTTTGCATTTTATGACATTATTTTCTGAAATGTGATTGGCTTTGAACAATTTAATTATGCAAATATATTATGGCCTACATTTGAAACCAAATCTGTTGTTGTGGGCGATATTGGGCCTTCACAAGAAGAGTTTTCACTTCCATTATTCGACAACGACTTCAAGTTTTTCTGCGTTCATGGTTTAAATTTTGTACACACATCAACATGGCAGAGGTAAGGTCTATGTTTTCTAATTTACAAGTATATCATCTAATGATACATTATATGTTATTCAAAATTCTATGGCATATTAATGAGCTATCGCTAATAAATAACACCCCTGTTGAATGATTTTTCTGAAACAATGGCGTAGTGATGCGATCGTACTTAAATCGAAGTATGGTGTGCTTCCTTTTGAATTGGTGCCATATTCTGATAGTAGATCGTATACAGATAAAAGAATGACACTTATGAATCATACGACCGAATCGCAAGTTATAAGATAATTTGTTTTGGAATTTGTCGTGCACGGCTTGAAGTGACAATGTCAATATTTCCAACCGAATATGATTTAGTCTATTAGTAGAGGGTGATATAAAACAATCTCACAGGAATTGCTGGTTTGTGTTGTGTACTTAAACATAGATTATAATATTTAATGTTATGTATTTGACTAGACAGTATCTGATTTACTTTGGTTTTTTTTTCAGAATGGAACAGCTATGGGCCAAGCCATTTTCAAAACGGTGTTCTTCTGAAAGCCTTCAATCATAATGAGGATGTTTGGAAACTGGAAACCTGAAATTAAAATTTCCAACCTGAAATTAAAATTTCCAAGTTGTGTCAAAGAAAAACAGAATCTGTCCATTACACACAAACTGCTCCTAAGTTCTGTCAATCATGCATTGACGAAGTGGATGAAATCTATCAAGACTTGAACATTCCTTCAGCCGTTAGTGATGAGTCCATGGAGCCGCCTTCCCAGCCGCTGAAAGTTGGTTACAGCTCTCTCAATGAAAAAACTATTCCTGTGAGGGGTGTACCAGGTCTTGCCTGTTCTCGTCTATATACTCAACCAGAATATTGCCCTCACACCGCTGAACAAGTTCATAAGACTTTGTGCATATTATCCTCTTCCTCTCGTTTCCGCTCTCGCGGCATTCATCATCTATGTATGCAATATGTATTTTACCTGTGTGGTGTTTCCACTTGGGATCTCTGAAAGTTCAAGTAATTTTTTCCAATATATTCCATTCCAAACAACAGAGACAGAGAGAATATTTTATTCTGGATTCCATTTTCATGAAAACATAGGTTGAATTTGTCGAATTTGTAAACGTTATCACATAAGTCCTTATCTTTTCTCTTTAGAAGGGAAGAGGCTGCCCCAATTAAATTCCGCGCGGATATGGTCAGGTAACCAGCACTTCTTTGTCTTTTGCATTTAAATTTCAACGAGATCACATCAATTTGCACTCCCAACCCCCCCCCCCCCTTCCGTTTTCAATGCCATCCCACCTTTTGTACATGCTTTCCTCTAGTTTTGTCATTCAACACTCACTGTTGTCATATGTATGTCTGTACATGTATAGGTATATCAATTAATCCTATCTGTGTCATGACCTATTAAAGTAGCTTTATCCTGCGTTGTGTAACCTGTCCTAGACATATCATAGTTTTGTATCTCACTTATTGCATCAACATCATACATATACCTTTAGCTGTCAAACAGTCATAACAATAATTAACATTTCCATAGTTTGTTATCATTATCTGCCTCATTGTGATACTGGTAATTGATTGGTAGTGTACCTGCACTCGGGATTACTCGGTATCCTATTATGTAATAACAAATATTATATGTATGTGATTTTGAACACAATTTGCTACTTGAGAATTATTTCTAAAATAAAATTAACTCAAACATTGCTGTTCCTCCACTTCTTATCAAAATATGGATCTGCATGATATATTGCATATGATTAAAGGCATATGATTTGGCCGATAGAAACTCAATTATTAGCAGCATGTAGAATAAAAACCATCATGAAGTTTACCGATGAGGAATGATCTTATGACCACTGTCCACATTGCTATGGAATTAATTGTAATAAAGCATAGTCAATATCAATACAACATGATCGCTAACCCTGGTTTTTTTTAACATTCCATTCTATATCTGGTAAACCTTAAGTATTCTAAAATGATAATGTTCATTACATATGTAATGATGCTCATTTCCATCTGTTAAGCCTTAAATAATAACCTAACATCCAATTAAAACAAAAACAAAAGTTTTCAAAAACACAAACAGAACAGGTCAACAAAAGTATGAAAACTTACTGTTGTGGTGTTTTTTGGGGGCATTCTGTTCAATATCAAACACCTGGCTGCTTTGTTATTCTATTTGAGAAGACCATTCAATTTTGAACACAACTGAATGCGTATATGAACACTCTCAATCAGACCCGGGTAGACAACAAGCGAAGTTTGAAAACACCATGGTACCTGGGTACGGCGTACTTCGATTGGAGTACGCAAATATCGGTTGTGCAAATGGATTGACATGGGGTGTGATGTTATCATCCATAAGTCACAAATATGCCATACAATTTTCACTAAACAGTATTTCATATAATCTAGACAAACTATGCTCCGCAAAAAGTAAGTTCTTTACTTTGCCAGACTGATTCAAAAAGGATTTTTGCCTCATCAATCGTCGGAAAAGACACGCGATGGCCGCCGAACTAAAGTTTGAAAACGCGTAGAAAAGCCTTCTCGTACATGGGCAACGCTAAATATGGTCCCAAATCGAGGCTGTGACTACTAAGAGGGTTTCCACGATTTAACCCAACCAAATCTCAGTAAATAATGTCACAATTTGCAAAACAGTTGAGAAAATTAATGTTTATGTATGCATACTTCAAACCAAGTACGCTGTACTAGGAACGAGGTACGTACCTCGATCGAGGTACGTACTTCCTTCAGCTGATTACATTATGGCATACGAGGCTAATGAAGAACCAAGTCGCAAGCGCATTCGGACCCGTGTTGATAGCGAAGAGTTAGAATGTGCCATATGGACTTGGTTTCAGAAGGCCCGCTCCATCAACGTTCCCGTCAGCGGGCCTATGTTGCAAGAGAAAACCCTTGAGTTCGCCGCTAAGATGAAAATTGAAGGTTTTAAAGCATCGAATGGCTGGCTTCAGAAATTCCGTTCTCGTCATAACATAACGCACCACGTTGTCAATGGCGAGAGTGGGGAAGTGCCCCAAAGCAGCGTTGACGATTGGACCAGCAAGCTGCCGAGCCTCATCCGTAGCTATTCGGCGTGTGACATCTTTAACATGGATGAGACTGGCTTGTTTTTCCGTGCGCTACCGGACCGGTCACTCAGCATCAAGGGTGATCAGTGTAAGGGTGGGGTGGCGAGCGCCGTCAGCGAATGCAAATCCTCCGCAGTGACCAGATGCTTTGCGAGATGTGGTTTCAACATGAGCACAGCAAATGACCTGCAGGAGGACGACCACTCCCTCGATATCCCCCTTGCACAATTACTCAAGGACTTAAGACCGAACATGACTGACCCCATCATGGATACTGAGGAGTATGTCGCTCTCGACGATGAGGCGCCGACCACGGAGGAACTGAAGGATGGCTGTGAGGATATTAATGTCTCTCAAATCACTGGCGTATCACAACCGGCTGAGAGCGACGACGACGACCGCGCGTTCTCCACCACACCAGAAACGACCACCATGACCTTCAGTGAGTGCCTTCAGCGAGAAGGCGACGTGATGATGTTCTGTCTAGAGAAAGATCTGGGGGACATGTTGCCAATTGTCGCCTCTCTTCAAGA
>CM067349.1:18972346-19144846 GCA_034190875.2 Urechis unicinctus | reverse complement strand
AGGAGGGGTCGCGGCAACATGTTCTGGTACCCTCCAGTAATTTTATTCGATCATCTAAGAGCTTATTTTGTGTTTCCATGTTGCTTATTTTATGTCTCAATTTCTAAATCTGTTTTTTCTCCTTCTATATAACCTATGTCTTCTTTTATTATTATTATGTCTCTTTCAACACACTCTATGGGATTTATTCTGATGGCTGGTTTTTTTTTACCGCAGATTACTGTATAGCTAATCTTTGCACGTGGACTTGGTCTCGTTTGTGCTGTAATGTTGAGATTTTGTCTGGTCGTCAATGGTTACTGTGGCGTGGGCCTTGTTTGCTCCAGCCTGGATCTCCTATTTCATCTGAAGGAACTAAGATAGCTCTTAAATAATTAGCTTGAATTCTCCTGTCGGTAATCGCGGTAGATATACAACTTGCAATTGTGTCCAACTTTGGTGTGCTTCTTGGCTTTAAATCCACAGCTTGCAGATGATAAACTTCCTGACCACTGAGAGGCTGAAACAGGTCATGGCTCCTATCTCCCACCCAAGTACAATGGGTGTCATGACAACAGTGGACAACAGGACCCTGCCATTAACTCATATTCCCAAGCTGACTCTCACAAGGGCACCATTGATAACGTCGATATTGTTTTGTTAAGATTAGCTTGTTTTTCCCTCTCGTTTTTGAGCTCTCGTAACAGTATTGCTATCTCCCCAAGCCTAATTAACTCATATCCCTGTGCTGATGTCCTCGCCGAGTATCAACATTCTTTTTATTGGCAGCATCCTTTGGTGATATCGGGTTCTCCAGCCCTAGGACCTCATTACCTCCTATGTGAAGATCTCCAATCTTAGCATCACCAGCTTTAGACGTTCTTTGTGAGTCACCAGTAAATAGGTCTTTGTTGCATACTCAGGGAGATTGATTGCTCTTTTTTTTTGTCTAGGTCCATAGATACTCGTTTTTACCTGACATCTTGTATATTCAAGAACAACGTTAACAGGAAGGTCGTGGTTGTCCAATAGCCATCCCTTATTCGCCCGTAACAGAACCTTCAACTCGTGCCCAGTTCCGCTAGTAACTCGTTTTGAGACAGGATTAGCGATGTTCGTGGTTATAATATCGGCAATAGAGATGAACATAAAGTATATTGAAGATGCCAAAATTGATGGGCAGGTCGCGAATTATACATCGGGGTTTGCATGGGACCAATGTCAGAGCATCACCAAGAATTCTCAATCATTCTACCCCTGGGCATAATCACCCAACATGATGTCATATCTAAAAAATTATGACTAATATTATGAGTCAGGATGGTATTGAACGAGACATTGCGATATCAAGTCGTGAAGTGTGCACCTGGTAGTCTGCTACCTGATATAATATCTACTCATTGGCATCTATGATAGGGAACGTCACGTCCCGACCAAGTGGACCGGCAATATAAAAAAATACTTTTAAACGCTGAGTGAGTTTTCGAATGCATCAGCGGGTTTTAATCAAACCTTCTAGTTTGACCATTGACGTCAGACCTGGGTTGCGCTTTCACCTGCATAACAAGAACACATTACGCAAATTTGAATGTTATTCACATTTTTTTGGGACTCGGTGTTCCTCAAGGTCAAACGTCAATGTTAAACTCTACAATCGGTTGCCGGGTTACCATTGATTGTCTGCGTAGTATGCCAATATGTTAGACTTTGACAGTGTTTAATAGAAACAGCACGACTGATTACAAGCAATATGGATCCTGATAGCATCATTGATGGGCCAGACACAGCTGCGCTACCAGCTGACGACACCAGAGCTTATGTGCCACCTGCCTCTGTTGACGTGACTCATAAGAGGCTCCCTGCAGTCATAACGGGTGGTCAGGACCGTCAGTATCTGGGAGAGCAACGTCTGACATTTGACCATATTGAATTAATGACTGACGAAGAGATCACATAGTTATATGTTTGTTACAAGACTCGGCTGATGTGAATGCCCTATTGGCTGGATTCAAATCACAATCGAATTCTGTATAATTTCCCCTACACACCCTGCCTAAAACTCGATTTACTGATGAGATCGTGCAATGACTAACATAAATTAAGTGTGAATTGAACACGTTAACTGTCAAAGCGACGTTTATAATCTGAGTGGTCTTTGCTCGTACGTTCGCTATGATGCGATAAGTGGCACCTTTTATGCATTCAGTGAGACATTACTTGATAAGGTGAACCCACTTCATGTGCTCACGGAGACCTTTAGTCAGCCGCTGTGATTGTTGCACTTTAGATTTTACCTTATCAAGATATTCGAGCCATCCTGCATATTGTTGTTTTTGTATAAGGACGTCCTACTGATTTGAATCGAGTTGAAAGGGTCAGCAGTTGTGTGGAAGTGAAACGTCAAAGCGTCACGTGAACTACAGAACAAAGACGAGGACAAAACAGTCGCTCAGCTTCAGGAAATATTATTTATCGCTATGTGTAGGTATGTGATTCGTTGTTGTAATTTATCACCTATATATTATTAATATTGGTTGTGATTATGCCATCATAGCTGCTGCATAATCAATGAGAAAACTTAGTCGAAACAGCCTTGATCCTTATATTGTGTTCCAACGCAAATAACTGTAGTATTTGATTGGGTGAGAATGCGGCTTAATTCTGGGTTCAGTTCAAAATCAATGAATATCTTCAACAAATGTACTCATATCTTGATTTTGTACTAAGGTGATTGACGACAATCCCTTATGTGGTATATCATTCAATGGCGTATATGAGCGCAGAAACTAGTCAAAACGTATCGTTGGTACATGTCGTCCAAAGCTCACGCTCACCATTCACATGACTTTTATTCGGTGCACTCAGATAAAAGCTTTCCGCTGAATTACATTTTATTGTACTGAAATAAAGGTCAGAATGCTCAGATAGCGCAAACGCAGATTTCATTTCACCGTAATGTAGCAACCCGGATATATTTAAGACTGTGATGGACATATATACTTGGAACTGATTGTCAGTGATTAGTCAATGTCATCGTCAGACATGCTGGAACAACTGCATTACTGCATTACACCATAATACAATTCATCAGGTAAATTATTTAGAAACTTTTACAATTACCATGATAATAAATTTCATGTTTGTTTTAGGTCAAGCCCCGTTTTACACTTCAGAATGGGAGGGCTCCTTGTGATGATTCTGATTACAACATTATCCCTGAATAGCGTCCAAGGCTCTCGAATCTTGTTCGTGACGATGCAACACAAAAGTCATGCATGGGAAATGAAAATCCTCGGAGAAGAGCTAGTTGTACGAGGCCATGAAGTATTCATCATTCTTCACGATCGTTTTCCTGAACAAGATGCTTTCAGGGAGGCTGGGTTTGAAGTTCTTAACTACCAACTGAAACCATGTGGACGTGATGCCATGACAGATAAAGTAATGGAAAGTCAAATATCAAAATGGATATTCAGCAACGTGCTATATGACAAATATCCAGAGCTAATTGCAAACATTTCGAAAGATTGCAAGGATATGCAAGAAGACCAGAGTCTTTGGGACAAACTTGAATCGTTGGACATCAACTTTGCAATGGTTGATGGAATATTCTTGGCGCCTTGTAGTTTTCTAATTCCATATCGCCTGGGTATTCCGTACGGATACATGTTTTCCAGCGGTGCACAAGGATGGACACTGAGGATACCCAACCTGCCGTCGTTTGTTCCTAATGGCATGTTTAAAATAAGCAGCAACGACATGACCTTCCGGGAGCGTTTGCAGAATCTATTTGTGTACACATACCTCGTTCTGGAATTGCCTCCGTTGCGAATCGACACTGAGTTGCTGAGGATTTATGCCCCAGATAAGACACACTGGTCTGATCTCGTTCTAGGTGCCCAGCTGTTTGTCAATACCCGGGATCATTTGCTAGAAGCTCCCCAACCATCCATGCCTCATGTTATATTCACGCCAGGAATCACGAGTAAGCCAGCCAAACCACTACCCGGTGATCTGGAAAGGTTTGTTGCTCAGGCTTCAGATGGAGCTGTTGTAGTATCGTTCGGCTCGTCTGTTGATGAAGCTCCTATTGAAATATTAGCCAAATTTGTGGAAGCTTTTCGCCGGCTGCCAGAGTATAGTTTTGTCTGGCGAGTTCATGAAAAGTTATTAACGGGAATTGAGATACCTTCTAATATAATGACAACATCATGGATGCCCCAAAATGACATCCTTGGGCATCCCAATGTAGTTCTATTCATCACACACTGTGGAAACAACGGCCAGTACGAGTCCGTCTACCACGGAGTACCTATGATTGGCTTTCCATTGATGGCTGAACAGCCCATCAATGCAGATCGACTGAAAAACAAAGGAATTGGACTCGCCATGGATATTTTTGATTTTTCACCAAGTGAACTAGTAGAAAATATCATACATGTTGCTGAAACCGACTATTATAGTCAGAACGTTAAAAAGCTTTCATCCATGTACAAAGAACGTCCATTGAGCGCCCAAGAAGAGGTATCGCATCGGATTGAGCACGTGATCAAATATGGCGGCGCTCACCTGAGATCTACCGCACTTGACATGCCTCTCTATCAGTTCCTTTGTCTTGATTTGCTTGCCTGTGTTGTTGTTTTTGTATTATTACTTGCAGCTTCATTTGTTTTGACATTCCAATATGCTTACAGAAGATTGATTGGAAGTAAGGAGAAAGAAAAAGTATTGTAAATTTAGGAATTGCATATTGCAATCACTGCAGAGTAATACAGCAACTTGCACTACTCCGCATTGTTTTGCATTCCTATTCAATGCCATAATCCCCACAGTCTCAATACATTAACAACCCCGCATACTGATATAATCAAAAAGCTAACTTACATGTAATGTAACTTCAGAGCTTTCTTGCAGAATAACCTGAGTAATTGCCAGTGATCTTCACACATTCTTGGCATGCAGTCGTACTTACCGTTCGCATTGTCCTTCCATAGCTACTATCTGGCCTATCTGAACGAGAATTGCATGACATATATTGTGTGGTGTCTTTATCACATTTTAAAAAAAGACAAATATTAAGTAATGATATTAAAACATAACTTAAATTAATTCGCATGACCATTAAGTCGCAAGTGTTCAGAGATAATGAGTGTTTGGAGAGTTAAATGAGTTCTAGCTTTTCTGGCCTTATCTTATTAACAGTGATTCATTCTGATAGCAGAAATTATATTTGCACTATTACCAATTGGTTTGCTGTATTGTATTTCTTGCAATAAAGTTATATGAATGCCACTAGTTGGTTGGTGAAAAGTCTTACCATGCAGTCACATATACTATTTTGTCATTATATATCTGTATAGCCTACCGTAGCGGGATCACATGCACACAACCTGCAAAACGACATCTTATATGGAAATACAAGTGACTGTTAATGCTAAATTGTACATACTACTATTACTTAATCAAAAGCCAGTGATCAAAATACCGATAGCTTATACGTGTATCTTTCTAATGCTAGCTGTTGATATGCTGGGACCATGCCCTATAAAAGAGAGCATGACTGCCGACTTTATTTGAACTTCAAAGTGGACATAATGGCAAGACACATAGTCAACTATGTATCATTCTGACAATCAATGTCGATATTTTGACAGATTGATAACATCAGTAAAATTGATATCAAGGTGAGGTTAAAGTACGTACTATTTAGAAAACTCCGTAGTATCAAACGTAGATGATTCAATAGTAGCGTCAAGAATTCTATCAACAGTAGCATCGAGCTACTGTAAGCGTATGGGTCAGCGGGACTGGTATGATTTGATGAAAAACAATGTATCAGTGAAGCGGAAATTAAACACGCGAATTGAATCGCTTGAGAAAACAATGTAGCATAATTGAAACCGTAACAAGTAAACCTCGGGTATCATTTAAATTTAAACTTGCCCTTTATTATGACTCGTAGGGGCCAGCGCGATAACAAATTATTGTCACTTGAGAATTTCTACGTCCTTGCGTTCATTACGCATATCATTAACGCATACCACGTGACCAGTGTTCGACGCTGCAAGCAAATAACACAGCTGCGACGATCTCCAAACCACGTCAGTGTTCATTGGAGGTTCATCTTTTAAATCTCATCGCAGCTTTATCACCAGCTTGTTGGTACTGCTTTATTTTGGGCTACACGTGATGATCACGCTGTTTTGTTTTTTTCTTGCATGCACCCCGCTTAGCGGCTAACTGACCATGATAAACTCGCAAACAAATAGGTCAAATTGGACTTCTGAGCTCTCGCATAAAATTTAAAAGCTAGAACAAAGATGTAAATATTCACTTGTATGGTTAAGTTGACGCCTTAGTAAATGCTTAAGGTTGGTCATCAGTGTTATAAGTCCAAGCCGCATACGCGTAAAATGACTAGTCTATGCGTAAATTCCTAGTTTACACATAAACAACTAGTTTACGTGCACACTGTTAGTTGACGTGCAAAATGACAAGTGTACGCATAAAATTACTGTCCATTAGCTGTTGTTTTGCCATTGTTCTGCTTTATTTTGGGCTCATTGTCGGATGATCACGGTACATAGCGGTCCCATCTTTGAAAGGGGATGCACCCGACCCGGTAGCTCAGTAGTACCATGCTGAACCTTCGTACCAACGGCGTAGATTTTGCGGCCCAGTCTTGGTAATGGGTTTGTCCTAAATGGGCGTTGGCACTTATTGGGGAGTTGTCGACCCATCACAATCATCCCAATCCATCACCCTCGCGATATCACCTCGTTGTTGAAAGTGACGTTAAACCCCAATATTACCATTACCATTACCATACATTTTGTCTTAGCTAATTTGGGTGTCGCACACATGAATTGATTGGGAGGTGCTAAGATTTGACCTATTCTGGACAACCAGAATTTAGCTCTTGGAATGAAACACTGCTTTTCGGAACGCAATTCATCCTTGCTCGCCAATCGAAAACAGCTATTAACTATGTTGTGATTACTCACGTAATAACAATAGGTTCGAAGCGTTATTATGCGCACGGACTCTTCTTCTTGTCTTACCCGACACCATTTATTCTTAACCTATACCGGCCATGGTCATGTGATACTACAAGGCGATATATACCGAAAACCGACCCCAACTGCGTTCACTCGGAAAAGATTAGTTTATGTAAAATAACTAGTTTACCTGAAAAATAGCCATTTTAGGCATAAACTTACACTTTATGCGTAAACAAGTCGTTTTCCGTACGTAGTTATTTTACTCATAAACTAGATCATAGACATTTATACATTTCATTTTACCTGTAAACTGGTCATTTTACGCGTTAACTGTTTGGACTAATGACCCTGATGCCCGACTATACATGCTAACACAATTACGCGTGAAACTTGATGATGATGATGATGATGATGATGATGATGATGATGATGATGATGATGATGATGATGATGATGATACCCGCCCTTAATCATAACAACTGATTAGTTTGTACTATCATTAGACAGCAAGCAGACCCCGCTTTGCACTCGTTTGCAAGGAAGGGTCTGTGTACATTTTGACTCTCTATTCACCAGCGCTGCAGCTCGTGACTGATAACGCTGTATCGTGTCATAATTCCTTTAGGTGCACTATTCCACTTTATATTATATCTATGCTTTCCGTATGAATTGTTTTGATAATGCGTATGTATTGATTTAGCGTGGCCGCGCCTTTTGATATCCAATTCTAATGCACTGCACTATTTAATTGCCAGCTAGTGTTTCTGATAAATTTGCACTATTCGGATGCTCTATTGTGTTGGATTATACCGCTTGAAGCAGTATCATGCGAATTGCCTGTGGTGACAAATTTCCGTATGGGTTGTTTGTGTTAATACCTTGTCTGGGAAGGTGTTTGTATATCCATTGAACAGTTTCGTCTTTCCTTTTGAGCTGAATCGTATCAAGCAAAGGGTGACCGTGCAGTGATATCTGTTCAAATTGTGTTATAAGTAGTTCTACCAGTGTGGGGAAACATTTCCGTCAGCGACAGTAGTTCAGTATTGCACCTGTGGGTCGCTCCACATGGTTGCATTTGTTTACGCGTGGCTTGCTCACGATGAAGTGACCCAGGCGCCGTGTATGCACACCAACCAACTTGTTGAGTGCCACATTTACATTATGATAGCACACCTATCTATCATCATAACGTTCTCCTCTCAATGATCAGTTCTACTGAGTTACCCCCCGCAGCTGACCTAACTTTATAAACCACGTTTCCCAGATCCATCCACGAGTGCCCCCCGTGTCACCTGTCACTCAGCGCCCCCACTCCTCTTCTCATGTATACCCTATCGCGACATATCCCGTCCAGCCTAGGCAACTACCCAGCCCTCACTGACCAGGCTATTCCATGTCCCATGAAAATTGGAATAATGTGCTTTAATCGGCGAGGGAATCGCTTCTATATTCTAAAAATTAGTTATATCATGGCCTCCGATTTCGACACATCCCTTTCCATCATTTAGGCCAAACTCAATCTAAAATTCAAAAGCCATAGTAAAGTAATACAATTTAAGCTTCCTTTAGTTTCGGGGCTCGAGTCTTCCATCATCAACGTCAAGTATAACAAGTGCGTATCGTGCATCGCTAAAAAAAATACTTCGCGACACGATAAACTTAAATCTTAGTTTTGTCTCAAAACGCTGAGCCATGACTTGTCCCAATCGTGTTTAAAGTTAACACACCCTGGTCCGCGACTTAAGTTCTTAACCACGACTCAAATATAAAAAACAGCCAACACAGTTAACATCAACATCCTGCACCTGTTTTATTATTCTCATATCATTAGTATTATTTGAATATAGTTAACAAATGTTAAATGGAAGATAAATCGACAAGCTTTTTGATTTACAGTTTCAATATCGGCAATGTTTGTGCAAATGAACGGAAGGGACTACAATCTGTCTGCAAAGCAGGGGTTGACTGATGGTTACAAGCAATAGGCTGGGCAGTAGCGAGAAAGTACATCAGATGGTCAGTAAGCATCCGAATGAAGTGTCAGGATCGAAGTCACTGACTTGAATGGCTGCACAAAGCCAGTCAACCGTGAACAATTCCCAGACGGACAGCAGATGCTGCGAAAGTCCGTTAAAGCCGCTGGCACCACAGTGGTAAAAGGCTCGTTTATCAACTTAATTAGTGTCGTGGTGAATTATTGATTTTTGAGGTTTACATGTACGAGCTATATATGAGAAAGCATATCATTAACGCTATGTCTGTGGGGATTTATTGTTAAACCCCTTACAACATACTCGCTATGCATGAAGTTATTCATGAACAGTAATTATAAAGACATGACATGATTCCATGGGCAGTACGTCTATGTTAATAACAATATAACAAGCTAGTCTGTGTAAAAACAACAAAACAGTAAGCGATAGAAGAACTATACAGAGTATCAATGTTTTGAATTTGTGAATCCCAGAAAAGGCTGTTCCCCATATTTAAGAACATGGAACAAATAAAGAAGAGGTATCCAACATGTAGAAAAAGACATGTACATTGGATTGTCAAATATTCGAAACATATATGCAAATGTCGAAAAAGGTGTCACGTGGTTGCTATGCTGGATGCTAATTATGCATCACAGGCAGAGTACAATGGTGTTAGTAAGGGGCATTCATGAGTGTCAATCATGTCAGCTGATAAGTATACAACCGTGCAAACTTCATTCTTCGTTCCTCATCAAGGTTTGATATTGCCTACATATAAGATCACCATGTCCTCACTAACAGACGCACGTACTTTGAAATTAACCATGCATTTACAGTGTTCCAGTGCGAGTAATTGATTTGAATCAACGCTGAACACAACCGAATTGTGAAGCCATATAGAGATCAAAAGTCCATCGCACAGGTCTATAAGACGAAGTCAGAGGGTGCTCTCCGAGTATGAAATAAGCAAATGAATGAGATTAACAAATGCTGTTCCACGTACTTTGAATGGTCGTTGTAACTATAAATTCGATATGTCAGCAATTTTGCTAGGTTTATGATTTATTTGTTTCTAAAACAATGGCACTCAACTGGCAACATTCTAAATTGCACGATTGCAGGAATCGTCACAAGAATTGCTTAAATCAATGGATATATCAAAGTTACCATTTACCCTGCGTTGATTCATTCCATATATATTTCACATATTTCCTGGGAGAAGAACTCGTGTCACGTGGTCTTGAAGTATTCATCATTCTTCACGATCGATTTCCTGGACAAGCTGCTTTAAAAGAGTAACTTCCAACAGAAACCTTCTGGACGAATTTCATTGACAGATAAACCAATAGAAAGTTATCTGACAAGATGGATATTTGATCAACAATTCAATATCAAATGTCCAGTAATTATTGCAAATGTCACAGAAGATTGTACGGACATGCAGGAAATCCACAACCTGTGGAACAAACAGTCGTTAGTCATAGAATTGTTGATGGAATATTCATCGGGCCTTGTAGCTTTCTGGTTCCACATCGCCTAGGAGTTCCATATGGAACCCAGTGATGGACATTGAGAACCCCAAACCTACCATCGTTTGTTCATAATGGCGGAACCCCGACTTTCTTCTATAAGTGTACACATACCTCTTGGAATTGCCTCCTAGGCGAATCAACACTGAGTGCTGAGAAATTATGCCCCAGATAAGGCACACTGGTCTGATCTCATTCTAGGTGCCGAGCTGTTCATCAATACCCGGGATCATTTGCTAGAAGCTCCCCAACCATCCATGCCTCATGTTATATTCACGCCAGGAATCACGAGTAAGCCAGCCAAACCACTTCCCGGTGATCTGGAAAGGTTTGTTGCTCAGGTTTCAGATGGAGCTGTTTGTAGTATCGTTCGGCTCGTCTGTTGATGAAGCTCCCGTTGAAAACTTTGTGGAAGTATAGCATTGTCTGGCGAGTTCATGAAAAGTAATTGAGATACCTTCCAATCTGATGACAGCATCATGGATGCCCCAAAATGACGTCCATGGGCATCCCAATGTAGTTCTATTCACACACTGTGGTATAAACGGCCAGAACGAGCGAGTCCGTCTACCATGGAGTACCTATGATTATCAGATCGACTGAACAATAAGGGAATTGGATTTGCTATGGACATTTTGGATTTTTCACCGAGTGAACTTCTTAACAATGTCATAGTTGTTGCTGAAACAAGGTATTATTGTAAGAAAGTTAAATAGCTTTCATCCATGTACAAAGAGCGTCCATTTAGCGCCCAAAAAGGGATGACTCATTGGATTGAACACGTGATCAAATATGGCGGCGCTCACCTGAAATCTACAGCACTTGATATGCCCCACTATCAGTTCCTCTGTCTTGATTTGCTTGCCTGTGTTGCTGGTTTTTGTATTATTACTTGCAGCTTCATTTGTTTTGACATTCCAATTTGCTTACAGAAGATTGATTGGAAGTAAGGAGAAAAAAAAAATACAGTAGTTGAGGAATAACATACTGCATTCCGCAACTGCAGCGACGAAATATTGCACACATGCATAACTTTGTTTTGCTGTCGAATTCAGTCATATTCTTCTACTGCCAGTTCGTTCTAAATGACCAGGTTTACATGATAGGTAATAACATTTATCTAGTGTAATAAACGTATTTTTCAGCTGTTGATATGCGTGCATACGCTCATATAACGTATCGGCCAAGCCAATATTCGATACGACAGACTACAAACACGTGGTTTTACGATTGACAGCAGACCTCACAAAATAATAAGTTACCAATACAGGGCCATGTTATTACTGAAACAGAACGTTTTCTGGATTCAGAGCATGGTAACCCATAACTATATATTGCACCGCTGTAAATAAATCTTACTGTTGCACATGGACACAATCAATGTCATTAGCGATACACAGAAGCAGCATATATGATGTTTATATTCTGTTATCGCCAATAATGATTATGAAGATCACCATGATTATGACGAGGAGGAGGTTGAAGAGGATAAGGAGGAGGAAGCTGTAGAGGATAACCAGGAGGAGTTTGATGAGGAGCACAAGGAGGAGGGTGAAGAGGATAAGACTATAGAGTAGGTGACTATAGAGGATAAGGAGGGGGAACTGTAGAGGATAACAAGGAGGAGGTTGATGAGGATAACGAGGAAGAGTCTGCAGAGGATAACGAGGAGGAGTTTGATGAGGAGCACAAGGAGGAGGGTGAAGAGGATAAGACTATAGAGTAGGTGACTATAGAGGATAAGGAGGGGGAACTGTAGAGGATAACAAGGAGGAGGTTGATGAAGATAACGAGGAAGAGAATGTAGAGGATAACGAGGAGGAGGCTGTAGAGGATAGCGAGGAGGAGATTGAAAAGGATAACGAGGAAGAGTCTGTAGAGGATAACGAGGAAGAGACTGTAGAGGATAACGAGGAAGAGTCTGTAGAGGATAACGAGGAAGAGTCTGTAGAGGATAAAGAGGAAGAGTCTGTAGAGGATAACGAGGAAGAGTCTGTAGAGGATAACGAGGAAGAGAATGTAGAGGATAACGAGGAGGAGGCTGTAGAGGATAGCGAGGAAGAGTCTGTAGAGGATAACGAGGAAGAGACTGTAGAGGATAACGAGGAAGAGTCTGTAGAGAATAACGAGGATGAGTCTGTAGAGGATAACAAGGAGGAGGTTGATGAGGATAACGAGGAAGATTCTGTAGAGGATAACGATGAAGAGTCTGTAGAGGATAACGAGGAAGAGTCTGTAGAGAATAACGAGGAAGAGTCTGTAGAGGATAACGAGGAAGAGTCTGTAGAGGATAACGAGGAAGAGTCTGTAGAGGATAACGAGGAAGAGACTGTAGAGGATAACAAGGAGGAGGTTGATGAGGATAACGAGGAAGAGACTGTAGTGTAGAGGATAGCGAGGAAGAGACTGTAGAGGATAACGAGGAATAGTCTGTAGAGGATAGCGAGGAATAGTCTGTTGAGGATAACGAGATAGAGTCTGTAGAGGATAACGAGGAAGAGTCTGCAGAGGATAACGAGGAAGAGTCTGTAGAGGATAACGAGGAAGAGACTGTAGAGGATAGCGAGGAGGAGATTGAAGAGGATAACGAGGAGGAGTTTGATGAGGAGCACAAGGAGGAGGGTGAAGAGGATAAGACTATAGAGTAGGTGACTATAGAGGATAAGGAGGGGGAACTGTAGAGGATAACGAGGAAGATAACGAGGAAGAGAATGTAGAGGATAACGAGGAGGAGGCTGTAGAGGATAGCGAGGAGGAGATTGAAAAGGATAACGAGGAGAGGTTGATGAGGATAACGAGGAGGAGGTTGAATAAGATAACGAGGAGGAGGTTGAAAAGGATAACTAAGAGGAAGTTGAAGAGGATAACGAAGAGAGGTTGATGAGAATAACGAGGAGGAGGTTGAAAAGGATAACGTAGAGGAAGTTGAATAGGATAACGAGGAGGAGGTTGAATAAGATAACGAGGAGGAGGTTGAAAAGGATAAAGTAGAGGAAGTTGAAGAGGATAACGAGGAGGAGGTTGAAGAGGATAACGAGGAAGAGGATAACGAGGATAACGAGGAGAGGTTGCCGAGGAGCACAAGAAGGAGGGTGAAGAGGATAACAAACAGGAGCCTGAAGAGGATAACGAGGAGAAGGTTGACGAGGAGCACAAGGAGGAGGGTGAAGAGGATAACAAGGAGGAGGTTGAAAAGGATAACGAAGAGGAGGTTGAAGAGGATAACAAGGAGGTGGCTGAAGAGGATAACGAGGACGTGATTGAAGAGGATAACGAGAAGAGGTTGATGAGGATAGCGAGAAGGAGGTTGAAGAAGATAACGAGGAAAAGGCTGAAGAGGATAACAAGCAGGAGGCTGTAGAAGATAACGAGGAGGATGTTGATGAGGATAACGAGGAAGAGGTTGAAAAGGATAACGAGGAAGAGGCTGTAGAGGATAACGAGGAGGAGGTTGACGAGGAGCACAAGGAGGAGGGTGAAGAGGATAACGAGGAGGAGGTTGAAAAGGATAACGAAGAGGATGTTGAAGAGGATAACGAGGAGGAGGCTGTAGAGGATAGCGAGGAGGAGGTTGATGAGGAGCATAAGGAGGAGGTTGAAGAGGCTAACGAGCAAGACGTTGAAAAGGATAACGAGGAAGAAGCTGTAGAGGATAACAAGCAGGAGGATGTAGAGGATACGAAGAGGAGGTTGATAAGGAGCACAAGGAGGAGGGTGAAGAGGATAGCGAGGAGGAGGCTGTAGAGGATAACGAGGAGGAGGTTGAAGAGGATAACGAGGAGGCGGCTGTAGAGGATAACGAGGAGGAGGTTGATAAGGAGCACAAGTAGGAGGGTGAAGAGGATAGCGAGGAGGAGGCTGTAGAGGATAACGAGGAGGAGGCTGTAGAGGATAACGAGGAGGAGGTTGAAGAGGATAGCGAGGAGGTGGCTGTAGAGGATAACGGGGAGGTTGCTGTAGAGGATAACGGGGAGGTGGCTGTAGAGGATAACGGGGAGGTGGCTGTAGAGGATAACAGGGAGGCGGCTGTAGAGGATAGCGGGGAGGCGGCTGTAGAGGATAACGGGGAGGTGGCTGTAGAGGATAACGGGGAGGTGGCTGTAGAGGATAACGGGGAGGCGGTTGAAGAGGACAACAGGGAGGTGGCTGTAGAGGATAACGGGGAGGCGGTTGAAGAGAATAACGAGGAAGAGGTTGATGAGGATAACTAGGAAGAGGCTGTAGAGGAAAACAAAGTGGAGGTTTAAGGGGATAACGAGGAGGAGGTAGATGAGGATAACGAGGAGGAGGTATGTATGTATGTATGTATGTATGTATGTATGTATGTATGTATGTATGTATGTATGTATGTATGTATGTATGTATGTATGTATGTATGTATGTATGTATGTATGTATGTATTATGTATATATGTATGTATGTATGTATGTATGTATGTATGTATGTATGTATGTATGTATGTATGTATGTATGTATGTATGTATGTATGTATGTATGTATGTATGTATGTATTTACGTTAGATTGTCACGTGATACCTGTCGCAATTATTTAAAAAATTGGTTTGTTAAATTGTCGGACCCATTAATGCGCAGAACACCGAAGTTATGTTTTTGACTTTGACCCAATCTAAGGTCGCAGTCATCGAAAAAATTAAAAACTAGCATCTCGAATAACTCCGTTATTAATGGTCGAAACGAAATATAATTTGCTTAATATTGTAGCTCATCCTTCCAAATATATATTGGGACATCATATCAACAGTTTTCCCAAGCCCCCTGGTCAAAAAATCGTGGTATCGGTCGAAATGTAAACAAAAGTTTCATGAATATTTTGAGCACTTATAAAATCGTCATATATGTCCGATGGTACTAACAATTTGGACACATGTTCTCCGTGACAACTTGAGTCGCATCTTATAATTTCATGTGTGTTGAGGGCGTCATTTCTGGTTACAAAAGCATCAAAATTTTTAATGACTCAAATTTAATGCTTAGTATCTACGTGTATAATAATTCAATTTTAAAACAGTGTACAGATTCTGAAAGTTTAATGTAATTGTAAACTTTTTCTGAATATATGTAATTATAAATAATGAATTGTTGAAACAATTCTAGCTGGTCTCTTGATATAAATCAAGATATTTTGGATATTTGTTACCTTGACCGCAAGCTAAGGTCAAGGTTATTTAAAAAGCGAAAAACTAGTAGCTCGGATAACTTCATTAATAATGGTCAGATTGTTAAAAAATTTAAGTCATTTTGTAGCGGGTGTCATTTCTGCTGGCTTTTCAATAACAGCCGCCTACATATCGGGCTGTACCAAGGTCGCGGCTGCTCTCTGCTCGCCTCACTGGCACGCTCTCAATTATGGAACGCCGTGGTAATATTTGATAACCAAATCTATGATGGCCCCGGACAGCATAATTTCTTTAATAAATTTAATCGGTTATAAAATCATCAATATACGTGCGATGATCGTGAACATTAGTTGAATAGTGGTTGCCAGAAATTTAAAATCCATAATAACTTAATAATTGTCAATAAAGGTATTGTTATCCTATTACATTGTCTTGGTGGAACCCATTCTTCGTCCGCCCATTATGCTATCGAGTTGCAATGGGGCACCCTAGCCCAAATGACAAGAAATTGTGAGATAAGAATTTCGATACAGGGTATCCAAATGGTCGAGGCTCTCAATGCTGATGATTTATACACTTGGCTTCAATACAGGTGCGTTTGCTTGAACAAAAATGCTTATTGTCAAGACCATTCTTTCTTGGCAACCACAATGTTTTTATCATAGGTAGCCACATTTAAAAATGAAAAAGCATAAAGGAACAAGAAACACCGCTATATTTGGAAGATGGTTACATGCAAAACAAACGGCATGACCGAGAATATAGAATAAATGTTGTCATGTAAGGATGCATTCTAATAGGCTGGTATCATAACAACATGGTGTGAGAAGTGGAAATGTGAAAGTCAGCATAACACAGTCATTGTTACCGCCTCCAAAATCAATGCGGTTACGTAGAGACCAGCTTAGTTTCGATACGTTATAGTCCTATGATATTTCATGTGTTCTCGAAATGTATAATCCAATTGCAAACAGCGATTCCTCATCATAAATATGACACAAATAACAATACAGCAAACACTCTACGTTGAGAAATTGAGCCAGTCAGTAATATATCATAAAAGCAGATTTTCAAGCAACTTGTGACAAATAAGTCGCCAACAATAACGACTCCAGTGAATCTGTGTTTAGCCACCTAGCAGGTTCATTATTTGGAAAAACATATACTAGTGGTACTGTGTGTATTCACTAACGAAATATATAATTGCGTCTGAGGTTCTATTGTAGTTTTTCCTTTCGTGAGTTGCCAAACAAAGTCCTATATACACATTTCGATGCTAGGAACAAAAGCGCAAGAAACACTAAAACAAACAGTAAAACACAGGCCAACAAATCAAGACAGAGGAACTGATATAGAGGCATATCAAGTGCGGTAGACCTCAGGTGAGCGCCGCCATATTTGATCACGTGCTCCATCCAATGAGATATCTCTTCTAGTGGTGTTATAGGACGATCTTTATAGATTGAAGAAAGTTTTTCCACGTTTTGTCGATAAGACTTTGTTTCTGTCACAACTTTGATATTGCTTACCAGATCTTCTGGTGTGAAATCAAAAATATCCATAGCTATTCCAATGCCATAATGTTTTAGTCGATTTGCATTGATATATTGATCAGCCATCAATGGGAAACCAATCATAGGTACTCCATGGTAGACGGACTCGTACTGGCCGTTGTTACCACAGTGTGTGATGAATAGAACCACATTGGCATGTCCAAGGACATCATTTTGGGGCATCCATGATGTTGTCATTACATTAGAAGGTATCTCAATTCCTGCCAATGAATGCTCATTGATTCGCCAAACAAAATGATAATCTGACAACCGACGAAAAGCTTCCACAAACTTGGCCAAAACTTTAACAGGAGCCTCGGAGACGCTTGAACCAAAGGAGACAACAACAGAGCCAAGTGTAGATTGGGTAACAAACCCTTCTAGATTTTGGGGGAGTGATTGGGCAGGCTTACTCGTGATTCCTGGTGTGAATATAACATGAGGCATGGATGGTTGAGGAGGTTCAAGCAAATGATCCCGGGTATTGATAAAGAGCTCGGCTCCTAGAACGAGATCAGACCATTGTGTCTTATCTGGAGCATAAATCTCCAACAGGTCAGTGTCGATCCGCAATGGAGGCAATTCCAATGCAAGAAACACATAGACAAATAAGTTCTGCAAACGCTCCACTAAATTCATGGCTTTTCTGCTGTGTTTAAACAGAGGGACGCCATTAGGAACAAACGATGGCAGGTTTGGGGTTCGCAGTGCCCATCCCTGGGCTCCTGCGGAAAACATATATCCATATGGAATTCCCAGGCGATGTGGAACCAAAAAGCTACAAGGCCCGAAGAATATTCCATCAACCATTGCAAAGTCTATGTCTAATGACTGGAGTTTGTTCCACAGGTTCTGGTCTTCCTGCATATCCTTACAATCTTCTGCGACATTTGCAGCTATAACTGGAAATTTGTCGTGGACCTCTTGATCAAATATCCATCTTGACATTTCGCTTTCCATTGCTTTATCTGTTATGGTAACTCGACCAAACGGCTTTAGTTGGAAGTTGAGAACTTCGAACCCAGCCTCTTTGAAGGCAGCTTGTCCAGGAAATCGATCGTGAAGAATGATGAATACTTCATGACCACGTGACACGAGTTCTTCTCCCAGGATTTTCATTTCCAATGCATGGCTCTTTTGTTGAATGCTGACAAATAAAATACGAGCACCTTTGGCGATATCCAGGGAGAATGCTGTCACCAAAACGGCCGCTAGGAGGAGGTGCATCCGCAAAGATATCCCTCCCATGCTGCAATATCAATTCTCAATACAGTTCAAATTGATCTTGACCTGAAAGCAACCAACCGCTTTGTGGGCTCTATGTTTATATCCAAACCGAACACATCTGCTTAAATATATCCTTATTCTGATGGTGGAAATAATGAGCATACAAAAGGGTACTACTTTTTGCCAGAGTTATGATATACAGGAACGTCCCCATTAATATCACCCAGAAATAAAATCTGCATTTGTTTCCAATGCGCGATTTTGATTTTTCAAGCGATCGAATGATATTCAAGGTACAACTCTTATATGAGAATTGTAAATGAAATGAGTATCCCATGACAAAAATATTCTTCACCAGTTGCGAAAACCCATTGACCGACACTGGATACGCTAAGTGCCCAACAACATACAGCGCAAAATTATCCTATATTTTAATGCAAAATGAATGAGTTACCTGCGAAAGTAGATCACCATAATCCTATGCCTAGACTATGCCCCGTATTTATTTTAAACTGTTAATCTCTAGTTTTGATCCGCTGTTCGCCAAGACATTGTCCGTTTGCCCAGTCAACTAAATACAAAAATTCACTGCATTAGAATACAAAGCTAGTGTCAAGAGTCTTCGGCCGAAACGCAAGGAGCCTTCGCATTGATAAAAGTTCATCGAAAGATTAAGCAAGTCACGATTAGCAAGCCATGATCCGCCCATTTAAAGATAATCACAGAGGAAAATCTCGAGCACTGCAGGCTAGCTGACAGCAGTCCACACTATCAAGTGGTTTAACAGTAACTATACGTGACGTCAGCTGAGTGGTGTGAGCGCTGATATAGCCATGAATGGATCAATATAATCCAATATTTACAGAGTCGTGTGCGTCAAAGTTTGAACACGAAAATCCGGGGCGTAGCCTGCGATACGCACTAACGCACGTGCGTAACATCAATTTGAAAAGTGAAAAAATAAATATGGCCAAATAAGCATCAAAGTCAAAAGCTAAGGGGGATTGGACTTTACTGTCTAGAACTGTAGATTTCTCCTCCGTCTGTGAGCAACATTCCTTCAAGCCTGGCTTCGCCCCTGAATATGTAGTGACTACGACAGCTTCATCGATCTGGGTCAGGATTCTGCTGAGTCATAACATTGTGCTGTGTCATTGTATTTGAACAAGATGGAACCTCACATAAAGTTCACCAGAAGTTGGCCCAATTTTAACGGGAATGAGGCACGAATGACTCAGCGCGCAATGAAGAGTGCAAACTTCGGTTAACTTTCATTGGTGTTGTGGGGGAGTTACTCTGTGCACAGACTTCATTTAACTCTAAGCTGGTGCTAAGTGGATTGAAGATGGTCGGCGGTGACTGGTGAAGGGAAGGACAGATAATTGATACAGAGATCGACCAGATCCACCAAGATGCTTCCATTGTGCTCGAAGTACGTAAAGCAAACTGAACCAATGATAACAGTGCCCCCCTCACACACACCTGTCACGCCATTAGACCACCTTTCCCATCACGACTCCTGCTTCGTACAAATAAAGACTTTAATATATGGGCATTTCTGTAAACACACCACTTGTATACACAGAGCCAGCTAATCGTGACGTATCTTGCCTCCCAACAGCGTCAGCCCGTTGTCCGAGGTCAATCTGGAGATCTAATAGTTTTGGTGTGTACGACCCTGAAGAAATAACACTCCATGATGCAACACTATTGCCTTAATGCTATGAGTTTTTCATCGACCTGATGATCCTATTTCGCTGCTTCAGATGTTTATTGTTGTGTTTACATCCGAAAGCTTTACAGTGCGCCATATTAATAAGAAGCAATCAAACTTCGACGACTAATTCCTTTGCTCGCAGCAAGCTCAACAAATCGTGAGGGATCATAGAACAATCACTTGGCAATCTCATCTAAGTCGACCAGCTCAAAGCTGGCACGCAGCCAAAGAATATGAATGGCTATCATTTCACATATATACCATTGCGATCACATTTAGTTTCCTACAGGAAAAAAGAAAGAGTTATTATCTAGTGTTCATAACAAAATTGAATAAAATGGCGACGAATAACCGTTTAGACGAAGGAATTGAGATAACTGACTAGTCTAAGACTTTGTTCATAATAGTCTACCATCGTTATTGGTTGTCTTAATAAAAAGGAATAGCCTTGTACACGTTTAGTTACGAATGGCACGATGAACTATTGGCGTTTTTTTGGAGACGATTAACACACTTGCTAAGAATGTGCAATATAATCACGGCTAATCCACACGAGCGGGAAATCATTTCATCTACGATGCTTGCACCCATATCATTATTATTCCGCGACGAATGTAAACACTCCTTGCTGAGTTTTGTTGTTTGGCAGTCCGTTGAAATTCTTGCGAAACCCGGTCACTGCACGTCATTAGTCTCAGAGTTGAGATCACTAGGAGGCTCGAGATTCATTATGAATACGAAAGAGACGGCCAACTCAGCTTGCCGGTGTTTGCCGATGTAAGATTCGTTATGAATACGACTGGAATAAGGATGTCGCCTCTGACGTCAACAAAATGTGCGTAACCACATGGCCGCGCCCGACTACGAGAACACATAATATTTCGAAAGTTTTCAAATTAATTACGGCCAAATTATTCTCATAAATCGGGCTTGTAAAACACAAATCAACTTAGCTTTATAATATATCTTGAAATATCAATCACTATGAAACTTCTTGCAGAGGATTACTTATGATTGAGAAATACTGAAGATCAGTGGTGTTTCTTTGTGTGGTTTCCATAAATTATGACCTACATACACGCTTCGATGTATAGAACAACAGCACTAGAAAATATTCTCAGCTTTCGTTTGGATGGGGTGTTATATATTTCCTACAATGCACTCAATCCGGTAAGGCCTCATTGTCAAACTAGGATTTTGAGTGACAGTGCAATAATTATAGATTTTCTACACCAGTCTCATATCGCTTCATATGTATAGTAAGAAGAGCTCTAGGCTGTAGCCGAGTGGGTTGAAGATGGTCGACGGTGACTGCTGAAAGGTAGGGTAGACAATGATGTGGCGGGTTTATTGCTGCGGTAGATTGGCAGGATGCAAGCAAGTTGACCACTCGCAAATATAATTAATGGGACATCATGATTCTGATAATCAAGCGTGGGAGTGGTGGTTGAGACAGTGGTGAGGTTGGCAGGATCTGAGTGAGTTAATGACGCGCACAATGGATTGAATGTAAGCATAAGCTGCGGATAGGTTAAATACGCCATCATCATTCAGAGTATCAAGAGAAAGATGGTGTTCAACTGATTCATGTGTTATGTGTTATCCGCTTTCACATGTTATCGATGTTGATAGCTAATAACAGGACCGATGAAGAACCATGCATGGTAGTCGAAGTAGGTGAACTACAATATAACCCTTAGGTGCCCTCACCACTGTTGCTCCATAAAGTCAGCTCAACATAAACGCCACTCATTTGACACTGATAAAGAAATAATAACCCCTGACGCAAGGCAGCAGATATGTCAGTACGTAGCATATTGCTAACATTGTGCCTCTCATGACAGGACAAGGTGAACGTAAGGCCACAGCTGCTGTAGTGAAAGACATTTGGATTTAGTTTATTATATGTAATCATAATGTATCATATTGAGCATGCGTACTGAATAAAGTCAGACAAAATGGTATCATAACTACATGGTGGAAATGTGAAAGTCAGCATGATACAGTCATTGCTGCCGCCTCCAACCAATGCGGTTACGTGGAGACCAGCTGAGTCCCTTAGTTTCGATACGTTATAGTCCTATGATATTTCATGTGTTCTGGAAATGTATAATCCAATTGCAAACAGCGATTCCTCATCATAAATATGACACAAACAACTGTATTGCAAACACTCTACGTTGAGAAATTGAGCCAGTCAGTAATATATCATAAAAGCAGATTTTCAAGCAACTTGCAACAAATAAGTCGCCAACAATAACGACTCCAGTGTATCTGTGTTTAGCCACCTAGCAGGTTCATTATTTGGAAAAACATATACTAGTGGTACTGTGTGTATTCACTAACGAAATGTATAATTGCGGCTGAGGTTCTACTGTAGTTTTTCCTTTCGTGAGTTGCCAAACAAAGTCCTATATACACGTTTCGAGGCTAGGAACAAAAGCGCAAGAAACACTAAAACAAACAGTAAAACACAGGCCAACAAATCAAGACAGAGGAACTGATATAGAGGCATATCAAGTGCGGTAGACCTCAGGTGAGCGCCGCCATATTTGATCACGTGCTCCATCCAATGAGATATCTCTTCTAGTGGTGTTATTGGACGATCTTTATAGATTGAAGAAAGTTTTTCCACATTTTGTTGATAAGACTTTGTTTCAGTCACAACTTTGATATTGCTTACCAGATCATCTGGTGTGAAATCAAAAATATCCATAGCTATTCCAATGCCATAATGTTTAAGTCGATTTGCATTGACATTTTGTTCAGCCATCAATGGGAAACCAATCATAGGTACTCCATGGTAGACGGACTCGTACTGGCCGTTGTTACCACAGTGTGTGATGAATAGAACCACATTGGCATGTCCAAGGACATCATTTTGGGGCATCCATGATGTTGTCAATACATTAGAAGGTATCTCAAGTCCTGCCAATGAATGCTCATGGATTCGCCAAATAAAATGATAATCTGACAACCGACGAAAAGCTTCCACAAACTTGGCCAAAACTTTAACAGGAGCCTCGGAGACGCTTGAACCAAAGGAGACAACAACAGAGCCAAGTGTAGATTGGGTAACAAACCCTTCTAGATTTTGGGGGAGTGATTGGGCAGGCTTACTCGTGATTCCTGGTGTGAATATAACATGAGGCATGGATGGTTGAGGAGGTTCAAGCAAATGATCCCGGGTATTGATAAAGAGCTCGGCTCCTAGAACGAGATCAGACCATTGTGTCTTATCTGGAGCATATTTCTCCAATAGGTCAGTGTCGATCCGGAATGGAGGCAATTCTAATGTGAGAAACACAAAGACAAATAAGTTCAGCAAACGCTCCATTAAATTCATGGCTTTTCTGCTTTGTTTAAACAGAGGGACGCCATTAGGAACAAACGATGGTAGGTTTGGCGTTCTCAGTGCCCATCCCTGAGCTCCTGCGGAAAACATATATCCATATGGAATTCCCAGGCGATATGGAACCAAAAAGCTACAAGGCCCGAAGAATATTCCATCAACCATAGCAAAGTCTATGTCTAACGATTGGAGTTTGTTCCACAGGTTCTGGTCTTCCTGAATGTCCTTACAATCTTCGGTGACATTTGCAGCTATAACTGGATATTTGTTGTTGAACTCTTGATCAAATATCCATCTTGACACTTCGCTTTCCATTGCTTTATCTGTTATCGTAACTCGCCCAAACGGCTTTAGTTGGAAGTTAAGAACTTCAAACCCAGCCTTTTTGAAGGCCGCTTGTCCAGGAAATCGTTCGTGAAGAATGATGAATACTTCATGACCACGTGACACGAGTTCTTCTCCCAGGATTTTCATTTCCAATGCATGGCTCTTTTGTTGAATGCTAACAAATAAAATACGAGCACCTTTGGTGATATCCAGGGAGAATGCTGTCACCAAAACGGCCGCTAGGAGGAGGTGCATCCGCATAGACATCCCTCCCATGCTGCAATATCAATTATCAATACAGTTCAAAATGGTCTTGACCTGAAAGCAACCAAACACTTTGTAAGTTCTATGTTTATATCCAAACTAAACAAATCTGCTTAAACATATCCCTATTCTGATGGTGGAAATAATATGCATACATCAGGGTACTTGTTGTCAATGGAATCATATTAAGGGGACGTCCCCATTAATATCACTCAGAAATGAAATCTGCATCTGTTTTCAATACGCGATTTTGACTTATCAAGCGATCAAATGATATTCAAGGGACAAGTCTTGTATGAGATTGAAGTTACCCATGACAAAAAACAACAAATAACCTTCACCCGTTACGAAAACCCATTGACAGACACTGGATACGCTAAGTGACCATCAACATACAGCGCTAAAAAATCCTATATTTTAGTGCAAAATGAATGAGTTACCTGCGAAAGTAGATGATCATAATCCTATGCCTAGACTTGGCGGTCCCTGTATTTATTTCAAACTGTTAATATCTGGTTTTAATCCGCTGTTCGTCAAGACAATACCCCTTTGTCCAGTCAACTAAATACAAAGGTTCACTGCATTAGAATACAAAGCTAGTGTCAAGGGTCTTCGGCTGAACCGCAAAGAGCCCTTGCAATGATTACAGTTCATCGAAAGATTAAACAAGTCATGATGAGCAAGCCAAGATTAGCCCATTTAAAGATACTCACAGAGGTAAACTCAAGCACTGCGGGCTAGCTGACAGTAGTCCACACTATCAAGTGGTTTAACAGTAACTATACGTGACGTCAGCTGAGTGGTGTGAGCGCTGATATAACCATGAATGGATCAATATAATCCAATATTTACGGGTCAGGATTCTTCACTTTCATTGATGCTGTGGGGGAGTTACTCTGTGTACAGACTTCATTTAACTCTAAGCTGGTGCTCAGTTGATTGAAGATGGTCGGCGGTGACTGGTGAAGGGAAGGACAGATAATTGATACAGAGATCGACCAGATCCACCAAGATGCTTCCATTGTGCTCGAAGTACGTAAAGTACTGTAGTACTGAACCAATGATAACAGTGCCCCCACCACTGTCACGCTACAAAACCACCTATAACATCATGACGCCTGCTTCGTACAAATAAAGACTTTAACCCTTTGCCTATAATATATGGGCCTCTCTGTAAATACACCACTTGCATACATAGAGCCAGCTAATGGTAACGTATCTTGCCTCCCAACCGCGTCAGCCAGTTGTCCGAGGTCAATCTGGAGATCTAATAGTTTTGGTGTGTACAACCCCCCGGGGGGGGGGGGGGGTACTTGGCCTTATTCTGGATAGGGGTGTGCCGCAGGACCTAAAAAACCCGTATCCGTCGTACAAGGTCAAAATGGCCAAAAAGCATACCCCGTCGTATAAGGTATTATGCGAATGTATAACCCGTCGTACACATTAAACCTGAAAAACATAACCCGTCGTACAAGTATGAGGCAAAAAAACCCGTCGTACAAGTCGAGAGGCCGAAAAAACATACCCCGTCGCGCGGCACACATATACTACCTCTATACACTTAAGTGCCCCCCCCCCCCGGGTACAACCCTGAAGAAATAAGTTTTAACTCCATGATACAACACTATTGCCTTAATGCTCTGCGTTTTTCGGCGACCTGATGATCCTATTTCGCTGCTTCAAATGTTTATTGTTTACACCCGATAGTAGCTCCGATCGAACGGTAATATAAATATATACCGTTCTGCGCCAATATTTTGGGCGCATATTAAAACATGCATTTGACTATATCGCTGGGTTTGGGATCTAGAAAACAACATATATCAAGAGCCTGTGAAAAAATATTTCGTATCGTACCAAAAGCTTACCACCGATCGATGCGATGCTTGAAAAATCGCGTGATTTCCCGTGATTTCCCTCCGCCTCATCCGCACTGCCTCCCTGCTAGGCTTGCAAAGCACGTTGACGCACTTTGAATACAATCTTCTGTATCTTGTCGAGTTCAGACGCGGGACGCAATAGTCGTCGATAGTTCACGTCATTCTGAGCATGCGCGATGTACGTGGGCTTTAACCTGAAAACTAACATGGTGCTGTTTTTCCCGTCTTTCTACCAAATTTATCGAACTATAACAATTTACCATGGATGAAATCCCCCGCCACAAAGGTATAAAATTGTCCGTGAACATCATTGCATTCTAAAGCTCCATCACTTGGGTATATTTGGTGTTTGATAGTTATCTGAGTCGATCTCAAAATTTATAACATTGCGTCGTTTTCAAATAGAGTAAGACGTCTACTGAGACGTCTTGTAGGGCTAATCCGAAAGCTATACAGTGCGCCATATTCATAAGAAGCAATCCAACTTCAACGACTAAATCCTTTACTCGCAGCAGGCACAACAAATCATCTGTGACCTTAGTCAGCTGAGTTCGCGATCTCAGAACGTATTCATAGAACAATCACTTGGCAATCTCATCTAAGTCGACCAGCTCAAAGCTGGCACGCAGCCATCATTTCACATATATACCATTGCGATCACATTTAGTTTCCTACAGGAAAAAAGAAAGAGTTATTATCTAGTGTTCTTAACAAAATTGAATAAAATGGCGACGAATAACCGTTTAGACGAAGGAATTGAGATAACTGACTTGTCTAAGACTTTGTTCATAATAGTCTACCATCGTTATTGGTTGTCTTAATAAAAAGGAATAGCCTTGTACACGTTTATTTACGAATGGCACGATGAACTATTGGCGTTTTTTTGGAGACGATTAACACACTTGCTAAGAATGTGCAATATAATCACGGCTAATCCACACGAGCGGGAAATCATTTCATCTACGATGCTAGCACCCATATCATTATTATTCCGCGACGAATGTAAACACTCCTTGCTGAGTTTTGTTGTTTGGCAGTCCGTTGAAATTCTTGCGAAACCTGTTCACTGCACGTCATTAGTCTCAGAGTTGAGATCACTAGGAGGCTCGAGATTCATTATGAATACGAAAGAGACGGCCAACTCAGCTTGCCGGTGTTTGCCGATGTAAGATTCGTTATGAATACGACTGGAATAAGGATGTCGCCTCTGACGTCAACAAAATGTGCGTAACCACATGGCCGCGCCCGACTACGAGAACACATAATATTTCGAAAGTTTTCAAATTAATTACGGCCAAATTATTCTCATAAATCGGGCTTGTAAAAACACAAATCAACTTAGCTTTATAATATATCTGAAGAAACTTCTTGCAGTGGATTATTATGATTGAGAAATACTGAAGATCAGTGTGTTTCCATGTGTTTTTTCCATAATTATGACCTACATACACGCTTCGATGTATAGAACAACAGCACTAGAAAATATTCTCAGCTTTCGTTTGGATGGGGTGTTATATATTTCCTACAATGCACTCAATCCGGTAAGGCCTCATTGTCAAACTAGGATTTTGAGTGACAATGCAATAATTATAGATTTTCTACACCAGTCTCATATCGCTTCATATGTATAGTAAGAAGAGCTCTAGGCTGTAGCCGAGTGGGTTGAAGATGGTCGACGGTGACTGCTGAAAGGTAGGGTAGACAATGATGTGGCGGGGGTTGTTGCTGCGGTAGATTGGCAGGATGCAAGCAAGTTAACACTCGTACCTATGGCCGCAAATATAATTAATGGGACACCATGATTCTGATTATTAAGCGTGGGAGTGGTGGTTGAGACAGTGGTGGGGTTGGCAGGTTCTGAGTGAGTAATGACGCGCACAATGAATGTAGGCATAAGCTGCGGATAGGTTAAATACGCCATCATCATTCAGAGTATCAAGAGAAAGATGGTGTTCAACTGATTCATGTGTTATGTGTTATCCGCTATCACATGTTATCGATGTTGATAGCTAATAACAGGACCGATGAAGAACTATGCATGGTAGTCGAAGTAGGTGTACAACAATATAACCCTTAGGTGCCCTCACCGCTGCTGCTCCATAAAGTCAGCTCAACATAAACGCCACTCATTTGACACTGATACAGACATAATGTCCCCAGACGCAAGATATATGTCAATATATAGTATATCGCTAACCCTGTGCCTGTCATGACAGGACAAGGTACAGGTAAGGCCACAGCTGCTGTAGTGAAAGACATTTGGATATAGATTTTTAATATGTTATCATAATGTAACATATTGAGCATGCGTACTGAATAAAGTCAGACAAAATGGTATCATAACAACATGGTGTGAGAAGTGAAAATCTGAAAGTCAGCATAACACAGTCTATGCTACCGCCTCCAACATCAATGCGGTTACGTGGAGACCAGCTGCTCTGCTTAGGAATCTAAATGAGTCCCTTAGTTTTATACGTTGCAGTCCTATGATATTTGATGTGTTATTCTCGAAATGTATAAACCAATTGCAAGAAGTGGTTCTTTATCATAAATATGGCACAAACAACTGTATGCAAACACTCTAGGTTGAGAAATTGAGCCAGTCAGTAGCATATTATAAAAGCAGATTTCAAGCAACTTGCAACAAATAAGCCACCAACTATAACGACTCCAGTGAATCTATGTTTAGCCACCTAGCAGGTTCATTGTTTGGAAAAACATAAACTAGTGGCACTTTGTGTATTCACTAACGAAATATATAATTCTACTGTAGTTTTTCCTTTCGTGAGTTGCCAAACAGAGTCCTATATACACATTTCGAGGCAAGGAACAAAAGCGCAAGAAACACTAAAACAAACAGCAATACACAGGCCAACAAATCAAGACAGAGGAACTGATAGAGAGGCATATCAACCGCGGTAGACCTCAGGTGAGCGCCGCCATATTTGATCACGTGCTCCATCCAATGAGATATCTCTTCTACCGGCGATATTGGACGATCTTTATAGATTGAAGAAAGTTTTTCCACGTTTTGTCGATAAGACTTTGTTTCAGTCACAACTTTGATATTGCTTACCAGATCATCTGGTGTGAAATCAAAAATATCCATAGCTATTCCAATGCCATAATGTTTTAGTCGATTTGCATTGGCATATTGATCAGCCATCAATGGGAAACCAATCATAGGTACTCCATGGTAGACGGACTCGTACTGGCCGTTGTTACCACAGTGTGTGATGAATAGAACCACATTGGCATGTCCAAGGACATCATTTTGAGGCATCCATGATGTTGTCATTACATTAGAAGGTATCTCAATTCCTGCCAATGAATGCTCATTGATTCGCCAAACAAAATGATAATCTGACAACCGACGAAAAGCTTCCACAAACTTGGCCAAAACTTTAACAGGAGCCTCGGAGACGCTTGAACCAAAGAGACAACAACAGAGCCAAGTTTAGATTGGGTAACAAAACCTTCTAGATTTTGGGGGAGTGATTGGGCAGGCTTACTCGTGATTCCTGGTGTGAATATAACATGAGGCATGGATGGTTGAGGAGGTTCAAGCAAATGATCCCGGGTATTGATAAAGAGCTCGGCTCCTAGAACGAGATCAGACCATTTGTCTTATCTGGAGCATAAATCTCCAACAGGTCAGTGCGATCCGCAATGGAGGCAATTCCAATGCAAGAAACACATATACAAATAAGTTCTGCAAACGCTCCACTAAAGTCATGGCTTTTCTGCTTTGTTTAAACAGAGGGACGCCATTAGGGACAAACGATGGTAGGTTTGGGGTTCGCAGTGCCCATCCCTGGGCCCCTGAAGAAAACATATATCCATATGGAATTCCCAGGCGATGTGGAACCAAAAAGCTACAAGGCCCGAAGAATATTCCATCAACCATTGCAAAGTCTATGTCTAATGACTGGAGTTTGTTCCACAGGTTCTGGTCTTCCTGAATGTCCTTACAATCTTCTGTGACTTTTGCAACTATAGCTGGATATTTGTCGTAGAACTCTCGATTAAATATCCATCTTGACAGTTCGCTTTCCATTGCTTTATCTGTTATCGTAACTCGCCCAAACGGCTTTAGTTGGAAGTTAAGAACTTCAAAACCAGCCTCTTTGAAAGCATCTTGTCTAGGAAATCGATCGTGAAGAATGATGAATACTTCATGACCACGTGACACGAGTTCTTCTCCCAGGAATTTCATTTCCATTGCATGGCTCTTATGTTGAATGCTGACAAATAAAATACGAGCACCTTTGGCGATATCCAGGGAGAAAGCAGTCACTAAAGCGGCCGCTAGGAGGAGGTGCATCCGCAAAGACATCCCTCCCATGCTGGAATATCTTTTCTCAATACAGTTCAAATTGGTCTTGACCTGAAAACAGCCAAACACTTTGTAAGTTCTATGTTTATATCCAAACTAAACACATCTGCTTAAACATATCCCTATTCTGATGGTGCAACTAATGTGCATACATCAGGGTACTTTTTGTCAATGGAATTATATTAAGGGAACGTCCCCATTAATATCACTCAGAAACGACGTATATATTTCAAACCGTTAATCTCTGATTTTTATGCGCTGTTCGTCAAGACAATACCCCTTTGTCCAGTCAACTAAATACAAAGGTTCACTGCATTAGAATACAAAGCTAGGGTCAAGGGTCTTCGACCGAAACGCAAGGCGCCTTCGCACTGATTAATGTTTATCGAAAGATTAAGCAAGTCACGATGAGCAAGTCATGATCCGCCCAATTAAAGATACTCACAGAGGAAATCTCGAGCACTGCAGGCTAGCTGACAGTAGTTAACACTATCAAGTGGTTTAACAACAACTATACGTGACGTCAGCTGAGTGGTGTGAGCGCTGATATAACCATGAATGGACGATATAATCCAATATTTACGGAGTTGTGTGCGTCAAAGTTAAACACGAATAGGCAGTGACTACGACAGCTTCATCGATATAGGTCAGGATTCTTCACTTTCATTGATGCTGTGGGGGAGTTACTCTGTGTACAGACTTCATTTAACTCTAAGCTGGTGCTCAGTGGATTGAAGATGGTCGGCGGTGACTGGTGAAGGGAAGGACAGATAATTGATACAGAGATCGACCAGATCCACCAAGATGCTTCCATTGTGCTCGAAGTACGTAAAGTACTGTAGTACTGAACCAATGATAACAGTGCCCCCACAACTGTCAAGCTACAAAACCACCTATAACATCATGATGCCTGCTTCGTACAAGTAAAGACTTTAACCCTTTGCCTATAATGTATGGGCCTCTCTGTAAACACACCACATGTATACGCAGAGCCAGCTAATCGTAACGTATCTTGCCTCCCAACCGCGTCAGCCGGTTGTCCGAGGTCAATCTGGAGATCTAATAGTTTTGGTGTGTACAACCCTGAAGAAATAAGTTTTGACTCAATGATACAACACTATTGCCTTAATGCTCTGCGTTTTTCGGCGACCTGATGGTCCTATTTCGCTGCTTCAATTGTTTATTGTTGTGTTTACATCCGAAAGTAGCTCCGATCGAACGGTAATATAAATATATACCGTTCTGCTCCAATATTTTGTGCGCACATTAAAACATGCTTTTGACTATATCGCGGGGATTGGCATCTAGAGAAAAAATCATACATCAAGAGCCTGTGAACAAACATGTCGTATCGCACCAAAAGCCGATCGATGCGATGCTAACTATATATCATTTCCGATGCACTGTGACGCACTGTGATTACAATCTTCTGTATCTTATCGAGTTCAGACGCAGAACGCAATAGTCGTCGATGGCTCAAGTCATTCTGAGCATGCGCGAAGTACGTGGGCTTGAACTTGAAACAAACATGGTGCTGTGTTTATTATCGAACTATAACAAATTACCATGGATGAAAACTCTCGCCACAAACGGATAAAATTGTCCGTGAACATCATTGCATTCTAAAACTCCATCACATGGGTATATTTGGTGTTTGATAGTTATCTGAGTCGATCTCAAATTTTATAACATTGCGTCTTTTTCAAATAGAGTAAGACGTCTACTCAGACGTCTTGTAGGGCTTATTCGAAAGCTATACAGTGCGCCATATTCATAAGAAGCAATCCAACTTCAACGACTAATTCGTTTGCTCGCAGCAAGCTCAACAAATCATCTGTGACCGTAGTCAGCTGAGTCCACGCGATCTCAGACCGTATTCATAAAACCGAAGTCGATCAGTTCAAAGTTGGCACGATCAGCTCAAAGCTGGCACGCAGCCAAATAACATGAAAGGCTATCATTTCACACATATACCATAGCGATCACATTTAGTTTCTTATACGAAAAAAGAAAGAGTAATTATTTAGAGTTCATAAGAAAATGAGGCTTCTAAGAAATATAAACCAATAATTGTTACTCTTATGGGATCGACAGTTATTGACAGTTATTTACGTTTGCTTAGTCATAGAGTGTACATCGTATGTTTTTGTTATCATAGCAAATCATCGTGATGGTCACGACTGATGGAGGGTGCTTATTAACGCAAGTTGTTCAACGTCTGAGGCAGAATAAATGGCACATTGGACGATCTCTACCACAACAAACTGATGACAATAGACAATGTGAAATATTTATCGGAATAGAACACTGAAAAGCAATTCAACATTTAATACAGAAATATCCAAGATGTCATTAACGATTGCAGTTGATTTTAGGGCGTGATTTTTTTTTCTAATGATTGGTATGTTTCTGTGACGTCACATTCTGAACTTTGGACATGTATCGTGGTATGATTAATATTTGCTTCGGGTTCGTTCGGTACCTTTCTCAATAATGGTACCAAAAGTTCCATGTATTTTCTTGTTTTTGCAACTTGCATGCATATTTTACGTGAACAGGCACAAATAGTACACTCTATGAAAAATAGTCAATGCTATGAAACTCGATTACAGAAAATGGAAAGCCATCTCAAAAACAATTTGCTTGACCATGGAGTGGCAATTGATCTTCGATCGATGCGATCGTGTCTAATCAGAAGAGAACAACCTATGCGGTGGTGGTAAATCTGATTTGTTCTTCCATTTAACGCATGTTAAATATCAACACATGTCCTACGACTTAACAACAGCCATAAGATCAATAGATACTCTTATAATATTCCTTGCGTGCGATTAGTTTAAAATAGCACCGTTGCCTCAATTGGAATGACCAGAAAAGAGAACTACACGAAAACAAACAATACACTTGAAATAATTACCAGTACGCTTTACGATGACACGATAGTGGCTACTCTTGCCCATTGATTATCGTTGTAAGGACGGGTCAAATTGTTTTTTTACCCTGATTTATTCACGACATTTCTAAAGGTTAAGCGTTACGTAGCGTGGTTATTGTCTGTGATTTGCTATTAATAATCTATCTACATCGTGCCCTTCATACATTTCCCTTTCATCCACAATAACCATTCATCATGCATCCCCTCATTAGCTAGTCCATTTCCTGCAACTAACCGTCTTGCCACTCCTCTGAACCCCGCAAAGCAGAAAGAAAACATGCGACCAAGTTATGGTCTTTGAGAAAATAGGCAAAACTATTGCCTCTGTCTGTGTTGAATGTCACGATAAACGTTTGAAGTGTTTAAAAAGGTTCTTATCAAAGAGACTGTATCAAAGTATTCGAAAGTATAATTGTAAGAAGATTTAGAATGCGGATAATGAATTAAGAAACCAACTCATTTCACATTCCGTTACCGCAAACGGCGCTTATCAACGAAGTCAATTGATGACGGAACTGAATGTCCCAATTATCATATCTATCTTAAGCCACTGCAGGACGAAACTATTTCACCAAGATACAGTTGGTTGACCACACACCAGTACTTACGTAAATCGTAGTGTGTGAAATCTACTTCAAACAACGACCCACAATTCCTTTTACGTGGTACATGCAGAATCAGCATTCACGAATTTAAGGTCACCAGCCTGGTCGATGCAAGCCTTACTGGTGCTCTGTTACGTATTGGAAAAATGCCTAGCGAAATGAATCATCTTGTCTTTATTGTTTAACAAAATAGCTTTTATTTACAGCAACTTACGAATGGATAAACAACCTATCATAACCGACATATCTCGCCATCGAAACCTGTTTTACCAAGTTTGTTGTGTTAGGTGAAGTAAAAAAGCGACGCATGATGCCACTAACTTCCCTGAAATGGTAGGCCAGTGCTTCACGCTGTTGATGCCAACCAGGTCGCGCTGATTTTGATTAAAAGTAAAACCATATAAATGTATGTATATATATATATATAGATATATATATATATATATATATATATATATATATATAGAGATATATATATATATATATAGAGAGATATATATATATATATATATATATATATATTTATATAGATATATATATCTATATATATATATATATATATCTATATAGAGAGAGAGAGCGAGAGAAAAGAGAGAGATATGTATATATATATATAGATGTATATATATACAAATATTTATATGCATATATATACACATATATATATATATATATATATACATATATATATATATATATATGTATATATATATATATAGATATCTATATATATATAGATGATATATATATATATAAATATATATATATATATATATATATATAGATATATATATATATATATATATATATATATATATATATATATATATATATCTCTATATATATATATATATATATATATATATATATATATGTATATCTACGTGGTGGGTGCGAAATAGTAAGACATGGCTTGAGGTAAGTTTTTGGGATCCCTACATCTAAGCTAAATACAGCACAAACATGATGCATGATAACACTTGTCGTCGATTGCAGGTCAGTGCAACTGGAGCAACAAACGATATATTACCTGACTGATTAGCGCCTTGATTTTGGCAAAAAACGTGCTGTTTATACTGTACTCTGGAAAACGCGTCCCGTCTGGTACGAGGGATAATGGACTTCGTCATTGATCAAATATTTCTCTGATCTCGATCAACTTTATAAATATTTTCCAGTTAATTGCTATAGCGCCTATGATTAACACCCCTTTGGAAGCTAAAATTTTCTCTCGTAAATTTCCTAACAGGCAGAGTCAGCTATTTCTTCGTTTCGCTCAGTCACGATAATTTGGTCACGTATTTCGTTTGAGCGACACGATGTTAAGATGAGAGGAAAGAGAGCAAGTCGCGGAACTCGCCAATCTAATGAAAGGACCCACGATGACAGGAAATTGTGAATCAATCGGGGATGTCTATTGGCTACCGCGGCGATTGATAAGTAATTGCACACCCAAGCTATGTAATGCTTGACCACGAACAATATCGTCAGTTAACTCGGAAGGATTGACCCTCAAGCAAAAATCGACGGCTTACAGTAGCTTAAATAGCAGTTTTACTTAAATGGCAGCCGTCAAGTGCGATGGTGACGCTAGCGTGGTTTGGTTCTACCGAGTTCAAGTATGTTTTGCTCTGCACACTTGATGTAAACGAACGTGTACAATGGCAAACGAAACTGAATCGTCATGATAATTCCACTAGGCAAACACAGAGAATATGTGCATCAACAAAATAAGCCCAAATTGGTCCATTGTCGAAATACAATCAATGTAGCATAAAAGCTTGAATAAATCAAGCTTCGTCACATTCATCCTTAAACAGTTATTGTTGGAGAAAGGAGTAAGCAACCAAGAGCGAAACCATAAGGTTCACATTTCGATCTTTGGACCGAACCCTGCACAAGTGCAATCTAAGGTATACAGTTTCGACAATGTTAAGTGATAAGGCTGTTTATAGCATATCTTGACCTATAAAAAGCATCAGGAATCATTTTATTTTATTTTCCGGTGACGCACTCCAGAGGAAATATTGTTTGATACTCAACATGGGGTTAAGAAAAGTGGACACAGCAGAAGAAAATGTGGTTACAGCTACGATAGGCAGGGAAACAGATATATACGGTACTGGCAATGCGAATAACGAAACCAATGACCGAGGCAAAACAGTGGTAGAGGATATCAGCCTATGGCGATACAAGATGGCACAGACATTGTCTCTTGTCGTGCTGTGGGTATTGATGGTAAGGTGGTTGCAAATAACACAATGTTGTCCATCTCATATTATGTAAATGTGAATTTTAAAAGGCTAGTGAATTTCAGGTGTATTGCACCATGGCCACTTCGCCTGTTTGGGTACATATATATACCTTTTTTTGTTCTGTCATTCTATTCGTCCGTCCTTCTGTCTGCCGATCTTCTCCAGGGAATCTACAGCACCCTCATCACGGTAGCTTTACCAGACCTCAGACACCGACTATGTGTTGGCACAGACGAATTATCAGCCGCAATGTCTCTTAAATCCATAGGCGCATTGACTGGAGGTATACTGGGTGGTATAATCGTAGATAGATTCCGTTCCAAAAGCAACTTGATTTTGGCTCTGTCATTGATGTTGGTGGGCACATCCGTTATGATCCAACCCTGGTCACGCCTCGTGGAGGTTCTAGGAATGCTATTTACTTTGGAAGGACTAGGGCAAGGTTTGGTTGACACAAGCAAGTATTTTTTATGCCATAATTTGTAACAGAAATAGCTACAATGCTACACTTTGTAGAAGGATTATCACGAGGCTGGGCTGTCAGTGCATATAATAGATTGATGCCGGTTGTACCTCTCTGTCTTAAGCCTTCAAAATCAATTTTGAACCTCTGGTCAGGTTAAGCTTAATACACGACAATCACATATGAAAGTCTAGCGGCAATATTATTCGAATTTTTATCCCACGAGCGTCGATTGTAAGTAATATTTAAAGGTAATGAGATTCATTTAGAGTTCCTACAACGCGAAGGCTCGTATTAGGGTGCTAGAGAAAATTAAAGACTGCCATACAATGTCTGTTATAGCGGGGAATGCCCTAGTTCTGGCGCTGTGGGGAAACAAAGCAGATCCGGCGCTGCACGCCATCCACTTCGGATACACAGTCGGCATGGTGATAACACCTCTGATCGCATCGCCTTTCTTATCTCCTGACGTCACAGCAACGTCGAATTGCACCTACACAGATTCAAGCAACGTCACCATGTATATCACAACATGTATTGATGACGTCACAACACAACCCTCTGATACATGTCCGAACGATAATTCCCGCATCGAGATTCCCTACTTCCTAGCTGGAGGTTTGACCGCGTCATGGTCCCTGGTTTTTTGGATTCTATTTGTAAAGGGTCCGCCCCAGAGTCTGCTATATCACAGCGAGTCGAAGTCCCGGCTGCGTGATGTGTTTTCCCCCGGGTCCTGCGCCGATGGAGATTCATGCTTTGCTGTGTGGTTCGTATCGGTTTTCACCCTATTCATGGTGTTAATGACAGGTACTGTCATCCCCATTTTCTCTTTCAGCTTTACCTACCTGAGAGACAACGCTAAGTCATTGGACATATCTTTAGCCGAAGCAACTTTATTTTCTTTAGCTCTTAACATAAGCCAGATGATTGGTCGGGCTTTAGGCATTATCATCTCCCATGTGTGTCCAATACAAGTCCTACTCATGTCAGAAATTATATTGACAGCTGCTTCAGTCACAGTTTTGGTGTTCTTTGGCTTATCAGAGAAGTATGTTTTCTTAGTTTCAGTCTGTTGGTTCGGCCTTGTTATATCGCCCGCCTGGCCTGGTGGCTTCGCTTTTGTTGATAAATACATTACGCTGTATGCAGTCGTTCTGGCAATAGCAGGACTTGGCGCTGGGCTTGCTGGTTTTGTATTCACATGGATTTCTGGACATTTGTATGATAACGTGTCTCAGGATAATATTTTCCATCTAAGTATGGGTTCTGCCATGGCGTTGTTATTGGTGACAATAATAATGCAAGTCACGGGGGCAAGGCATGGCAACAGACATCGAAAGGTCAAGGACGCGGAAAGTTCCGTCTCAGATGTGTATGCGTCGACGGCAGCTTTGGTACCAGACGGCTCCGACATTATAATAGCAACCAAGTTGTAGCAAACACAACTGACAAGTTGTCAACGAAAACTCGTAGTCAATTGTGTCAGAGCATATGATGTTTTGTAAGGCCCATGAATTGACTCAACACGAACCTGTACTAAGTTCGATATCCTGTATAAATTTAAATGATTCAACTCTCTGCTATGTTTTTGTTTGCTTTTACTGTAAACATGTTGAGACTGCTACTGTTCTATCCCACATCCGCTTGGGTGCACCACTATTCGCGCGAAATATACAGTCATGATGCTTACTGGCGTCCCATTCGATGTCGTCGTGAGGGGTAATGACAATCATAACGCAGTGTCTGCTTCTCTTTTGTCAAAGTAAACAACCATTTTGATGAGGGATGAATATGGGTTATGAAATCTTCTCATAAAACTGATGTCTATTCATTCACTCCTTATAGAGCGTTTTATATGTCTGCTATCTTGTGGGACCCTTTTCAATTTCATAGCTAGTATCCGTCTTTTCTACAATGATGCAGCTCTTGCCTTTGGTGCCATTTAGTAGTAGAATAGTTCACGTTGTTTCCGTGAAAAATCACATTGCTCATATTTAGTAGACACAAGCAAGAATTAATTGTGCCACACTTTGTAATTGAAATAGCTACAATGCTTAACTTTTTGGAAGGATTATAACGTGGCTGGGCTCTAAGTGCACATTATAGAAGTGTCCGTTTCAGTCTTGAAACTCAATTTTGAACCAAGACTGGTGAAGCTAAATACACCACAATCACGTATGAATAGCTCAAATCTCGAAGGGAGCTAGGTGGTATTGCGAATTGGTCGCAGTTATCGCACGGCTATCTGTTTGAGGTGGTATGGGAAAAGACTGAGCGTTTTCTCAAGCTCTGCTGACAGGGCGGTGCCATGCGATAAGAGGAATAGCATACACGCCTTACAATGTCTGTTATAACTAGCCCAATAGACAAACGTCAGGTTCTATTTATCACCTTGTCGTGCATGCAGCACCATCCGTACTTAGTTGGAAAGAGCTAGTTAAAGCGTCCTTACTCCGGCGCTCTGGGGAAACAAAGCACGAGTGCAAGTGTCACTACGCACGATCACACATTTAATGGCTTAGTTAGAAGACAGTATCACGCATTGGGTTTGCATAATCCTTGATATAAATGAATAATTTTGCCCGTTGTATGGCAAGTTTATATGTGACGGACATTCGTGCCTCAATCATGTCAGTAATGTAACGTATGTAACGAGACCGATGATGCAGCTTAACTCTCTAGGAATCATAACGAACTTCATCATAGCGTGTGGACTAGGATGGGTTAGCCAATTACCTTGCTTTTTAGCTGCTATCATGAAAGATGTATTGCCTTCTTGAAACTCGTACGTTTGTTTTATAGCAGGAAGCACTAATACAGAACGAATGGTGAATTTTACATACTTACATGCACAATCCATTATTTCAATTTATGTGCAGGTAGCATACTAGGCAAGTTATCTCACCCCTTTCTGATATCCCATATAGTGAGAGGCGAAGAGTCACTGCCTAGTAGCCTACAATGTAGACCTAAAAAAATCACCAGTTGCAGCTCCTGTGCCATTTTCAATGTTGCCAAAAACCTCTGGAGGAAAGATACTTTTCGCCTGTACAGAAACGGACACCATCTGGCCCTTACGTCGCACATGGCGGTTTTGATATCTGAGTAGGCATTGAGGAGTTACAGCATCAAAATATCTACCGATGCTCTCACTGACACAACTTTCTTACCAATGCTCGAATATGCTTATCAAAACAAACACAATTTATTCAAAAATGATTTGTTCCTGCTTAAAGATAAATATTACCAAAAATTACTAAAATTTACTAATTTGAATAATGTTATTACTGGTTAGATCTAACTCAGTTAAAAAGATGATGTGTCTGCGCTATATTTTGCTCCAAATCTTGTATGTCCAAAATGTAGGAAACATCAGATCTTCAAAGCCATACGGGGTCACGTAGATTATAATTAGTCCAAAGGTAAAAGTTTCTGTTGGATGCTTCACTGTAAAGCCTTAAGTTGCTATCAGAGCATAACCCTTCAAAGATAACCGAAATCTCCCCCTGTGGGTGCGGGGTTAGAATAGGCCCACTGTATCCTCCTGCATGTCGTAAGAGGCTACTTATAGGGGGCAGCCTGTTGGCCGTGAGCTGCAAATCGTGTCGGTGGACAATGGGATCCTGGTGGCTGGGTGGAGAGATCCTTACGAGGTCCAAATCTGCAACGCACCACTATGGCCCGGATTTCACCTACACGAGAGACTGGAATGGCCTGGTTTAGTCAATCGTCTGGTGGCGACTTGCCATAGGATAATCGTTAAAATTTTTTATCATTTCCATCTCCAATTTCATATATCCTAGAAGGTGGCTGCTTAATCAGGTAAATCTTATCTATTAACCTTTCGTTGAACGATATAACACATGAGTGTTGGTGTGCCGTTAAACCCTACACTTACCTTACATTATCTTACTATAACTGCAATCATCTGGTGGGGCAACATACTGTCAAATATTTTTGATGACTGATTTTGGATAAGTAAAGGAGAAAATCACAAGACCCAAATATATGTTGAAGTCTTTGCTGACAGTCCCCCCCCCCACCAAAGAAATATCGGTGAGCTTATCTGCATGTTCCTGCATTTACATAAGTCCACCATTTATATAATTTTTTGGTTTGGTTCGCTTTGCTGCTACCACGATCAATAGAACAGGGGAGCTATGTCACTGGTATCTCTCTCACGTCCAACAGTCATGTGATATAATCAGAGAGAAACGCCTCCTAAGTCTTAGGATCACAAGGGCAGCAAATCTCATACTGATACACACACCCCCAGAGACTAATTTCGGTATGAATTGGTAATTACAAGTTGAGTAGATAAGATATATATATATATATATATATATATATATATATATATATATATATATATATATATATATATATATATATATATATATATACGTGTATATATATATATATATATAATATATATATATATATATATATATATATATATATATACTATATATATATATATATATATATATATATATATATATATATATATGTATCCTCTATATATATCTCTATATATATATATATAATATATATATATATATATATATATATATATATATATATATATATATATATATATTGTCACGGACCTATTTGAATTGCATGTATTTAGTGGGGTTTGTTATGATTTGGGTGCTAGGTAACCGGGTATGTAAAGCGTTGCTATGGTATGGAAACAATGGGGGGATTCGAGATTTGTTTAGGCAGGACACTTGAAATTATGGGATATGTTAAAAGAAGTGTAAATAAGGGCTTAACTTAAAACTTAAATTGGAAGTTTGTCTTTCTTCACCTTAGTTTGGGGATTTTGCCAGCTCGATTGATTTAAAGAGTTACCGGTTTTAACGGCAGTAACGGCGTCCTAGAGGAACTGTTACAATATATATATATATATATATATATATATATATATATATATATATATATATATATATATATATATATATATATATATATATATATATATATATATATATATATATATATATATATATATATATATATATATATATATATATCTATATATATATATATATATATATATATATATATATATATATATATATATATATATGCAAATATTATGTGATGCATATTTTTTTCCGGCATTGTCTAGGTACTAGTCCCAATTGAGAAGATGTCAGTGACTGCCGTGTTGCCCAACTGTTGTGAGACCACAGGGGAAGGACCCCATTGGGACGCTGATACTCAGAGTCTTATGTTTGTGGACATTCTCAATGGCAGGGTACACTGTTGGAGTCCTGCTACGGGGAAACACACTTCTATACACCTTGGTAGGTTTTTATGTTAAGCTTAATTAGCCTGCTCAGCATCTTTCTGTAGTGTATCTTAACTTCCTCGTTCTTACGTCTAATCTTCTGGGACCACTTGTATAGGCGGCTTAGTCTATTCAACATTGACTTGTTTAGCTGTTGAAGTTGCTTCCGAATTGACGTCCAGGAACTGCTTGCCAAACTGCTAATTGTATCGTACTAGTCTTCTAAATCGAATCACCAAATTTCCCTATAATCTTACCAAGTGTCCTTCAACTTGCATGGGCAGGTAAAGGTCATAGCTGAGCAAGAAAATCAGAACACACTTTGTGTATATCAACAATGAAAATTTAATATTGTTATTTGAATATTTTATTTCACAGATAGCACAGTTGGATTTGTGATTCCAAGAGATGGTGGTGGATATGTAATTGGGTTAGGAAGGACCATATCCCTGCTAGACTGGGACCACGAGACCACTTCTGAAGTATGTGAAGTAGACCAAGGTACAAACAACCGCTTCAATGATGCTAAGTGCGATCCTGAGGGCAGACTCTGGGCCGGTAATTGTACCATCCTTTATCTTTCTTTCATCATGGTGCGACGTTATATCCAATAGATATGGCAAATAATTGATCTATTCTTATAAGTCTCACTTATTCATATTAACGTTAGTTTTTTAATGACCATTCATGGGTATATTCATGTAATTGCACAATGGTTGCTTTGTACAAACTATCGTTTCTCCATAAAATTTTATGATTGGTTGATTTATCCTCAATATATCAATTAATGAATTGAATCATTCATTCGTTGGTTCAATCATACAAATCTATTCCTTTTCCAGGTACTATGGGTTTGGAGAGCAGCCCTGCAAAACCTGAGAGGCACATGGGTTCCTTATTTTCCCTTGACAAAGACCACACACTTGAAACCCACATCACGAAAATTGACATCTCCAATGGTTTAGCATGGTCTTCCGACTGCAAGAAGATGTACTACATCGATTCCATACCACGCAAAGTGTACTCTTTTGATTTCAACAAGGACACTGGTGTTATCAGTGGGTACCGGTACATTTTCTATCGCCATTCTCATGTATCATTGTATAGGCTATAAAATCGTTACCTATACAGTATATTATGTTGAAATTACTTGGGACAAAGAAATTCGCCTCTGACAGCATCCATTAAATTCTCTCCTAATTTCATATTCTTGATATGAAAAATAAATAATCTGTTTGGGGCAAGAATTTCTCTTGCCCTCATTTTGTATCATGATGTGAAGAGGTAGTGTGCAAAATCACTGCCTTCGAGGCTAAAACTGCCTTTCTAGACAAAACCTCAATTTAATGTTGCACCTTACCAGTAGTTTGCCTTTAAGTAGTTTGCTGCTTTGCATTACAGTTTGTAAGGCTGTTGCCCTGAATGACTAAACAGCCTACAAGGCCATAATTTGAATTCAATACTGTGAATTTGGTACTAAACTGCTGTAAACGATGTATCAACATGGATTAGAGCGAGGTCCAAGCGAACGTTAGGTATGGTGCTACAACTGGTGTTAGGATGGAGTCACAGCGAGGATTACTGTGGAGTGTCATTGGGGATTAGGGTGAGGTCAGCGCATGCATTAGGTTGAAGCCAGGGCAGTGATCAAGGGAAACGGTAATAATCTAACTTTCACCTACAAGTCTGGCTCCATTTCAGTATGGGCAACACTGGTGAATCTGCTATTTGTTAATAAAGATGACTATCTTGTATTTACATCATGATCGTGATTGTTGCAGATAACCAGCAGGTATGTGTCGACTTTGGTGGAGATGACACCCTCGACAAATTGGGGTACCCGGATGGCATGTGCATTGATGTGGAGGATAAGATCTGGGTTGCTTGTTATGGCGCTGGAAAAGTTATCCGTTTCGATCCTCTCACAGGTTGGATGCTATTCTGCACCAGTCCAAATCAGGTCAAGGGGGCAAATATATTGCTAACAATAATGCAATAATACAAATAACCATAGATGCGGCAAAATTCGGTGGCTGCACCTTTATTAATTTGATACAACTGTGAATGTTTATTTTCTCAATCTTCTCATTCAATCATTTTTTTAACATATGATATTAAGGTATGTTGCCTTGCTGGACATTGATCTTTTCAGCATAATCCTAAACGACTACTGAATATTCTCATATCTGTTTTGGGTCCATTGACTAAATTATCATAAACAAATATGCTCGTCAGTCTTTCTTTGTAATGATCCAGTAGTGGTGTAACATTTGGACTGGAAATATATACTGGGTAGTTTCAATTACGGGTAATGAACATAATATTGTTTTCAGGCAAGGAAATGCGTGTCATCAATTTCCCTGCAAAACGGACGACATCTTGTTGCTTTGGAGGCCCTGACCTTGATGTCATGTACGTCACTTGCGCAAAAACAGGCTTGACAGAAGAGGAATTCCGAACAGAGCAGCCTTTAGCTGGGTCTATATTTCAGGTGACAGGTCTGGGTGTCAAAGGTATCGCAGGGGTCAAATATGTGGGTTAATCATGCAGATTGGATTAATGAGCACAGTCAATAATTAAGTGATTCTATGACAGTTTCTATGATAGTATGGCATGCTTCTAGTTCAGTTTCTAGATTGCATTTGATTATGAATATAATTATATGATTAGTTAATGATAATGATCTATGGCTATAAAACTGTTTGCATCATAAATTGTATAATCTTCAACACTAACACTTAATTATGAATTAGATATGAGTTCCTGTGGCCTGTGTATTTTAATTTGAAAATGGCAAAGGCTAGATTTCATCTGCATACATAACATCAGGTACAGTATTTAGATAGAAGCCTAAGTGGGTTATTGAAAGAATGAAGATGACCAACTTGTCAATTTTAGAGATGATTTGGTAAACTGTCTTTCAACTAACTAGAATTATTGCCATTTGTGTTTTTCACAATAATGGTTAATGCCACATTGGTGTTGGTTACTCATGTTGTTGACCATGAAACTCCGTCAAGCGATGAATGATTTACATCACAAAATGGACAACTGCTATCCTCAATCACATGGAAGTTAAAGAAAACGTTTGATATAAAACTTCATAATGAATTTTACCAAGCAATGAATACAATTGTCATTATTTGTCAGTGAGTCTGTTTATATATAACTCCTAACCTGGGCACTCCTTCCACAATCAATGTGTTTGGTATGGTGGAGTAGCTACAAGTGGTCTGGTGCTATTAGCTAATGGCATCGATTAGTCCTAGATCGTCTCCCTCAGATAGGACTTCTGCAACTCACACCGAGCTCATTACTTCATGATAAGATCAACTGGCTCTAATATTTGCTATTCTCACATTAACAGGACCTCATAGAGTTGAAAATAATAATGACATATACATCCTGCACTATATTCCCACTTACTGGAATTTACGCATGACAATAAGCAGTATTTAATTCCAAAGTATCAAGCTATAGTGGTGAGGAAAATCCATTATTCACAAGGGCCTGAATGTTTTAATCTAAGTCGCTTTAAGCAACTAGACTATCTAGGAATCACAGTGAGTCACTGCCTGGGAGCACGTAGTCCACAGATGACTTTTTAATCACCTTTCAGCGATGGGACCGCCATCCCAAGTCATCATCCTTGTCACGAGAAACCAGTTAGGTTGTCACACCTACAGGCGAGCTCCCGTAGTCATATTTCATAAACTGTTGTTACGAAATACTCAAACAATTGACAACATTTACTTCTTCAATAATTCATAAGCAAGTCACTTGCGTATCTCGTCCTGCGAATCGAGCACGGACGACATGGCCCTCCATGCGCTTCCTGTCCTCTTCAAGCTGACATACCGTCAGGACAGCCAAATACTGGAAGCATCCTCTCTATACTTTGAGCAACAAGCAAGACACCTTTACCGAAATTGTGTTTCTTCCGGCAAAGCAGTGGGGGCCAGTTTCATTCCTGGACTAAATTGACGCCATAACCAATGAAAAGGCTTAAACTTCACCAAGGGTTTTATAAACATCAACTTGGGTCGCTGACTTATGTTCAGGCTTATTCAGTGATGCATGACGCATCGCATTATCGGGAAGCGGTGGGATTTCACCTCAATCAGATGACTTGTACGGTTTATTAACTCAATGACAATGTGTCTCTCAGCAACAACTTTCTGGTTTCGTGTGAACGTTAGGTCTTCTGTTCATTTTGGCGGGAAAATTTAAAGGCGTCTTGTTATCTCGGCACATGTACTGCGGCTTGTCATCTCAGCAAAGCAGTACTTCACACTTACCAATGATAGGTATCAAATGGATAAAAAAAATTCAGGTCGCCGAGTACTTGATTGATTAAAGAGAACAGCTGTTGAACCATCACCGTATAACAAGAGCTAAGTAGGTCAGATGCTGAATCACCCCCTCCAAGTCGCACTTCCACATTGTCAGGCAACAATCCTGTAAATCGATCCAAGACTATTTCTTCATGGTGATATGATATTGTATACGTCCCTTTATCTATGAATATGCAACCATTTGAACTATTTAAATGAACGTGAAAGTACACATACCAGGGAAAATGTTTTTTTCTTTGTTTGCATGATGACTGTATGAACTACATAAATGAAAAGTGTCTTTTCGAAAACTGGAGTTGCCCCGAAGCTGCCGACAGCATTGGTACATTCCGCAAATTCACCCGTTTGACCGAAACAGATAGACCTTGGCTGCCTCGAGTGTTTTGTCAGGGCACTTGACAGCGAATTTGAAAACGAAAGTTACCGAAGGCTTTATATATTTATTGCCTTATTGTAGTAAAGGTTCTCTAAGTTATGCATAATGCATAGTTTGCCTGATTATAACAGCTAAGGGATATGGCTTTGGTTTTAAATATTAATCATAAGATGACCGACTTAACCATATGCAAGTGTTACATTAGCCCGTGTTTTGGGGTCCTCTTTTTTTGGCAATTCCATCATTGACAAAGATTGAAAGTTGAACTCTTAGATGTTAATCTAACAAATAACTTGATTCACGAAATAGTAAGAGATAATTTATTTCATCTGCATTGAGGAAATGAAAAGCCTCATAGATTTATTGTTGCATGTTATGTTCTTTTCGGGGGGGTGGGATGTAAAATCAATGATACCAGAATGGAATCTGAGTCTCACATGTTTAGGGATTGGTAGATTTGATCGATACCACAAGTCAATGTTACTTATATTCCCACGAACTGTTTAGTTGGTCAATGTTACAAACAAAGATCGATTTAGGAACAATCTGAAGTTAAATTTTCCAGCAGCCCATCTTTAGAGTAAATGCTCCACAGCCCTTGTGTAACTTCTGCTGCAATGAGCTCACTGGAATTTTTCGATACAAGTTGTAAGACGAAACAGCCATTTCGTCGGAGATATTGGTTCACGAAGTTATCCACTTTTACAGACGTGTCAGGTGGTATAGCTCCAGAGCAGACCAGTTTTTTCTCAATATCATGAACTGCCAATCGTTGACAAAATGTTGTCCCACACCAGTATATCAGACTCATCGCCGTGACCATTGCCACAAATGATAGCCAAAACCAAATAACGATGAATATGATTTCGTTGTAGAGGTTCATAGGAAGAGCACATTGTATTGTATACCGGTGAATGTTTCCCAACAAACGTATTTTCAAATCGCAAAGTGCAACGCGTGGAAATCGATCGGAAGTGACCCAGTTCTGTTCCCCAATCATTTTCTTCATCACTTCAATACCATAATAGTTGTAATTGGTCTGAAGAAAGGCATTAAGGAGATACAATTGACCGACAACGTTGGTGAAGTAGAGTATTTTGACTAATATATAAACAAAGACCAAATAGTTTCCACGCAAGAGCAAACAGCATTTCACGAGACGATTTCCATGATCCCAGTACTTTTTGTTCGCTGACAAGTAGGTAGCCAAGTGCGTGGTCATATATTTCTGAGCTTTGGCTCTGTCTTCCGCATTGTATAATTTATGACACTGAACAGCCGCATCTGTGACTGTGTGTACAGCTATGCCTGATTGCTTGCTGAGTGTAATCCAGATTATGCGGGGCAAGTAGAAGAGGCAAGCCTGACCAACCAGGATGAAGCCCACCCACTGGTAGTAGGAGATGTGTTCATGTGAATCGTTTTCTTGTGGAATTCTCGACACCTCGAAGGGAAGAAAATATGTGTTTGAAGTCCAACATACCTACAACATTCATAAAAATATATGACAATGTTGTTGGGTCCGTAATATATTTTGCTGATCAAAATGAGTCGAGAGTGAGGAAATCTTTGCAAATATCTCGGTCAGATAAATGGGCCAACTTGATCATAAAACTTGTAAAGACTAGTTGAACTGCCATTTGAAACGACCTCAAAAACAAATCATTGGTCTTGGTGTGTGGGCATTTCTTAAGTATTTAAGAACTCTTAAATTTCTATATCACAATGATATGTTTTTTTACCTTATTGGTGTATTCCACTTGACTGGGTTCGAAATGCGCGGGACACCAACATTTGATGGGCTCATCAAAATAGTTTTTAGCCGAAACCAGAAGCGCGAATGCAGTCAGCACCATCACCGTATAACGAGAGCTAAGTTGGTCAGATGCTGAATCACCCCCTCCAAGTCGCACTTCCACATTGTCAGACAACAATCCAGTAAATCGATCCATTACAATCCAGACTTGCTTGGTATGGCTTGATTAAGTTCTAATTCTCATTGAGTATAAAACTCCGGGTTATACATGTCTGGAAAAACACCACCGAACACGCATCGAATCATTTCTGACTTGTTATCATAAGAGTCATTTGAAAAAGTCGGCGAATTGCGAAAGAGGAATTTCGTCATCATATGATCAAAACAACCAGGTTTTTCATAAAGGACGCTCATGTTATCAATAATATACATGCTTATATCATTCATTGATATGTACATGGATAGATGGGTCAAGATGCAGCAAGTGAATGTTAGGGTCGGGGTTGTCGGTGAACTGTCTTCTCTCCTCGTGTACTTTGCTAATCTATTATGTGAATCTATCGCAAGAGTTATCGATAAGTACCCCCCTGGTTGGGGTTGTGGGGGGGGGGGCACTTGGCCTTATCCGGAATAGGGATGTGCCGCGGGACCTCGTAACCCCGTACCCGTCGGTCAAGGTTAAAATGGCAAAAAAGCACCCGTCGTACAAGGTATTGTGCGAATGTATAACCCGTCGTACGTCGTAGGCAGGATAAAGGTGTCTGACAAATCTCAAAATCTGATCAGCTGATTTCTGATTACATGCAGTAACAACTCCGCGCGCTTGCAAGGTCGAGCGTGTGATCCCGTTGGGTGACATGCTTGAGGGCTGATAAGCAGAGGGGCACTTTACAAACATACGATCCCAATGTGCAGCTTTCTCCACATTACAACCCTTTATTTTATACTACCCACTCGATGAATTCGAAGTTTGCATGATCACTGTCATCGTTAATAATGTATCTGAAACAAATACAAAGGTGCTTCATTAAACCATAACCGATGCTCGGCTATTTTTGGTTCAGATAGTATTGAAGAGGACAAGTAACTGCGACTCGGTAGCTCGATGTGGGAAAACGGGGTGCTGTCGAAGAATCATCCATCTTCTCGTCGTTGAAAGTGAATGTAGACTTCAAACCTTTTCATTTCATTTTCTACACATGTTTGGACTCAATGTTTTCTCTATTTAAAGCGCGGGGACTTTCCATGTTTAATATGTATTGCCACTTCCGCAAAGTGGCCCTGACTAGTGCTTTTTCCAAAACTCGTTTGCTTACTGTTGCGCAATTGATTTGACAGGTTGAATCCTGTTGATTTTTGTGTTTCATTCCAAACGCTAATTAGTCCTAACACTTTTCAAGTTTAAGTGTAGAATGACCATATTGCCTGTCTTGGTGAGGTAACAATATATTGCAGACTGTGCTGTAACCAATACTAAATCCTTATTTTAGTTTAAGTACACCTACATTATACCTACAGGCATCGACTATCAAAACAGTCCCATACAGTGAGTCGTCCTTTGTCCATTGCTTTGCAAGTAATGTATGGTTAACAGAATCTATCATGTTTTAGGCTCAAATGGCCATTGCATCCATCGTCAGAAAACTCATAAGGACAATGGTACACCTATGGTAAGGTTTTCATTGGAAGATATGAGATATTTAGACTATTGGAATTGGAATCATCTCAGATTTGTTATGATATGTATTTTATTGTTAATTCAGCAGAGTCAACACTCAGAAACAATGCATTACAAACGGTTGCCACGTCAACCGTCATTCGCAGACACTCCTGAGAGAGTCAATGCCACACAGTATCAGAGTGACTGGGTCCACACGAGATTCTCATTGGATGGCAAGCCTAATGCACTAACATCAGTTAATTAAAACAGATACAAGTCATGCAAGTATAAACTGTGTTATACTCTCATTAACTTGCAAATGAAGAAACATTATTTGTGATCATTTCTGTTTTTTGTTATCCTGCAAATAGGTGGTTTTTATACAGTTCCTTGATGTGTTCTGGGACAAATACACAACAGCTTAAGCAAACCAGATTATACCAGCATAATGCCAGACTATTAGCTACAATTGAGCTTCTTTCCTACTTGTTGACCAAATTGATAACATGCACTTGAATACATAAACATGGTAAGTATCGTATGATTATTATGCAAAGGCATGTTTTCCGGCCACGTACTATAATATAGCATTATGATCGCAGAACAAATGCAAGGATCATAACGTGTTGTAAATTCAAGTGATACTTCATAATGTGACACGGAGGCGAACTTTTTATTCTATCAAGAGACTCGTGTAACGTGTATGTTACTGAAATAACGAGTTGATTATCAAAGTAATGCATAAAATATTACTTAATTAAGAAAAATAAGCAAAACCCATGTTCATGTGATCTACATGAAGAATTTTTAACAACCAACACAGTCAATTCAAACAGAAACCATCTCAGAAAATACAAACAATTAATTAATTAACAATTGGAACATTAAAAGCTAACTAACTGCATAGATAACATACACAAGGCACTGTCCCCACTCACGACCTAGCCCTACCCCCGCCCCACCCCACCCCGCAAAACACACCCTCCAATCATACAATTGTAACCAACATAAGGAAGAATGTCTACATCATTAACTAATTGCAGATCTCTGAAGCCTTCAAAGTGCATAGTTCTACCTTCTAAAAACCAATTTGGCCACTTCGAATACGACAGCAGTATTAATCACAGATTAAGGTATGATTACAAAGGCTAAGTAGGCAGCAACCGAAGCACAACTCATCCTCCTACTCCTCTCTCCACAGAAGTGTGACGACTGTGTCAGAAACTAACTATCTAACAGACCGCTGTGCTGTTTATATCTATAACACCAGTTATCCATCATCTGCCAGGTTGAAGCAGGAGGGCTTCAACAGAACTCCTCTCTTAGCCTGATGCGCCATAACTGACACTGATGTGAACACGAGAACCCTGAGCGCTGTTCAGGACGAATGGTGACATCAGAAAGAGAGCTAAGAGGGCGCGCATGGGCAATGATGATGCCTCCATGTTGCCGTGTTCCAAATAGCATTAAAAAAGCGGTCGCTTATATCTTCCTAGAACAAATCAAAGCATCAAGACGTTGAGTTGTAGGTATATTTTTGTGCCTTAATAGATAATTAACCATTAGAAACCATTGCTTCCACAAGACCATGTAGCACAATTTGCATTTGGTCATTAACTTCTATTCTTATTGATTACTATCTGAGATCTGCGTTAACATACAATTTACGTGATGCAATGTGAAGTATGCAAGAATAGAATTTACACGCGATCATTCAAATATCAACTTGAATTATATATGAACTTATCAAATCAATAGAGGTAGAGATTCATTCAGTGGAGTGCACTTTTCATTTGAATCTTTAATCTTGTTAGTAGCACAACGGAGTAAATAGTAAAGGAAAGCAATGCACCACGTTTGATTGCTAAGGAAACGTAATAACTCATTCCCAGTCTATGGATAGCCAAACAACGTACCAACCTGTTTATGTGGATCACGAGAAAATAGTGGATAACATTCGCTTGCGAACAGCTTCGACAATAAGACTCAATTTAAGGTTTATCGCCTTCATTTGTTCTGGTCCAGGTTTGTTTAACTACAAATTAACGCTGTGCGCAATTTGGACTGGACTTTGCACCAGTTGTGAGCTCTGTTGAATGTCAGACCTTCCGGGCCTGAGGATCACTTTTTTCCCCTGTTATACAATGACGCTGGTTATAATGTGAGCATGCGCCAGGATGGACTGGTTCAAAAAGTTAAAGGTCCTTAGTTCGTGGTCGGGTGACCCTAAATGTCCTACATATAGTGTCCCACGAAACAGTATGTTGACAACACTAGTGCTTACGCAAATCGTAGTATGTAAAATCGAATTCGAACAGCGACCCACAATTCCTGTTACGTGGTACATGCAGAATCAGCATTTACGAATTTAAGGCCACCAGCTTGGTCGGTGCAAGCCTTACTGGTGCTATGTAACGTATTGAAAAATGCCTAGCGAAATGAATCATCTTATCTTTATTGTTCAACAAAATAGCTTTTATTTACAGCAACTTACGAATGGATGAACAACCTATCATAACAGACATATTTCGTCATCGAAGCCTGTTTTACCAAGTTTGCTATGTCAAGTGAAGCAGAAAGCGACGCATTACATATGATGCCACTAACTTCCCTGCAATGGTAGGTGAGTGCTTCACTCTGTTGATGCCAACCAGGTCACGCTGATTTGATTAAAAGCAAAACCATATATATGTATATATATATATATATATATATATAGAGATATATAGATAGAGATAGAGAGAGATATATATAGAGAGAGAGAGAGAGAGAGAGAGAGAGAAGAGAGAGATATATATATAGAGAGAGAGAGAGAGACACACACAGAGAGAGAGACAGATAGAGATACATATAGATATATATATATAAGAAAGATATAGAGAGAGAGAAAGAGAGAGAGAGATTTATAGATCTATCTCTCTTTAGAGATATATATAGAGAGAGCTCTATCTCTCTCTCTCTCTAGAGATCTCTATAGATCTCTCTTCTATATAGATCTCTCTCCCTCTCTAGAGATATATCTCTATCCTATCTAGAGATATATATCTCTATCTATATATATATATATCTATCTCTCTCTATCTATATCTATATATATATATATCTATATATATCTATATATATATCTCTATATATATATATATATATATATATATATTTTACGTGGCGGGTGCGAAATAGTAAGAGATGGCTTGAGGTAGGTACAGCGTGCTGTTTTTGGGATACCTACATCTAAGATAAATACAACACAAACATGATGCATGATACGTCGATTGCAGGTCAGTGCAACTGGAGCAACAAACAAAATATTACCTGACTGATTAGCGCATTGATTTGGGCAACAACTAGATTCAGTTACGTGCTGTTTTAATTGTACTCTTTCAAACGCGTCCCGTCTGGTACAAGTGATAATGGGCTGCGTCATTCATCCAATATATCTCCGATCTCGATCATGTTTTTAAATATTTTCCAGTTCATTGCTAAAGCGCCTATGATTAACACCCCTTTGGAAGCTTAATTTTCTCTCGTAGCTTTCCTGACAGGCATGGTTAGCTATTTCTTCATTTCGCTCAGTCACGATAATTTGGTCACGTATTTCGTGTGTGAGATAAAAGATAGCAAGTCGCGGAACTAGCCAATCTAATGAGAGGACCCATGCTTGACCACGTACAATATCGTCAGTTAACTAGGACAAAGGAAGGATTGACCCTCAAGCAAAAATCGACGGGTTACAGTAGCTGCCCTTCTTTCATTTGGCAATATTTTACTTAAATGGCAGCCGTCAAGTGCGATCGTGACGCTAGCGTGGTTCGGTTCTACCGAGTACAAGTAGGTTTTGCTCAGCACACTTGATGTAAACGAACGTGTACAATGGTAAACGAAACTGAATCGTCATGATTGTTCCACTAGGTAAACACAGAGAATGTGTGCATCCGACAAAATAAGCCCAAATGGGTCCATTATCGAAATACAATCAATGTAGCATAAAAGCTTAAATAAATCAAGCTTCGTCGACATGTCACATTATCCTTAATTAGTTATTGTTGGAGAAAGGAGTAAACAACCAAGAGCGGAACCATAAGGTTCACATTTCGATCTTTGGACCAAACCCTGCTCAAGTGCAATCGAAGGGACACAGTTTCGACAATGTTAAGTGATAAGGCTGTTTATAGCATATCTTGACCTATAAAAAGCATCAGGAATCATTTTATTTTATTTTTCCGGTGACGCACTCCAGAGGAAATATTGTTTGATACTCAACATGGGGTTAAGAAAAGTGGACACAGCAGAAGAAAATGTGGTTACAGCTACGATAGGCAGGGAAACAGATATATACGGTACTGGCAATGCGAATAACGAAACCAATGACCGAGGCAAAACAGTGGTAGAGGATATCAGCCTATGGCGATACAAGATGGCACAGACATTGTCTCTTGTCGTGCTGTGGATATTGATGGTAAGGTGGTTGCAAATAACACAATGTTGTCCATCTCATATTATGTAAATGTGAAATTTTAAAAGGCTAGTGAATTTCAGGTGTATTGCACCATGGCCCCTTCGCCTGTTTGGGTACATATATATACCTTTTTTTGTTCTGTCATTCTATTCGTCCGTCCTTCTGTCTGCCGATCTTCTCCAGGGAACCTACAGCACCCTCATCACGGTAGCTTTACCAGACCTCAGACACCGACTATGTGTTGGCACAGACGAATTATCAGCCGCAATGTCTCTTAAATCCATAGGCGCATTGACTGGAGGTATACTGGGTGGTATAATCGTAGATAGATTCCGTTCCAAAAGCAACTTGATTTTGGCTCTGTCATTGATGTTGGTGGGCACATCCGTTATGATCCAACCCTGGTCACGCCTCGTGGAGGTTCTAGGATTGCTATTTACTTTGGAAGGACTAGGGCAAGGTTTGGTTGACACAAGCAAGTATTTTTTATGCCATAATTTGTAACTGAAATAGCTACAATGCTACACTTTGTAGAAGGATTATCACGAGGCTGGGCTGTCAGTGCATATAATAGATTAATGCTGGTTGTACCTCTATGTCTTAAGCCTTCAAAATCAATTTTGAACCTCTGGTCAGGTTAAGCTTAATACACGACAATCACACATGAAAGTCTAGCGGCAATATTATTCGAATTTTTATCCCACGAGCGTCGATTGTAAGTAATATTTAAAGGTAATGAGATTCATTTAGAGTTCCTACAACGCGAAGGCTCGTATTAGGGTGCTAGAGAAAATTAAAGACTGCCATACAATGTCTGTTATAGCGGGGAATGCCCTAGTTCTGGCGCTGTGGGGAAACAAAGCAGATCCGGCGCTGCACGCCATCCACTTCGGATACACAGTCGGCATGGTGATAACACCTCTGATCGCATCGCCTTTCTTATCTCCTGACGTCACAGCAACGTCGAATTGCACCTACACAGATTCAAGCAACGTCACCATGTATGTCACAACATGCATTGATGACGTCACAACACAACCCTCTGATACATGTCCGGACGATAATTCCCGCATCGAGATTCCCTACTTCCTAGCTGGAGGTTTGACCGCGTCATGGTCGCTGGTTTTTTGGATTCTATTTGTAAAGGGTCCGCCCCAGAGTCTGCTATATCACAGCGAGTCGAAGTCCCGGCTGCGTGATGTGTTTTCCCCCGGGTCCTGCGCCGATGGAGATTCATGCTTTGCAGTGTGGTTCGTATCGGTTTTTACCCTATTCATGGTGTTAATGACAGGTACTGTCATCCCCATTTTCTCTTTCAGCTTTACCTACCTGAGAGACAACGCTAAGTCATTGGACATATCTTTAGCCGAAGCAACTTTATTTTCTTTAGCTCTTAACGTAAGCCAGATGATTGGTCGGGCTTTAGGCATTATCATCTCCCATGTGTGTCCAATACAAGTTCTACTCATGTCGGAAATTATATTGACGGCTGCTTCAGTCACAGTTTTGGTGTTCTTTGGCTTATCAGAGAAGTATGTTTTCTTAGTTTCAGTCTGTTGGTTCGGCCTTGTTATATCGCCCGCCTGGCCTGGTGGCTTCGCTTTTGTTGATAAATACATTACACTGTACGCAGTCGTTCTGGCAATAGCAGGACTTGGCGCTGGGCTTGCTGGTTTTGTATTCACATGGATTTCTGGACATTTGTATGATAACGTGTCTCAGGATAATATTTTCCATCTAAGTATGGGTTCTGCCATGGCGTTGTTATTGGTGACAATAATAATGCAAGTCACGGGGGCAAGGCATGGCAACAGACATCGAAAGGTCAAGGACACGGAAAGTTCCGTCTCAGATGTGTATGCGTCGACGTCAGCTTTGGTACCAGACGGCTCCGACATTATAATAGCAACCAAGTTGTAGCAGACACAACTGACAAGTTTTCAACGTCAATTGTGTCAGAGCATATGATGTTTTGTAAGGCCCATGAATTGACTCAACACGAACCTGTACTAAGTTCGATTACCTGTATAAATTTAAAGGATTCAACTCTCTGCTGTTTTTTGTTTGCTTTTACTGTAAACATGTTGAGACTGCTACTGTTCTATCCCACATCCGCTTGGGTGCACCACCATTCGCGCCAAATATACAGTCATGATGCTTACTGGCGTCCCATTCGATGTCGTCGTGAGGGGTAATGACAATCATAACGCAGTGTCTGCTTCTCTTTTGTCAAAGAAAACAACCATTTTGATGAGGGATGAATATGGGTTATGAAATCTTCTCATAAAACTGATGTCTATTCATTCACTCCTTATAGAGCGTTTTATATGTCTGCTATCTTGTGGGACCCTTTTCAATTTCATAGCTAGTATCCGTCTTTTCTACAATGATGCAGCTCTTGCCTTTGGTGCCATTTAGTAGTAGAATAGTTGATGCTGTTTCCTTGAAAAATCACATTGCTCATATTTAGTAGACACAAGCAAGAATTTATTGTGCCACACTTTGTAATTGAAATAGCTACAATGCTTAACTTTTTGGAAGGATTATAACGTGGCTGGGCTCTAAGTGCACATTATAGAAGTGTCCGTTTCAGTCTTGAAACTCAATTTTGAACCAAGACTGGTGAAGCTAAATACACCACAATCACGTATGAATAGCTCAAATCTCGGAGGGAGCTAGGTGGTATTGCGAAATGGTCGCAGTTATCGCACGGCTATCTGTTTGAGGTGGTATGGGAAAAAGACTGAGCGTTTTCTCGAGTTCTGCTGACAGGGCGGTGCCATGTGATAAGAGGAATAGCATACACGCCTTACAATGTCTGTTATAACTAGCCCAATAGACAAACGTCAGGTACTGTTTATCACCTTGTCGTGCATGCAGCACTACCCGTACTTAGTTGGAAAGAACTAGTTATAACGTTCTTGCTCCGGCGCTCTTGGGAAACAAAGCACGAGTGCAAGTGTCACTACGCACGATCACACATTTAATGGATTAGTTAGAAGACAGTATCACTCATTTGATTGGTATAATCCTTGATATAAATGAATAATTTTGCCCGTTGTATGGCAAGTTTATATGTGACGGACATTCGTGTCTCAGTCATGTCAGTAATGTAACGTATGTAACGAGACCGATGATGAAGCTTAACTCCTAGGAATCATAACGAACTTCATCATAGCGTGTGGACTAGGATGGGTGAGCCAATTACCTTGCTTGTTAGCTGCTATCATGACAGATGTATTGCATTCTTGAAACTCGTACGTTTGTTTTATAGCAGGGAGCACTAATACAGAACGAATGCCGAATTTTACATACTTACATGCACAATCCATTATTTCCATTTATGTGCAGGTAGCATACTAGGCAAGTTATCTCACCCATTTCTGATATCCCATATAGTGAGAGGCGAAGAGTCACTGCCTAGTAGCCTACAATGTAGACCTAAAAAATCACCAGTTGCAGCTCCTGCGCCATTTTCAATGTTGCCAAAAACCTCTGGAGGCAAGATACTTTTCGCCTGTACAGAAACGGACACCATCTGGGCCTTACGTCGCATATGGCGGTTTTGATATCTGTGTAGGCATTGAGGAGTTACAGCATCAAAATATCTACCTATGCTCTCACTGACACAAATTTCTTACCAATGCTCGAATATGCTTATCAAAACAAACACAATTTATTCAAAAATAATTTGTTCTGGCTTAAAGATAAATATTACCAAAAATTACTAAAATTTACTAATTTGAATAATGTTATTACTGGTTAGATCTAACTCAGTTAAAAAGATGATATGTCTGCGCTATATTTTGCTCCAAATCTTGTATGTCCAAAATGTAGGAAACATCAGATCTTCAAAGCCATAAGGGGTCACGTAGATTATAATTAGTCCAAAGGTAAAAGTTTCTGTAAGATGTTTCACTGTAAAGCGTTAAGTTGCTATCAGAACATAACCCTTCAAAGATAACCGAAATCTCCCCCTGTGGGTGCGGGGTTTAGAATAGGCCCACTGTATCCTCCCGCATGTCGTAAGAGGCTACTTATAGGGGGCAGCCTGTTGGCCGTGAGCTGCAAATCGTGTCGGTGGACAATGGGATCCTGGTGGCTTGGTGGAGAGATCCTTACGAGGTCCAAATCTGCAACGCACCACTATGGCCCGGATTTCACCTAGACGAGGGACTGCAATGGCCTGGTTTAGTCAATCGTCTGGTGGCGACTTGTCATAGGATAATCGTTAAATTTTTTTATCTTTTCCATCTCCAATTTCATATATCCTAGAAGGTGGCTGCTTAATCAGGTAAATCTTATCTATTAACCTTTCGTTGCACCATAGAACACATGCGTGTTTGTGTGCCGTTAAACCTTACACTTACCTTACATTATCTTACTATAACTGCAATCATCTGGTGGGGCAACATACTGTAAAATATTTTTGATGACTGATTTTGGATAAGTAAAGGAGAATATCACAAGACCCAAATATATGTTGAAGTCTTTGCTGACAGTTCCCCCCCAAAAAAATATCGGTGAGCTTATCTGCATGTTCCTGCACATTTATATAAGTCCACCATTTATACAATTTTTTGGTTTGGTTCGCTTTGCTGTTACCACGATCAATAGAACAGGGGAGCTATGTCACTGTTATCTCTCTCACGTCCAACAGTCATGTGATATAATCAGAGAGAAACGCCTCCTAAGTCTTAGGATCACAAGGGCAGCAAATCTCATACTGATACACACACCCCCAGAGACTAATTTCGGTATGAATTGGTAATTACAAGTTGATATAGATAATATATATATATATAGGGGATTATATATATATATATATATATATATATATATAGAGATATATATATATATAGATATATATATATATATATATATATATATAGATATAGAGAGAGATATATATATATATATATATATATATATATATACATATATATGTATATATATATACATACGTGTATATATATATATATATATATATACTATCTATATATATATATCTATATATATATATATATATATATATATATATATATATATATATATATATATATATATATATATATATATATATATATATATATATATATATATATATATATATATATATATATATTGTCACGGACCTATTTGAGTTGCATGTATTTAGTGGGGATTGTTATGATTTGGGTGCTAGGTAACCGGGTATGTAAAGCGTTGCTATGGTATGGAAAAAAATGGGGGGATTCGAGATTGTTTAGGCAGGACACTTGAATTATGGGATATGTTAGAAGAAGTGTAAATAAGGACTTAACTTAAAACTTAAATTGGAAGTTTGTCTTTCTTCACCTTAGTTTGGGGATTTTGCCAGCTCGATTGATTTAAAGAGTTACCGGTTTTAACGGCAGTAAAGGCGTCCTAGAGGAACTGTTACAATATATATATATATATATATATATATATATATATATATATATATATATATATATATATATATATATATATATATATATATATATATATATATATATATATATATATATATATATATATATATATATATATATATATATATATATATATGCAAATAGTATGTGATGCATATTTTTTTCCAGCATTGTCTAGGTACTAGTCTCAATTGAGAAGATGTCAGTGACTGCCGTGTTGCCCAACTGTTGTGAGACCACAGGGGAAGGACCCCATTGGGACGCTGATACTCAGAGTCTTATGTTTGTGGACATTCTCAATGGCAGGGTACACTGTTGGAGTCCTGCTACGGGGAAACACACTTCTATACAACTTGGTAGGTTTTTATGTTAAGCTTAATTAGCCAGCTCAGCATCTTTCTGTAGTGTATCTTAACTTCCTCGTTCTTACGTCTAATCTTCTTGGACCACTTGTATAGGCAGCTTAGTCTATTCAACATTGACTTGTTTAGCTGTTGAAGTTGCTTCCGAATTGACGTCCAGGAACTGCTTGCCAAACTGCTAATTGTATCGTACTAGTCTTCTAAATCGAATCAGCAAATTTCCCCATAATCTTACCAAGTGTCCTTCAACTTGCATAGGCAGGTTAAAGGTCATAGCTGAGCAAGAAAATCAGAACACACTTTGTGTATATCAACAATGAAAATTTAATATTGTTATTTGAATATTTTCTTTCACAGATAGCACAGTTGGATTTGTGATTCCAAGAGATGGTGGTGGATATGTAATTGGGTTAGGAAGGACCATATCCCTGCTAGACTGGGACCTCGAGACCACTACTGAAGTATGTGAAGTGGACCAAGGTACAAACAACCGCTTCAATGATGCTAAGTGCGATCCTGAGGGCAGACTCTGGGCCGGTAACTGTACCATCCTTTATCTTTCTTTCATCATGGTGCGACGTTATATCCAATAGACATGGCAAATGATTGATCTTTTCATATAAGGCTCACTTATTCATATTAACCTTAGTTTTTTAATGACCATTCATGGGTATATTCATGTAATTGCACAATGGTTGCTTTGTACAAACTATCGTTTCTCCATAAAATTTTATGATTGGTTGGTGTATCCTCAATATATCAATTAATGAATTGAATCATTCATTCGTTCGTTCAATCATACAAATCTATTCCTTTTCCAGGTACTATGGGTTTGGAGAGCAGCCCTGCAAAACCTGAGAGGCACATGGGTTCCTTATTTTCCCTTGACAAAGACCACACACTTGAAACCCACATCACGAAAATCGACATCTCCAATGGTTTAGCATGGTCTTCCGACTGCAAGAAGATGTACTACATCGATTCCATACCACGCAAAGTGTACTCTTTTGATTTCAACAAGGACACTGGTGTTATCAGTGGGTACCGGTACATTTTCCATCGCCATTCTCATGTATCATTGTATAGGCTATAAAATCGTTACCTATAAAGTATATTATGTTGAAATTACTTGGGACAAAGAAACTTCGCCTCTGACAGCATCCATCCCATTTAATTCTCTCCTAATTTCATATTCTTGATATGAAAAATAAAAAATCTGTGTGGGGCAAGAATATTTTTTACCCTCATTTTGTATCATGATGTGAAGATGTAATCATCTGATATATATTTGAGAAAGTTTGCATGTGTGCATATCTTTGTATATATCCATCCCCTACCTCCATATGGTTGCACCTGGTCAGTTATACAATGGACACACATGCAACTATTCACCCAGAATCCGAGTTACAGTGTGCAAAATCACTGCCTTCGAGGCTAAAACCGCCTTTCTAGACAAAACCTCAATTTAATGTTGCACCTTACCAGTAGTTTGCCTTTAAGTAGTTTGCTGCTTTGCATTACAGTTTGTAAGGCTGTTGCCCTGAATGACTAAACAGCCTACAAGGCCATAATTTGAATTCAATACTGTGAATTTGGTACTAAACTGCTGTAAACGATGTATCAACATGGATTAGAGCGAAGTCCAAGCGAACGTTAGGTATGGTGCTACAACTGGTGTTAGGATGGAGTCACAGCGAGGATTACTGTGGAGTGTCATTGGGGATTAGGGTGAGGTCAGGGCATGCATTAGGTTGAAGCCAGGGCAGTGATCGAGGGAAACGGTAAAAATCTAACTTTCACCTACAAGTCTGGCTCCATTTCAGTATGGGCAACACTGGTGAATCTGCTAGTTGTTAATAAAGATGACTATCTTGTATCTACATCATAATCGTGATTGTTGCAGATAACCAGCAGGTATGTGTCGACTTTGGTGGAGATGACACCCTCGACAAATTGGGGTACCCGGATGGCATGTGCATTGATGTGGAGGATAAGATCTGGGTTGCTTGTTATGGCGCTGGAAAAGTTATCCGTTTCGATCCTCTCACAGGTTGGATGCTATTCTGCACCAGTCCAAATCTGGTCAAGGGGGCAAATATATTGCTAACAATAATGCAATAATACAAATAACCATAGATGCGGCAAAATTCGGTGGCTGCACCTTTATTGATTTGATACAACTGTGAATGTTTATTTTCTCCATCTTCTCATTCAATCATTTTTTTAACATATGATATTAAGGTTTGTTGCCTTGCTGGACATTGATCTTTTCAGCATAATCCAAAACGACCACTGAATATTCTTACAATTTGTTTAGGGTCCGTTGACTAAATTATCATCAACAAATATGCTCGTCAGCGTTTCTTTGTAATGATCCAGTAGTGGTGTAACATTTGGACTGGAAATATATACTAGGTAGTTTCAATTACGGGTAATGAACATAATATTGTTTTCAGGCAAGGAAATGCGTGTCATCAATTTCCCTGCAAAAAGGACGACATCTTGTTGCTTTGGAGGCCCTGACCTTGATGTCATGTACGTCACTTGCGCAAAAACAGGCTTGACAGAAGAGGAATTCCGAACAGAGCAGCCTTTGGCTGGGTCTATATTTCAGGTGACAGGTCTGGGTGTGAAAGGTATCGCAGGGGTCAAATATGTGGGTTGATCATGCAGATTGGATTAATGTCATTAATAAAGAGATTCTAGTTCAATTTCTAGATTGCATTTGATTATGAATATAATTATATGATTAATTAATGCTAATGATCTATGGCCATGTTACTGTTTGCATCATAAATTGTATAATCTTCAACACTAACACTTTGATTATGAATTATATATGAGTTTCTGTGGCCTGTATATTTTAATTTGAAAATGGCAAAGGCTAGATTTCATCTGCATACATAACATCAGGTACAGAATTTAGATAGAAGCCCAAGTGGGTTATTGAAAGAATGAAGATGACCAATTGGAAAGTGTTTGTCAATTTTATAGATGATTTGGTAACACCAAACAGTCTTTCAACTAACTAGAATTATTGCCATTTGTGTTTTTTACAATAATGGTTAATGCCACATTTGTGTTGGTTACTCATGTTGTTGACCATGATCCTCCGTCAAGCGATGAATGATTTACATCACAAAATGGACAACTGCTATCCTCAATCACATGGAAGTTAATGAAAAATTTTGATATAGATGCATTATTTCATAATAAATTTTACTAAGCAATGAATACAATTGTCATTATTTGTCAGTGAGTTTGTTTATATATAACTCCTACCCTGGGGATTCCTTCCACAATCAATGTGTTTGGTATAGTGGAGTAGCTACAAGTGGTCTGGTGCTAACCTAGATCGTCTCCCTCAGATAGGACTTCTGCTACTCACTCCGATCTCATTACTTCATAATAATTCCAACTGGCTCGGATTTTTAATTTAACCAGTTATATAAATCCTGCACCATATTCTCACTTACTGGAACTTACGTATGACAATAAGCAGTATTTTATTCAAAAGTTTCAAGCTATAGATTCCATTGCCCTTAGTGGCCCGTATATTTTAATCAAAGCAACTAGGCTATCTAGGAATCGCAGTGAGTCACTGCCTGGGAGCACGTCGTTCTCAGATGACCTTTTAATCACTTGGGACCGCCATCCCAAGTCATCATCCCTGTCACGAGAAACCAGTTAGGTTGTCACACCTACAGGTGTGCTCCCGTAGTCACATTTCATAAACTGTTGTTCCGAAATACTGATAGAAAAACATAATATGGAAGGCAGCATTATACTAAATCATAACGTACCCATGCTTTTGTTACTTATACCGGGGGTATGTCAGCCTGCAAGGTTAACGTGCTGAGTTTGATTAAAGTATATTTATATAATCAGGCGTCGCCTATTACATAAACAAACTACTACACAATACAAATTCAAAACTACAAACACAACACACAAAATCAAGTCACTTGCGTATCTCGTCCTGCGAATCGAGCACAGACGACATGGCCCTCCGTGCGCTTCTTGTCCTCTTCAAGCTGACATACCGCCAGGACAGCCCAATACAGGAAGCATCCTCTCTCTACTTGGAGCAACAAGCAAGACACCTTTACGGTAATAGAGTACCTTCTGGCGGGGTGAATGGGGGTGAGTTTGATTCGTGGACTAAATTGATGCCATAAGCAATGAAAACGCTTAAAATTCACCAAGGGTTTTAAAAACATCACCTTGGGTCGTTGACTTATGGTCAGGCTTATTCAGTGATGCATGACGCATCGCATTATCGGGAAGCGGTGGGATTTCACCTCAATCAGATGACTTGTACGTTTTATTAACTACAATGTGTGTCTCAGCAACACCTTACTGGTTTTGTGTGAGCGTTATGTACATTTTGGCGGGAATATTTAAAGGCGTCTTGCTATCTCGGCACCAGTACTTCGGCTTGTCATCTCAGCAAAGCAGTAATTCACACTTACCAATGATAGGTATCAAATGGATAAACAAATGTCAGGAGCAGCTATTGAAAATAATGAAACCATACAATGATCTGAAAATTATGACGAAATTACCTACAATATGACAGTGTTTGTATTTGAAGATCTCATTCAGGTTCAATATAAAAGGCGGAGCTTGTCAAAAATATATGATCATCAGAAGAATCACTTTAAATTTGCATTTACCAATCTATATAATATTTACAGCACTTTGATTCAATAACTTTCATTTCAAAATAATAATATATTGATGTTCACTATGACAACAGCTGCTTATAGGTGCAAAGAGGAGTTTTGCATTATTATAAGACGTCCAGGTTCTCTTACGTTTGGAGGTAATTATTGACTTTCTTTAGGGTTCAACCAAACTCTTCGATTTTTGAGGAATGAAGACATTTCACTGCAGTGGATACAATGTCTGCTAAAGTAGCATGTTTTAGAGCTTGTCAGTTGGCTGCACATTGGCTGACACCCTTTGTTTTCATCACTTCCGAGAGAAAACTCATCCATTTCAATAGTTCCAAGGCAGTCTTTCCACAGCCCATATGTAAGCACTGCTGCATTACGATTACTAACAAAGTTTCATGACGAAAATGCCGTTTCTTCTGAGATAATTGGTGGTGAATTGTTCAGCCTCCTTGTGTATTGCAATGTGCAATGACTGCCCCAAATCACACAAGCATTTACTCCACGTCCTTAACCGCAAATCACTGTATCAGCTGATCAGACTCATTGCCGTAGTGACGGCAACAAATACTAGCACGAACCAAATGACGTTAAAGATGATTTCATTCTAGAGATTCATATAGACGGCATACTGAATGGCATACCGTGGGATGTTTCCAATAAAGCATGTTTTCAAATCCCCACACGCAGAAATCTTTTTCATAACTTCAATTCCGTAGTGGTTGTAGTCGGTCAGTAGAAATGGATAGACCGACTTAACCATATGCAAGTGTTACATTAGCCCGTGTTTTGGGGTCCTCTTTTTTTGGCAATTCCACTATTGACAAAGACTGAAGTTGAACCCTTAAATGCAAACCGAACGAATAACATACTTCACAGATAGTAAGAGATAATTCTATTCATCTGCATTGAGAAAATGAAAAACCTCATAGATTTATTGTTGCATGTTATAATCTTTTCGTTGAAAAATGTAGAATCAATGATACCATGTTGAAACCTGTGACTCACATGTTTAGGAATTGGTAATTAACTGTTTAAATCCGTAGATTTATTCGATACCACAAGTGTCAATGTTACTTATATTCCCACGAACTGCTTAGTTGGTCAATGTTACAAACAAAGATCGATTTAGGAACAATCTGAAGTTAAATTTTCCAGCTGCCCATCTTTAGAGTAAATGCTCCACAGCCCTCGTGTAAGTTCTGCTGCAATGAGCTCACTGGAATTTTTCGATACCAGTTGTAAGACGAAACAGCCATTTCGTCGGAGATATTGGTTCACGAAGTTATCCACTTTCACAGACGTGTCAGGTGGTATAGCTCCAGAGCAGACTAGTTTTTTCTCAATATCATGAACTGCCAATCGTTGACTAAATGTTGTCCCACACCAGTATATCAGACTCATCGCCGTGACCATTGCCACAAATGATAGCCAGAACCAAATAACGATGAATATGATTTCGTTGTAGAGGTTCATAGGAAGAGCACATTGTATGGTATACCGGTGAATGTTTCCCAACAAACGTATTTTCAAATCGCAAAGTGCAACGCGTGGAAATCGATCGGAAGTGACCCAGTTCTGTTCCCCAATCATTTTCTTCATCACTTCAATACCATAATAGTTGTAATTGGTCTGAAGAAAGGCATTAAGGAGATACAATTGACCGACAACGTTGGTGAAGTAGAGTATTTTGATTAATATATAAACAAAGACCAAATAGTTTCCACGCAAGAGCAAACAGCATTTCATGAGACGATTTCCATGATCCCAGTACTTTTTGTTCGCTGACAAGTAGGTAGCCAAGTACGTGGTCATATATTTCTGAGCTTTGGCTCTGTCTTCCGCATTGTATAATTTATGACACTGAACAGCCGCATCTGTGACTGTGTGTACAGCTATGCCTGATTGCTTGCTGAGTGTAATCCAGATTATGCGGGGCAAGTAGAAGAGGCAAGCCTGACCAACCAGGATGAAGCCCACCCACTGGTAGTAGGAGATGTGTTCATGTGAATCGTTTTCTCGTGGAATTCTCGACACCTCGAAGGGAAGATAATATGTGTTTGAAGTCCAACATACCTACAACATTCATAAAATAATATGTCAATTTTGTTGCGTCCGTAATATATTTTGCTGATCAATATGAGTCGAAAGTGAGGAAATCTTTGCAAATATCTCGGTCAGATAAATGGGCCAACTTGATTATAAAACTTGTAAAGACTAGTTGAACGCCATCTGAAACGACCTCAAAAACAAATCATTGGTCTTGGTGCGTGTGCATTTCTTAAGTATTTAAGAACTCTTAAATTTCTATATCACAAAGATATGATTTTTTTACCTTATTAGTGTATTCCACTTGACTGGGTTTGAAATGCGCGGGACACCAACATTTGATGGGCTCATCAAAATAATTTTTAGCCGAAACCAACAGCGAAAAGGCAGTCAGCACCATCACCGTATAACGAGAGCTAAGTTGGTCAGATGCTGAATCACCCCCTCCAAGTCGCACTTCCACATTGTCAGACAATAATCCAGTAAATTGATCCATTACCATCCTGACTTGGTAGGTATGGCTTGATTAAGTTCTAATTCTCATTGAGTATGAAACTTCGGTCTGTACGGGTTATATATGTCTTGAAAAACATCACCAAACACGCACCGAATCAATTCTGAATTCATAAGAGACATTCGGAAAAGTCGTCGATGATTGGTCGATGTGTTTCTGACGAGTAAGCTTACGCGTTATAACCACGGAGGTTTTTCATAAAGGACGCTCATGTTGTCAACAAAAATGCATGCTTATATCATTCATAGATATGTACATGGATAGGTGGGTCAAGATGCAGCAAGTGAAGGTTAGGGACGGGGGTGTCGGTGAACTGTCTTCTATCGCATGCTTTTGCTAATCTATTAAGTGATTCGATCGGAAGAGTAATAGGTGAGTCCACCCCCGCCCCCCCCCCAACCCACGGAACACTTGGTCTTATCGTGAACCCGTACCCGTCGAACAAAAAAGCGTACCCCGTCGTACAAGGTATTATGCAAATGTATAACCCGTCGTAGGCAAGATAAAAGTGTCGGACAAATCTCAAAATCTGATCAGCCGATTTCTGATTACATGCAGTAACAACTTCGCGCGCTTGCACGGTCGAACGTGTGATTCCGTTTTTGTGACACGTCTTAAACTTTATTTTCTAGGCTTTTCTTATTTTGATGCTCCTTCGTTTTTGTACTGTTACTTTGCTGCCTGTGGATGCTGGAGTGGGGACTAGCCAGAGAAATAACCCGAGTCCTGGAGTAGAGATGCTTATTTGGTTTATCAAATTTTAACAATGAAGCTCCCTGGTAATCTCGCGGTCTGAATCTTGTCCCTGACTATTTGATCTCCCTTAGTTCATATGAGTGTAAAAGGTTATATAGTCACCCGGGAGTTCGATTTCCCAGAGGACTTTGACCAACCCACGCTATTGGCGGGCTATATCGTGCCCATAGTTAAGGTGGGTGGCAGGGGGGACTTAAGAAGGGCTGATAAGTAGAGGGGTACTTTACAAACATACGAGCACAATGTGCAGCTTTCGGCGCAGTACGACCCTTTATCTTATACTTCCCACTCGTTCACTGTCATCATTAATAATGGGTCTGAAACAAATACAAGTTCAGAGGTGCTTCATTTAAACCATAACTGATGCTCGGCACATAATAGCTATTTTAGGTTCAGATAGTATTGAAGAGGACAAGTAACTGCGACTCGGTAGTTCGACGTGGGGGAAACGGGGTGCTGTCAAAGAATCATCCATCTCCTCGTCGTTGAAAGTGACCGTAGACTTCAAACCTTTTCATTTCATTGCCCGTCTTGGTGAGGTAACAATATAATGCAGACTGTACTGTAACCAATACAAAATTATTATTTTAGTTTGAATACACCAACATTATACCTACAGGCATCGACTATCATAACAGTCCCATACAGTGCGCCTTCGTTTGTCCATTGCTTTGCAAGTAATGTATGGTTTTCACTTTTGGGAACATCACAAAGGTGTACCGACAATCGGAATCATCTCAGACTTGAATACAATACAACAACAAATGAAGTGTTATGATATGTATTTTAATATTAATTCAGCAGGGTCAGCACTCAGAAACAATGCATTACAAACGGTTGCCACGACAACCGTCATTCGGAGACACTCATGACAGAGTCAATGCCACACAGCTTTAGAGTGAATGGGTTCACACGATATTCTCATTGGAAGGCAGGCCTAATGCACTCACATCAAAGTTAATTCAAACAGATACAAACCATGCAGGTACAAACTGTGTTAAACTGTCAGTCGCTTTAAAATAAAGAAACATTATTTGTGACAATATCTGTGTTTTGTTACCCTGCAAATATGTGGTTTTTATACAGTTCCATGTGTTCTGGGACAAATACACAACAGCTTAAGCAAACCAGATTATACCAGCAAAATGCCAGACTATTAGCTACGATCGAGCTAATCCTACTTGTTAACCAAATTGATAGCACGCGCTTGAATACATAAACATGGTAAGTATCGTAAGATTAATATGCTAAGGCATGTTTCCCTGCCCCGTGGGGGGGGGGGGGCACTTGGCCTTATTCTGGATAGGGGTGTGCCGCGGGACCTCGAAAACCCGTACCCGTCGTACAAGGTCAAAATGGCCAAAAGCATACCCCATCGTACAAGGTATTATGCGAATGTATAACCCCTCGTACAGATTGAAGCTCAAAAACATACCCCCTCGTACAAGTATGAGGCCAAAAAACCCATCGTACAAGTCAAGAGGCCGAAAAAACATACCCCGTCGCACGGCACATATGTACTACCTCTATACCATTAAGTGCCCCCCCCCCCCCCCCCCCGGGTTCCCGGCCACGTAAAATAATAAAGCATTATGATCGCAGAACAAATGCAAGGATCATAACGTGTTGTAAATTCAAGTTATACTTCATAATGTGACACGGTGGCAAACTTTTTATTCCATCAATAGACTCGTGTAACGTGTATGTTACTGAAATAACGAGTTGATTATCAAAGTAATGCATACAATTTTACTTACTGAAGAAAAAACAGCTAAACATTTGTTCATGTGATCTACATCAAGAATTTTTAACAACCAACAGTCAATTAAAACAGAAACCAACTCAGAAAATACGAACAGTTAATTAATTAATTAACAATTGGAACATTAAAAGATAACTGACTGCATTGATAACATACACAAGGCACTGTCCCCACTCACAACCTAGCCCTACCCCCGCCCCACCCCACCCCCCCCGTAAAAAACAACCTCCAATCATACAATTGTAACCAACATAAGGAAGAATGTCTACATCATTAACTTGCAGATCCTGTAGCCTTCAAAGTGCAAAGTTCTACCTTCTAAAATCAATTTGGCCCATTCGAATATGACAGCAGTATTGAGTTCATACCCCCTACAGCTTATATTAATTATCAACCCCAGTTTCCCAGATCCACGAGTGACTTACATGTCACCTGCCACTCCCCACCCCCTCTCCTCATACATACCCCATATTCCAGAGCCATCCAGACCATCCTGTCCAGGCAACGCCCGAAGGCCCCAACCCTCACTGACCTGGCTACTGCACGTCCCATGAGAATTGGAATGGCGTGCCTAGGTCGTTGAGGGAAGCCCTTTACATTTTAAAATCAGTTCTCTCCTGGCCTCCGAGCTCAACACACTTCTCTCTTAAATTTAGGCTAAGTAACATCGAAAATTCGAAAGTTGAAAACAGTTAAATAAAGTTCAAGTTGTTATAAACCCTTCACCTGGAGTTCGAGTCTTCATTATTACGTATAGTGTGCATCTCAACACCACAGATCACGATACGACACCACCAACATGATATACAATAGCCTCCAAACCAACACAGTGACATTTAACAAGGTCATCACAAATAACCTCAAGGTCATGATAAGTTGACCTTGACATTTTGTTGCTTCTGCTCGTTGAGGGCTTCTCGAGGACCTGAAGGATGTCGTAGATTTGATTCCGGAAGACGCGTTTGAAATAAGGTTGAGGTTGCTTGTAGAGGCGAGAACAGACAGGTTCCTTGCCGTGGTTGACCGAGTCCTCGATGTCCCATAGATCCACCATCTTACACCCGGTTCTAAGGTGACACAGGTTCATGGCGACAAACGTGGTAATGACACAAGATACTCACTTCATGTGCAATAGATGAATTAGTTCAATCAGTAAATATCTGCAGACCAGTTACAACTCATGCCTTCTTTAGCAAACCCCATCACAGATTATGGTATGATTACAAAGGCTAAGTAGGAGCAACTGAAGCACAATTCCTCCTCCTCCTCCTTTCTCCACAGAAGTGTGACGACTGTGTCAGAAACTAACTATCTAACAGAGGGCTGTGCTGTTTATATCTATAACACCAGTAATCCATCATCTGCCAGGTTGAAGCAGGAAGGCTTCAACAGAACTCCTCTCTTAGCCTGTAAATGACTACAAGTGACAATAAGTAAGGAGTCGTATGTTGACAGGTAACAGGACACGGCCGCCTCAAAGTTGCCATTAACAGCCTTGCAATTAACTCCCATTCCTTAACAAATAACAACCCATAGCATCATAGTTAGGATGAGCTAATGTTAATACTGACTTAAACTTGTAGCTGCACCTGAATTTATCTAGCCACCCAACCTCTACTAATACATGGGTATCATACTGATTACTTAACAGCCCACACCATCTCGTTTGAGTTATGAGGTGGATCCAACTCACTTGGACTGACGGACACACCAGGACTCCTCCATGATGGCGTACTCTACGTGAAGCTCCCTCAAGTTCTGCCACACCTCTTGCTCTGGCTTGCGGCTGTACATCGTGTACACCATCTTGGTCCGCTCTCTGTCCGTGCACATAGATAAACAAGGTTATGGCAAGGTCACAACAGTGTTTATGGGTCAGAGCAAAGTAAAGGCAAAATATCTTTTAAATGGCGATGTTTAGACAAACTCAAAACAATATCAAGATCATATCAAGGATTGTTAAGGTCAAGGGTCAAGTGGGTAGTAAGGCCATGGCAAGGGTCACTTTAATAACAAGGTCAAGGGAATAGAAAGGTTATGCTGAGGTTAACAATACATTCCTCAATATTATGAAAACAAGGCATGACCAAGGACACCAAATTTAGGATTCATTACATGAAACAAGAGTTCAATACATATCTGTGGTGAGCATGTTGAGATGCTTGGGTGATGAGTAATTACCTGAGTCCGGCATCATCGTAGTGAGGGTGGTTGATGATGGGTCGCCCTGTTGATAACTTGATGGTAGCCATGGTGGGCATGGGTCCACCAAACACAGCATCTATCCCACACACCAAGGGCATATCAATTCCAGGCTACCCTCAAAGGACTCGCTTACGTCTCTGCTCGACAAATGTTTTTACCCAATAGCAGCGCCACCTGTCTGTTATGAAGCTCCTCATCATAAAGCCATATATCAAAGCCCTTGAACTAGTTATTTTAGGGGTTCAGTCAACTTGACAAATCAAAAGACTCCAGGCAGTGACTATGGTTTGAAATGGACAAGCCCCCTGACCAATATGTAATCCCAAATCTCTCCCCCCCACCCAATCACTCCTGTCTCCGACGATTCTCACGAGACAATTATCTCCTTACATAGCCAACTGCATGATTTATCAAACCACAGGTGCTCAGTCCCCGCAGATGTAACTATAGCATATTCTGTGACTCACTGGGGGTAGTGTTCTCATTGATCCACTCAACCATCTGCTCCAGCAGGTAGTTACTGAACTCTCCGATGATCGACCACTGTTGCTGGAGGTTAGCCACGCTCTGAAAACTCATGGCAGCAATCAGAGCTCCAACGATGGCCTGGTGACACCAGCCAGGACCCAGCCAACCAAACAACTGCAATGATTATGATGAGAGAATTTTGAGACCAATGTTTGAGGTCAGGGTTAATGATTCATAGTGCAAGCCCAGGCCACCTGACCTTGACCTGATACACTAGTTGTTGAAATTGTTGGAAATGCTGGTGACAAGTCTATTTAAAGCATAGAGATTTATAGTTTATAGTGATTTGGATACGACATTTGATACCAGTGTGTGAAAACATCATCCCAGCCTTTTCCTCCCTAAAGGAAGCATACAATTACCAAGAAGAAGCAAATGCAGAGGCAATTAACCACAGGTGTGGTTTACCTAAGGAGAGGCCAGAACAGAGGTAATTAAACACAGGTGTGGTGTCCAGAAGAGCTTCAGTCTCATGATGATAACAGCCATGGCAGTGAAGGCCAGCAGCTAGAATCCATGGTACACCAACTATAACACACACACACACAAACAATATTGCTGTAGTCTTGTCAAACAAACTTAACTTCACCAAACTCAAAAAGCACAGTCTAGTTTGGGAACTGCAGAATTGATAAGAATGCCTGATACAAGACTGCGGGACAGGTAATGTGACTAACCTCAGAACACTCCCGCAAACACAACGACTGAGTAAGGTAAGGTAAGGTAAGTATAGGGTTTAATGACACATCAACATGTGTTTATGGTGCCTAGAAATGTGAATAGATAAGATCGGATTACACAACCACTGAAAAAAAAGAGGGAAAAGATAAAAACGCAAAATTCCATCCCAGTGATCAAGAATACCATGGTGGGATTAAACAACAATTAGTTATAACTGCTGAAAATGGTATGGTATCACATAGTTAGTTTTGACACTGTCTAAACTTCACAGAGAAACCCTGCTATAATGTAATAGCTGTGGTCCATAACATGTCATCATGGTACGTTATAATTATGATTCAATGTGTGTCCCTCTATAACCTGTAGGTAAGCAGGGATTGTTCCATACTCAGGGACTTGCTATGCTCGGTTGGACTAATTTAGATTCTCTCTCATAGCATGGGTCTTTACCATGTCCAACATCTCTTTGTGTGCGGACATGAACCTATCTGTGTACTGCTGGCTGGCTGGGCTTAACCACCATTATGTCAGCCGATAACAAATCGACCAGAATGATTGAGGATTAGTTATCTAACACAATCAGCATTCTTTCATATGGTACATAGAATCCTTACAACGTAAATGGTCATTGACAGAACTTGGTTGTTTCGTTACTTGTACTTTTCTTCTTTTATAGCCATTGATGTTTATAATTAAGCATTAATCCAGTGACTGTTTAAATTGAGACGAACGACAATTGTTGTCAGTATTAATGCTGAAGTACCTGCGAAATAATATGTTCCAATAACTTATTTTACTGCTCTAATAAAATCAGTGTCAGTTATGTTAAAGTCATGTGAGAAATGCTAATGAAGCATTTAGCTCACAATATGAGAAATATTCACTGATGCGTTGACTTTTATGTGCATCCAGTATGTTGGAGTATACTTAGAATATGTCGGTATACTACAGAATTAAAACATAAACCAGTCTTCTGCAATAAACCAACAGTGGAAAGGGTGTTTCAAATTCTACAGCAGTTTTTTTTCTTTCTTCCTTCTTACAATAAATATTCTTTAAAAATAACGAAATTCCCAAACAAACAACCCTACAATGAGCACAGCAAAACCAGCAGCATATACCAATAAATCAAGACAGAGGAATTGATAGAGAGGCATATCTAACGCGCTAGATCTAATGTGCGCGCTGCCATATTTGATCACGTGCTCAACCCGATGAGATATCTCTTCTTGGGCGCTCATTGGACGGTCTTTGCAAATAGAAGAAAGCTTTTCGACGTTTTGATGATAGGATATCTCCTCAGTATTCCGCTTAATGTTTTTCACCAGATCACTAGATGTAAAATCAAAAATGTCCATGGTGACTCCAATATTTTTATTTAGCAGTCGTTTTGCATTGGCAAATTGATCAACCATCAATGCGAAACCAATCATAGGTACTCCATGGTAGACGGACTCGTACTGGTCGTTGTGAGGATGGTTGTGGAGCGCCAAGCAAATGATCGGTTGTAACGATGTACAGCTTGGCTCCTAAAATAAGATCCGACCATTGCGTTGTATTTGGAGCATATGTCTCCAACAGCTCTGTCTAGGCTTGGTGCGAGGGTAACAGAAGTATATACAAACAGATTATGTAGGCGCTCCATTATAGATGTTGTATCTTGTGGATGAAGAGGGGAAACCGTTTGGTACGAAAGAAGGTAGATTCGGCGTTTCTCAACGACCATGCAATATTCCCATTGGCACTCATGAAAGCATATGGAATTCCAAGGCGATGGGGAACCAGAAAGCCACAATATGCATAACTCATTCCGTCCACTATTGCAAAGTCAAAAGCTAATGGTCCAAGCTTTGCCCAGAGGTTTTTGTCTTCTTGAATATCCTTACAGTCGTTGGCTAGTATTGGTATATAACTTGTTATCTTTTTGCGTATCTCGTGGTTAAATATCCATTGAGATATTTGGCGCTCCATTTCTTTATCAGTTATTAAAAGACGGTTTGAGGGTTTCCGTTGGAAGTTGAGGACTTCAAGTCCTGCTTCTCTGAATGCGGCTTGATCAGGAAACCTCTCTTCAAGAATGATGAATACTTCGTGGCCGCGACTCACAAGTTCCTCCCCAAAGATTTTCATTTCCAATGAATGACTCCTCTGTTGAATAGGAACAAATAGAACACGAGAACCCTAAGCGTTGTTCAGGACGAATGGTGATATCAGAAAGAGAGCTAAGAGGGCGTGCATGGGCAATGATGATGCCTCCATGTTGCCGTGTTCCAAATAGCATTAAAAAAGCGGTCGCTTATATCTTCCTAGAATAAATCAAAGCATCAAGACGTTGAGTTGTAGGTATATTTTTGTGCCTTAATAGATAATTAACCATTAGAAACCATTGCTTCCACAAGACCATGTAGCACAATTTGCATTTGGTCATTAACTTCTATTCTTATTGATTACTATCTGAGATCTGCGTTAACATACAATTTACGTGATGCAATGTGAAGTATGCAAGAATAGAATTTACACGCGACCATTCAAATATCAATTTGAATTATATATGAACGTATTAAATCAATAGATGTAGCGATTCATTCAGTGGAGTGCACTTTTCATTTGAATCTTTTATCTTGTTTGTAGCACAACGGGGTAAATAGTAAAGGAAAGCAATGCACCACGTTTGATTGGTAAGGAAACGTAATAACTCATTCCCAGTCTATGGATAGCCAAACAACGTACCAACCTGTTTATGTGGATCACGAGAAAATAGTGGATAACATTCGCTCGCGAACAGCTTCGACAATAAGACTCAATTTGAGGTTTATCGCCTTCACTAGTTCTGGGCCAGGTTTGTTTAACTACAAATTAACGCTTTGCACCAGTTGTGAGCTCTGTTGAATGTCAGACCTTTTGGGCCTGAGGATCCCTTTTTTCCTCTGTTATACAATGACGCTGGTTATGACGTGAGCGCGAGTTGTCCACCACCATTATGTTTAATGCGCCAGGATGGACTGGTTCAAAAAGTAAAAGGTCCTTAGTTCGTGGTCGGGTGACCCTAAATGTCCTAAATATAGTGTCCCACGAAACAGTATGTTGACAACACTAGTGCTTACGCAAATCGTAGTATGTAAAATCGACTTCGAACAGCGACCCACAATTCCTGTTACGTGGTATATGCAGAATCAGCATTTACGAATTTAAGGCCACCAGCCTGGTCGGTGCAAGCCTTACTGGTGCTATGTAACGTATTGAAAAATGCTTAGCAAAATGAATCATCTTATCTTTATTGTTTAACAAAATAGCTTTTATTTACAGCAACTTACGAATGGATGAACAACCTATCATAACAGACATATTTCGTCATCGAAGCCTGTTTTACCAAAATTGCTAAGTCAAGTGAAGTAGAAAGTGACGCATTACATATGATGCCACTAACTTCCCTGCAATGGTAGGTGAGTGCTTCACTCTGTTGATGCCAACCAGGTCACGCTGATTTTGATTAAAGCAAAACCATATATATGTATATATATATATATATATATATATATATATATATATCTATATATATATATATATATATATCTATATATATAGATATATATATATATGATAGGAGATATAGATATATCTCTAGAGATATATATATATAGATTTCTATCTCTTTATAGAGATATCTCTATCTCTATCTAGTAGTATATATATATAGTCTATATCTCTAATAATTATATCTCTCTATACAGATATCTCTATCTATATCTCTCTCCTAGATATCTCTATATCTCTCTATCTCTCTCTATATATATATCTCTCTCTCTCTCTCTCTCTATATATCTATCTATCTCTCTATATATATATATATATATATATATATATATATATATATATATATTTTTCGTGGCGGGTGCGAAATAGTAAGAGATGGCTTGAGGTAAGTACAGTGTGCTGTTTTTGGGATACCTACATCTAAGTTAAATACAACACAAACATGATGCATGATAACACTTGTCGTCGATTGCAGGTCAGTGCAACCACAGCAACAAACAAAATATTACCTGACTGATTAGCACATTGATTTGGGAAACAACTAGATTCAGTTACGTGCTGTTTATATTGTACTCTTTAAAACGCGTCCCGTCTGGTACAAGTGATAATGGGCTGCATCATTCATCCAATATATCTCCGATCTCGATCATGTTTTTAAATATTTTCTAGTTCATTGCTAAAGCGCCTATGATTAGCACCCCTTTGGAAGCTTAATTTTCTCTCGTAGCTTTCCTGACAGGCATGGTTAGCTATTTCTTCGTTTCGCACAGTCACGATAATTTGGTCACGTATTTCGTGTGAGAGAGGAAAGATAGCAAGTGGCGGGACTAGCCAATCTAATGAGAGGACCCATGCTTGACCACGTACAATATCGTCAGTTAACTCGGACAAAGGAAGGATTGACCCTCAAGCAAAAATCGACGGCTTACAGTAGCTTAAATAGCAGTTTTACTTAAATGGCAGCCGTCAAGTGCGATCGTGACGCTAGCGTGGTTCGGTTCTACGAGTTCAAGTCTGTTTTGCTCAGCACTCTTGATGTAAATGGACGTGTACAATGGCAAACGAAACTGAATCGTCATGATAGTTCCACTAGACAAACACAGAGAATATGTGCATCAACAAAATAAGCCCAAATGGGTCCATTGTCGAAATACAATTAATGTAGCATAAAAGCTTAAATAAATCACGCTTCGGCAACATGTCACATTATCCTTAAACAGTTATTGGAATTTTAAAAGGCTAATGAATTTCATGTGCATTGCACCATGACCACTTCGCCTGTTTGGGTACATATATATACCTTTTTATGTTCTGTCATTCTATTCGTCCGTCCTTCTGTCTGCCGATCTTCTCAAGGAAACCTACAGCACCCTCATCACGGTAGCTTTACCAGACCTCAGACACCGACTATGTGTTGGCACAGACGAATTATCAGCCGCAATGTCTCTTAAATCCATAGGCGCATTGACTGGAGGTATACTGGGTGGTATAATCGTAGATAGATTCCGTTCCAAAAGCAACTTGATTTTGGCTCTGTCATTGATGTTGGTGGGCACATCCGTTATGATCCAACCCTGGTCACGCCTCGTGGAGGTTCTAGGATTGCTATTTACTTTGGAAGGACTAGGGCAAGGTTTGGTTGACACAAGCAAGTATTTTTTATGCCATAATTTGTTACTCAAATAGCCACAATGCTAAACCTGGTAGAAGGATTATCACGAGGCTGGGCTGTCAGTGCATATAATAGACAGAATCCGGTTATACCTCTCTGTCTTAAGCCTTCAAAATCAATTTTGAACCTCTGGACAGGTTAAGCTAAATCAAGACCATCACATATGTATAGCTTCGGCAAGAAAGTCTAGTCGCAATATTATCCGAATTTGTATCCCACGAGCCTCGATTGTAAGTAATATTTAAAGGTAATGAGATTCATTTAGAGTTCCTACAACGTCTAGGTTCGTATTAGGGAACTAGAGGAAATAAAATGACTGCCATACAATGTCTGTTATAGCGGGGAATGCCCTAGTTCTAGCGCTGTGGGGAAACAAAGCAGATCCGGCACTGCACGCCATCAGTTCAGATACACAGTCGGCATGGTGATAACACCTCTGATCGCATCGCCCGAACGATAATTCCCGCATCGAGATTCCCTACATTTTGGCGTTCTATGGCTTATCAGAGAAGCATGTTTTCTTAGTTTCAGTCTGTTGTTTCGGTCTTGTTATATCGCCCGCCTGGCCTGGTGGCTTCGCTTTTGTTGATAAATACATTACACTGTACGCAGTCGTTCTGGCAATAGCAGGACTTGGCGCTGGGCTTGCTGGTTTTGTATTCACATGGATTTCTGGACATTTGTATGATAACGTGTCTCAGGATAATATTTTCCATCTAAGTATGGGTTCTGCCATGGCGTTGTTATTGGTGACAATAATAATGCAAGTCACGGGGGCAAGATATGGCAACAGACAGAATGATCAAGGACACGGAAAGTTCCGTCTCACATGTGTATGCGTCGACGTCAGCTTTGGTACCAGACGGCTTCGACATTTTAATAGCGACCAAGTTGTAGCAAACACAACTGACAAGTCTTCAACGAAAACTCGTCTTCAATTGTGTCAGAGCATATGATGTTTTGCAAAGCCCATGAATTGACACGAACCTGTACTAAGTTCGATTTCTTGTATAAATTTAAATGATTTAACTCTCTGCTATGTTTTTGTTTGCTTTTACTGTAAACATGTTTAGACTGCTACTGATCTATCCCACATCCGCTGGGGTGCACCACTATTCGCGCCAATTATACAATCATGGTGGTATTGCGACATGGTTGCAGTTATCGCATGGCTATCTGTTTGAAGTTGTATGGGGAAAAGACTGAGCCTTTTCTCGAGCTCTGCTGACATGGCGGTGCCATGCGATAAGAGGAATAACATACACGCCTTACAATTTCTGTTATATTTAGCCCAATAGACCAACGTCAGGTTCTATTTATCACCTTGTCGTACATGCCTCAATCATGCCAGTAATATAACGTATGTTACGAGACCGATGATGCAGCTTAACTCTCTCGGAGTCATAACGGAGTTCATCATAGCGTGTGGACTAGGATGGGTTAGCCAATTACCTGGCTTTCTAGCTGCTATCATGAAAGATGTATTGCCTACTTGAAACTCGTGTGTTTGTTTTATAGCAGGGAGCACTAATACAGAACGAATGCCGAATTTTACATACTTACATGCACAATCCATTATTTCAATTTATGTGCAGGTAGCATACTAGGCAAGTTATCTCACCCATTTCTGATATCCCATATAGTGAGAGGCGAAGAGTCACTGCTTAGTAGCCTACAATGTAGACCTAAAAAACTACTGCAGCTCCTGCGCCATTTTCAATGTTGCCAAAAACCTCTGGAGGCAAGATACTATTCGCCTGTACAGAAACGGACACCATCTGGGCCTTACGTGACACATGGCGGTTTTGATATCTGAGTAGGCAATTGAGGAGTAACAGCAACAAAATATCTACCGATGATCTCACTGACACAACTTTCTCATCAATGCTCGAATATGTTAATGTTATTACTGGTTAAATCTAACTTAGTTAAAATGATGATGTGTCTGCGCTATATTTTGCTCCAAATCGTGTATGTCCAAAATGTAGATCTTCAAAGCCATAAGGGAAATCTCCCCCTGTGGGTGCGGGGGTAGAATAGGCCCACTTTATCCTCCTGCATGTCGTAACAGGCGACTTATAGGGGGCAATCTGTTGGCCGTGGGTTGCAAATCGTGTCGGTGGACAATGCGTGGAGAGATTCTTACGAGGGCCAAATCTGCAACACACCACTTTGGCCCGGATTTCACCTAGACGAGGGACTAGAATGGCCTGATTCAGTCAATCGTCTGGTGGTGACTTGCCCTAGGATAATCGTTTCAATTTGTTTTCTTTTCCATCTCCATTTTCATTTATCCTAAAAGGCGGCTGCTTAATCAGGTAAATCTTATCTGTTAACCTTTCGTTGAACGATATAACACATGAGTGTTGGTTTGCCGTTAAACGCTACACTTACCTTACCTTATCTTACTCTAACTGAAATCATCTGGTGGGGCAACATACCATAAAATATTTTTGGTGACTGATTTTGGATAAGTAAAGGAGAATAACACAAGACCCAAACATATGTTGAAGTCTTTGCTGGCAGTCCCCCCCCCCCCCAGCCCAAAGATATATCGGTAAGCTTATCTGCATGTTCGCGTTGCTGTAACCAAGATCAATAGGACAGGGGTGATATGTCACTGTTATCTCTCTCACGTCCAAAAGTCAGGTGATATAATCAGAGAGAAACGCATCCTAAGTCACAGGATCACAAGGGCAGCAAATTTCACGTTGATACACACATCCCCAGAGATTAATTTCGGTATGAATTGTTAATTACAAGTTGATATTTATATAATATATATATATATATATATATATATATATATATATATATATATATATATATATATATATATATATATATATATATATATATATATATATATATATATATATATATATATATATATATATATATATATATATATATATATATATATATATATATATATTGTTTACGGACCTATTTGTGTTGCATGTATTTAGGGGGGTTTGTTATGATTTTGGTGCTAGGTAACCGGGTTTGTAAAGCGTTGCTATGGTATGGAAACAATTGGGGGGATTCGAGATTTGTTTAGGCGTTAAACTTGAAGACGGAAATTATGGGATATGTTAGCAGAAGCGTATAATAAGGGCCGGGTTTTTTACAGTCAGGTGCTAGGGAAGGCTCTAGGCAACTTGGAGCAAGTTACGTTTAACCTCGAGAATCATCTCCAGTAAGGGAGATTGGGGCTAGTTATGGTGGTTCTGGAGATAAGGGCGAGCTAGTAACAGGGTCAGGGTGTGAGAATGAATTTGACAGTGAAACGTTAGTTAAGCGACGTACGTCCTTGAACCATTTCGTGCCTGCTTTACAGGCCGATCACATGTTGTCGGCTAGTATCAATGCTGTGCCCGCTGTGAGAGATGGTCGTGAAGCGTTGATGCTAGGATCTGGTGCCCATTACGTACAGTGTACATTATCGAATTACGCTGATAGGTTAGCTAAGTCGAGCACGAATTTGTGCCCTTCTGAGCCCGCTTCACAGGCCCATCACATGTTGTCGGCTAGCAGCAATGCTGTGCCCCATGTAAGAGATGGTCGTGAAGTGTTGTTGCTAGAACGTGATAGCCATTTTGTGCCGCGTGCGCTTTCAAATAGCTCATGTCTAAGTCCGCCGACTTATGATAACATTGAATGTGCAGGCTCAGTGATACAGGAACACGTAGTAGGGGGGTTTTTTGACACAAGAAATGGTAGTAACGGGGCTGAATATAATCCGACACTTGCTTACAAGGAGCCACTACATCCAGGCAGGGTTGAGAATAGAAACCAAGCAGATAGAATTGATCGAAATTCTGGTAATGATATAAAATGCCAAAAGGGAAGGACACAGGTTGTCCATAGGGATCGCTTGAAGCCTTACGCTCAGGCTATAACTCCTCGCTGGGTTAGCGATGCCGCCCGGTGGGGCAACGCAACAGCGCCACAGTCGGCGACCCGCAAACCATCTCGGCAGCCCAAGCCGCCTGCGCGGTACGGATATGACTTATACTGTAAACAAATTTGCATGTTAATTCCATGTTGGTTTTGTGGGATAAGTGTATATAATGCAGGCTGATCACGTGATTAGCATCGGGCGAGATAGTTAGCCGGATTATAATTGCCCTCGTCTCATAGGCGAGGTTGTCCGCTAAAATTGTTACTTCAGTTATTTTGATGCGGATGACGGTTTCCGGTGTCGTCTGTTTGCACTCCGCTCGTCCGCAGAAACCGATTAAGGTGATAATTGGTCATGTTTAGGTGTAACTCGTGCGCTGCAGTCCATCAAAGCCGCGCCAGCTTGCACCACCATATTCGGCGAATACATAACGCTAATGAGGGCGTCAAACGAGCTAGGGAAGACAGCGGGCAGGGCGTAAAAAGTAAAGTAGTTGTGGGTACAGCCGTTATCGAGAGGGGATCGGTCGAGAGGCCGAAGACCATATCCATCGTCGAAGAAGCACACCAATGCGTGTTTTCTGATTTTACGGCAAGCAATTCAAAAGAAATGAGGAGACATTTTTGGGTTGTTCTGCATACGGGGGTTTGGGTGCCCGGGAGTGGTTGGACGATGTTGGTGTTGAGCAATAGAGTTGTTTCTCTCCTGAGCCCCAACATCGACAGCTGCGTCGGGCGTGGGAGTTTAGTCAGAGGGGTCCGTTACTCCTCATGAACCCCCCAAGTCAAGAAACGAAGGACTGGCGGAAGAAACGTCACAAGAAAGTGCGAAGGCTGACTCACAAAAGGATCTGAGGGAGTTAATCGTGCCTGGCCAGGTGATGCAAGACCTCCACATACTTCTGCACCAGCCTATCCTCGAAAATAATTGGGTTTTTTTTATGCAGGTGACATCCCGGTGCCGTACTTGGTTAACAGTTTATCGCGTGTGTGTGTTCAATTGCAATATAATTGACCAATGTTACCCATAATATTTCATACCTAGTTGTTGCCAAATCAGGTTGTTACGGTTGTATGTAGAATATATGTGTGCTCGATTGTTAGAGGAGAATATTATGTGTAGTTACAATATTACTGACTAATGTTATCATGTACTGCTACCTAGTTATCGTCAACTAGGGTTGTTATGGTTGTACATATCATATATGAGGGCTTGATTGTTAGAGGAGAATGTTATCCAAATATTTACCCATGTTAACTATTTAGTACTGAGATTAATTTATTTACGACGAGCATATACAGTATATAGAAAACTTGATGTATCTCGGGTTGTAAAATAGAGGACATGGTGTGAGGACACACCATTCTGTTTAAGGAAGGGGTAGTGTAACGGACCTATTTGAGTTGCATGTATTTAGTGGGGTTTGTTATGATTTTGGTAACCGGGTTTGTAAAGCGCTGCTATGGTATGGAAACAATGAGGGGATTCGAGATTTGTTTAGGCAGGACACTTGATGACGGAAATTATGGGATATGATAGAAGAAGTGTATATAAGGGCAGGGTTTTCTACAGTCAGGGAACTTAAAACTTAAACTGGAAGGTTGTCTTTCTTCGCCTTAGTTTGGGGATTTTGCCACATCGATTGATTTAAAGAGTTAACGGTTTTAACGGCAGCAACGGCGTCCTAGAGGGACTATTACAATATATATATATATATATATATATATATATATATATATATATATATATATATATATATATATATATATATATATATATATATATATATATATATATATATAAAATGTTGCAAATAGTATGTGATGCATATTTTTCCCCAGCATTGTCTAGGTTCTAGTCTCAATTGAGAAGATGTCAGTGACTGCCGTGTTGCCCAACTGTTGTGAGACAATAGGGGAAGGACCCCATTGGGACGCTGATACTCAGAGTCTTATGTTTGTGGACATTCTCAATGGCGGGGTACACTGTTGGAGTCCTGCTACGGGGAAACACACTTCTATACAACTTAGTAGGTTTTTATGTCAAGCTTAATTAGCCAGCTCAGATATATTTCTGCAGTGTATCTTAACTGCCTCGTGCTTACGTCTTATATTCTGGGACCACTTGTATACGGCAGCTTAGTCTATTCAACATTGACATATTTAGCTGTTGATGTTGCTTCCGGAGTGACGTGCTTGCCAAACTGCTAATTGTATCATACTAGTCTTCTAAATCGAATCATAAAATTTCCCCTAGTATCCTTCAACTTGCATGGGCATATTGTTATTTGAATATTTTCTTTCACAGATAGCACAGTTGGATTTGTGATTCCAAGAGATAGTGGTGGCTATGTAATTGGTTTAGGAAGGACCATATCCTTGCTAAACTGGGACCTCAAGACCACTACTGAAGTATGTGAAGTGGACCAAGGTACAAACAACCGCTTCAATGATGCTAAGTGCGATCCTGAGGGCAGACTCTGGGCCGGTAACTGTACCATCCTTTATCTTTCTTTCATCATGGTGCGACGTTATATCCAATAGACATGGCAAATAATTGATCTTTTCATATAAGGCTCACTTATTCATATTAACCTTAGTTTTTCAATGACCATTCATGTGTATATTCAGGTTATTGCACAATGTTTGCTTTGTACAAACTATCGTTTCTCGATACAATTTTATGATTGGTTGATTTATCCTTAATATATCAATTAATGAATTGAATCATTCATTCGTTCGTTCAATCATACGAATCTATTCCTTTGCCAGGTACTATGGGTTTGGAGAGCAGCCCTGCAGAACTTGAGAGGCACATGGGTTCCTTATTTTCCCTTGACAAAGACCACACACTTGAAACCCACATCACGAAAATCGACATCTCCAATGGTTTAGCATGGTCTTCCGACTGCAAGAAGATGTACTACATCGATTCCATACCACGCAAAGTGTACTCTTTTGATTTCAACAAGGACACTGGTGTTATCAGTGGGTACCGGTACATTTTCCATCGCCAATCCCATTTATCATTGGAAAGGCTATGAAATCGTTATCTATAAAGTATATTATGTTGAAATTACTTGGGACAAAGAAACTTCGCCTCTGACAGCATCCATCCCATTTTATTCTCTCCTAATTTCATATTCTTGATATGAAAAATAAATAATCTGTGTGGGGCAAGAATTTTTTTTACCCTCATTTTGTATCATGATGTGAAGATGTAATCATCTGATATATATTTGAGAAAGTTTGCATGTGTGCATATCTGTGTATATGTCCATCCTCTACTTCCATATGGTTGCACCTGGTCAGTTATGCAATTGACCACACATGCAACTATTCACCCATAATCCGAGTTACAGTGTGCAAAATCACTGCCTTCGAGGCTAAAGCTGCCTTTCTAGACAAAACCTCAATTTAATGTTGTCCTCCATAACTGTTGCACATTGCCAGTTGCAAATTAGTCCACTACTGCAACTTTGCAATAGTTGTGTTTTAAATAGTTTGCTGCTTTGCATTACAGTTTGTAAGGATGTTGCCCTGAAGGCCATAATTCAATAATGTGAATTTGGTACTAAACTGCTGTAAACGATGCATCAACATGGATTAGAGCGAGGTCCAAGCGAAGGTTAGGTATGGTGTTAGGATTGGGTCACAGCGAGGATCACTATGGAGTATCATTGGGGATTAGGGTGAGGTCAGCGCATGCATTAGGTTGAGGCCAGGGCAGTGATCAAGGGTAATAATGTAACCTTCAGGTACACGTCTGGCTCCATTTCAGTATGGGCAACACTGGTGAATCTGCTAGTTGTTTATAAAGATGACTATCTTGTATCTACATCATGATCGTGATTGTTGCAGATAACCAGCAGGTATGTGTCGACTTTGGTGGAGATGACACCCTCGACAAATTGGGGTACCCGGATGGCATGTGCATTGATGTGGAGGATAAGATCTGGGTTGCTTGTTATGGCGCTGGAAAAGTTATCCGGTTCGATCCTCTCACAGGTTGGATGCTATTCTGCTCCAGTGCACATCTGGTCAAGGGGGGAATTTTTATGCTAACAATATTGTAATAATACAAATATTCATAGATAAAATTTTCTCCCTGTGAATTCTCATTTCAATTCAATCATTTTTTTACACATGATATTTAGGTATGTTGTCTTGCTGGACATTGGTCTTTTCTGCATAATCCAAAACGATTACTGAATATAATCATATCTGTCTCGTCAGTATTTCTTTGTAATGATCCAGTAGCGATGTTACATTTGGACTGGAAATATATACTAGGTAGTGTCAATTACGGGTAATGAACATAATATTGTTTTCAGGCAAGGAAATGCGTGTCATCAATTTCCCTGCAAAACGGACGACATCTTGTTGCTTTGGAGGCCCTGACCTTGATGTCATGTACGTCACTTGCGCAAAAACAGGCTTGACAGAAGAGGAATTCCGAACAGAGCAGCCTTTAGCTGGGTCTATATTTCAGGTGACAGGTCTGGGTGTGAAAGGTATCGCAGGGGTCAAATATGTGGGTTAATCATGCAGATTGGATTAATGAGCACAGTCAATAATGAAGTGATTCTATGACAGTTTCTATGATTGTATGGCATGCTTCTAGTTCAGTTTCTAGATTGCATTTGATTATGAATATAATTATATGATTAATTAATGCTAATGATCTATGGCTGTGTTACTGTTTGCTTCATAAATTGTATAATCTTCAACACTAACACTTTATCATGAATCATATATGAGTTCCTGTGGCCTGTATATTTTAATTTGAAAATGGCAAAGGCTAGATTTCATCTGCATACATAACATCAGGTACAGTATTACAGCCTAAGTGGGTTATTGAAAGAATGAAGATGACCAATTGGAAAGTGGTTGTCAATTTTATTGATGGCATCGATTAGACCTAGATCGTCTCCCTCAGATAGGACTTCTGCTACTCACTCCGAGCTCATTACTTCATGATAAAACCAACTGGCTCTAATATTTGCTATTCTCACATTAACAGGACCTCATAGAGTACAAAATAATAATGACATATAAATCCTGCACTATATTCCCACTTACTGGAACTTACGCATGACAATAAGCAGTATTTAATTCCAAAGTATCAGTAGTGGTGAGGAAATTCCATTACACACAATGGACTGTATGTTTTAATCTAAGTCACTGCCTGGGAGCACGTAGTCCATAGATGACCTTTTAATGACCTTTCAGTAATGGGGCCGCCACCCCAAGTCATCATCCCTGTCACGAGAAACCAGTTAGGTTGTCACACCTACAGGCGAGCTCCCGTAGTCATTTTTTCATAAACTGTTGTTACGAAATACTCAAACAATTGACAACATTTACTTCTTCAATAATTCATAAGCAAGTCACTTGCGTGTCTCGTCCTGCGAATCGAGCACAGACGACATGGCCCTCCATGCGCTTCCTGTCCTCTTCAAGCTGACATACTGTCAGGACAGCCCAATACTGGAAGCATCCTCTCTATACTTTGAGCAACAAGCAATACACCTTTACCGAAATTGTTTTTTTCCGGCAAAGCAGTGGGGGTCAGTTTGATTCCTGGACTAAATTGACGCCATAACCAATGAAAAGGCTTAAATTTCACCAAGGGTTTTAAAAACATCACCTTGGGTCGTTAACTTATGTTCAGGCTTATTCAGTGATGCATGACGCATCGCATTATCGGGAAGCGGTGGGATTTCACCTCAGTCAGATGGCTTGTAAGGTTTATTAACTACAATGTGTGTCTCAGCAACAACTTACTGGTTTCGTGTGAACATTATGTCTTCTGTTCATTTTGGCGGGAATATTACAAGGCGTCTTGTTATCTCGGCACACGTACTGCGGCTTGTCATCTCAGCAAAGCAGTAATTCACACTTACCAATAATAGGTATCAAATGGATAAAAAAAATATCAGGTCGCCGAGAACTTGATTGATTAAAGAGAACAGCTATTGAAAATAATGAAACCATACAATGATCTGACAATTATGACGAATTACTTACAATATGACAGTGATCTGTATTTGCAGATCTCATTCAGATTCAATATAAAAGGCGGAGCTTGTCAAAAATATATGATCATCAGAAGAATCACTTTTAATTTGCATTTACCAACCTATAAAACATTTACAGCACTTTAATTCAATAACTTTCATTTCAAAATAATATATATTGGTGTTCACTATGACAACAGCTGCTTATAGGTGCAAAGAGGTTTTGCATTATTATAAGACGTCCAGGTTCTCCGCACTTATACACATATTACGTTGGAGGTAATTATTGACTTTCTTTAGGGTTCAAACAAACTCTTCGATTTTTGATGGAATGAAGATATTTCACTGCAGTAGATGCAATGTCTGCTGAAGTAGCGTGTTTTAGAGCTTGTCAGTTGGTTGCACATTAGCTGACACCTCATGTTTTCATCTCTTCCGAGAGAAAACTCATTCATTTCAATAGTTCCAAGGCAGTCTTTCCACAGCCCATATGAAAGCACTGCTGTAATAAGATTACTGGATTTTTTTAACACAAGTTTCATGACGAAAATGCCGTTTCTTCTAAGATAATTGGTGGTGAATTGTTCAGCCTTTTTGTCGCTTGCGATGTGCAATGACTGCCCCAGAGCACACAAGCATTTACTCTACGTCCTCAACCGCAAATCTCTGCGTGGATGAAGTTCTGCATCAGCTGATCAGACTCATTGTCGTAATGACGGCAAAAAATACTAGCCAGAACCTAATGACGATAATTTCATTGTACAGATTCATAGGGACGGCATACTTTATGGCATACCGGGGATGTTTCCAATAAGGCATGTTTTCAAATCCCCACACGCAGAAATCTATAGGCGTGCCCCATTTTTTGGGGCTAGACATCTTTTTCATAACTTCAATTCCGGAGTGGTTGTAGTCGGTCAGTAGAAATGATGACATTTGTCCAGCGACGTTTGATCAGGCCAATTAGATCTTATCAACTTGCAAAGACTAGTTGAACCGCCATTTGAAACGACCTCAAAAACAAATCATTGGTCTTGGTGAGTGGGCATTGCTTTAGTATTTAAGAACTCTTAGTTTCTATATCAAGCTGATATGATGTTTTTACCTTATTGGTGTATTCCACTTGACTGGGTTCGAAATGCGCGGGACACCAACATTTGATGGGCTCATCAATATAAAGTCGAAACCAGCAGCGCGAATGCAGTCAGCACCATCACCGTATAACGAGATCTAAGTTGGTCAGATGCTGAATCACCCCCTCCAAGTCGCACTTCCACATTGTCAGACAACAATCCCGTAAATCGATCCAAGGCAATTTCTTCATGGTGATATGATATTGTATACGTCCCTTTATCTATGAATATGCAACCATTTGAACTATTTAAATGAACGTGAAAGTACACTTTCCAGGGAAAACGTTTTTTTCTTTATTTGCATGATGACTGTATGAACTACATAAATGAAAAGTGTCTTTTCGAAAACTGGAGTTTACCCGAAGCTGACGACAGCATTGGTACTTTCCGCAAATTCACCCGTTTGACCGAAACAGTTAGTCCTTGGCTGCCTCGAGTGTTTTGTCAGGGCACTTGACAGGGTATTTGAAAACGAAAGTTACCGAAGGCTTTATATATTTATCGCCTTATTGTAGTAAAGGTTCTCTAAGTTATGCATAATGCATAGTTTGCCTGATAATAACAGCTAAGGGATATGGCTTTGGCTTTAGATATTAATCATAAGAAGACAGCCTGAACCAACCATATGAAAGTTTAACATGAGCCCGTGTTTTGGGGTCCTCTTTTCTTGGCAATTCCATCATTGACAAAGACTGAAAGTTGAACCCTTAAATGTAAATCTAACGAATAACATACTTCACGAAATAGTAAGAGATAATTCAATTCATCTGCATTGAGGAAATGAAAAACCTCATAGATTTATTGTTGCATGTTATAATTCTTGCGGGAGGGGGTGGGGGTGGGGTGGGGGAAATGTAGAATCAATGATACCAGAATGGAACCTGTGTCACACATGTTTAGGGATTGGTAACTAACCGTTTAAATTCGTAGATTTGTTCGATATCACACGTGTCAATGTTACTTATATTCCCACGAACTGCTAAGTAGGTCAATGTTACAAACAAAGATCGATTTAGGAACAATCTGAAGTTAAATTTTCCAGCTGCTCATCTTTAGAGTAAATGCTCCACAGCCCTTGTGTAAGTTCTGCTGCAATAAGCTCACTGGAATTTTTCGATACCAGTTGTAAGACGAAACAGCCATTTCGTCGGAGATATTGGTTCACAAAGTGATCCACTTTTACAGACGTGTCAGGTGGTATAGCTCCAGAGCAGACAAGTTTTTTCTCAATATCATGAACTGCCAATCGTTGACTAAATGTTGTCCCACACCAGTATATCAGACTCATCGCCGTGACTATTGCCACAAATGATAGCCAGAACCAAATAACGATGAATATGATTTCGTTGTAGAGGTTCATAGGAAGAGCACATTGTATGGTATACCGGTGAATGTTTCCCAACAAACGTATTTTCAAATCGCAAAGTGCAACGCGTGGAAATCGATCGGAAGTGACCCAGTTCTGTTCCCCAATCATTTTCTTCATCACTTCAATACCATAATAGTTGTAATTGGTCTGAAGAAAGGCATTGAGGAGATACAATTGACCGACAACGTTGGTGAAGTAGAGTATTTTGATTAATATATAAACAAAGACCAAATAGTTTCCACGCAAGAGCAAACAGCATTTCGTGAGACGATTTCCATGATCCCAGTACTTTTTGTTCGCTGACAAGTAGGTAGCCAAGTGCGTGGTCATATATTTCTGAGCTTTGGCTCTGTCTTCCGCATTGTATAATTTATGACACTGAACAGCCGCATCTGTTGACTGTGTGTACAGCTATGCCTGATTGCTTGCTGAGTGTAATCCAGATTATGCGGGGCAAGTAGAAGAGGCAAGCCTGACCAATCAAGATGAAGCCCACCCACTGATAGTAGGAGATGTGTTCATGTGAATCGTTTTCTTGTGGAATTCTCGACACCTCGAAGGGAAGAAAATATGTGTTTGAAGTCCAACATACCTACAACATTTATAAAAAAAATATGACAATGTTGTTGCGTCCGTAATATATTTTGCTGGTCAATATGAGTCGAGAGTGAGGATATCTTTGCAAATATCTCGGTCAGATAAATGGGCCAACTTGATCTTGTCAACTTGTAAAGACTAGTTGAACCGCCATTTGAAACGACCTCAAAAACAAATCGTTGGTCTTGGTGTGTGGGCATTTCTTAAGTATTTAAGAACTCTTAAATTTCTATATCACACTGATATAATTTTTTTACCTTATTGGTGTATTCCACTTGACTGGGTTCGAAATGCGCGGGACACCAACATTTGATGGGCTCATCAAAATAGTTTTTAGCCGAAACCAGCAGCGCGAATGCAGTCAGCACCATCACCGTATAACGAGAGCTAAGTTGGTCAGATGCTGAATCACCCCCTCCAAGTCGTACTTCCACATTGTCAGACAACAATCCAGTAAATCGATCCATTACAATTCAGACTTGATGGTATGGCTTGATGAAGTTCTGATTCGTATTGAGTATGATACTTCGGTATATACGGGTTATATATGTCTGGGAAAACACCACCGAACAACCACCGATCCATTTCTGACTTGTTATCATAAGAGACATTTGGTAAAGTTGGCTAAATTGCGAAAGAGGAATACGTCATCGTATGATCAAAACAACCACTTGAATCAGTGCAGGGCTCATTTCCCCATACATAGACTGCAAGACTAAACGTGTGTACAGTAAATAAGGCGCCTTGTTTGTACATTGCAAACACCGACCAGAGATTTAAGTACTTGTATGTAATGGTGTGAAAGCACTTGATGATATATGAGTTTGCAGTAATTACGTGTGTTCATAAACGGCGTCGATGATTGGTCGATGTGTTTCTGGCGAGTAAGCTTACGCGTTATAACCACGGAGGTTTTTCATAAAGGACGCTCATGTTGTCAACAATATACGCAAGAATGCATGCTTATATCATTCATAGATATATGTACATGGATAGGTGGGTCAAGATGCAGCAAGTGAAGGTTAGGGACGGGGGTGTCGGTGAACTGTCTTCTCTCCTAGCATACTTTTGCTAATCTATGATGTGAATCGATCACAAGAGTTATCGATAAGTACCCCCCCCCCCCCCCGGAAAATGGCAAAAATCATACCCCCTCGTACAAGGTATTATGCGAATGTATAACCCGTCGTACAGGGTGGAAATGGCAAAAAAAGCATACCCCGTCGGACAAGGTATTTTGTAAATGTATAACCATTCGTACGTCGTAGGCAAGATAAAAGTGTCGGGCAAATCTCAAAATCTGATCAGCCGATTTCTGATTACATGCAGTAACAACTTCGCGCGCTTGCAATGTCGAGCGTGTGGTTCTCGGCGCGTCACAGAGGGACCATTCATTGCATTTGCATTGTCAACGATCGGTGGGAAATCACGGGAGAAAATCTCGACAAACTGCAAAATATGTATTAAACCAGCTGTACAGATGGGGTTCTGCGATTCGCAATACTATCAAAGTATCGCACGTTGCCTGACGACATCCGTTGGATGACATGCTTGAGGGCTGATAAGTAGAGGGGCACTTCACAAACATGCGATCCCAATGTGCAGCTTTCTTCACAGTACGACCCTTAATCTTATACTACCCACTCGATGATATCGAAGTTTGCATTATCACTGCCATCGTTAATACTGTATCTGAAACAAATGCAAATTCAGAGGTGCTTCATTTAAACCATAATCGATGCTCGGCACATAATAGCTATTTTGGGTTCAGATAGTATTGAAGAGGACAAATTTACTCAAGGCCGTAACTGCGACTCGGTAACTCGATGTGGGAAAACGGGGTGCTGTTGAAGAATCATCCATCTCCTCGTCGTTGAAAGTGAATGTAGACTTCAAACCTTTTCATTTCATTTTCTACACATGTTTGGACTCAATGTTTTCTCTAGTTAAAGTGCGGGGACTTTCCATGTTTAATATGTATTGCCACTTCCGCAAAGTGGCCCAGACTAGTGCTTTTTCCAAAACTCGTTTGCTTACTGTTGCGCAATTGATTTGACAGGTTGAATCCTGTTGATTTTTGTGTTTCATTCCAAACGCTAATTAGTCCTAACACTTTTCAAGTTTAAGTGTAGAATGACCATATTGCCTGTCTTGGTGAGGTAACAATATATTGCAGACTGTACTGTAACCAATACTAAATCCTTATTTTAGTTTAAGTACACCTACATTATACCCTACAGGCATCGACTATCAAAACAGTCCCATACAGTGAGTCGTCCTTTGTCCATTGCTTTGCAAGTAATATGTGGTTAACAGAATCTATCATGTTTTAGGTTCAAATGGCCATTGCGTCCATCTTCAGAAAACTCATAAGAATAATGGTACCCCTATGGTAAGGTTTTCATTTTTGGAAACATCCCAAAAAAAAATTTCGCATCAGTCTCCGAAAATTGGAAGATTTGAGATATTTAGACTATTGGAATCGGAATCACCTCAGATTTGAATACAATGCAACAACAAAATGAAGTGTTATGATATGTATTTTAATGTTAATTCAGCAGAGTCAACACTCAGAAACAATGCATTACAAACGGTTGCCACGTCAACCGTCATTCGCAGACACTCCTGAGAGAGTCAATTCCACACAGTATCAGAGTGAATGGGTCCACACGATATTCTCATTAGATGGCAGTTCTAATGCACTCACATCAGTTAATTCAAAAAGATACAAGCCATGCAAGTATAAACTGTGTTATACTGTCAGTCGCTTTCAAAAAAAGAAACATTATTTGTGACCATTTCTGTTTTTTTTACCCTGCAAATGTGGTTTGTATACAGTCCCTTGATGTGTTCTGGAACAAATACACAACAGCTTAAGCAAACCAGATTATACCAGCATAATGCCAGACTATTAGTTACAATCGAGCTTCTTTCCTACTTGTTGACCAAATTGATAACATGCGCTTGAATACATAAACATGGTAAGTATCGTAAGATTATTATGCAAAGGCATGTTTCCCGGCCACGTAAAATAATAAAGCATTATGATCGCAGAACAAATGCAAGGATCATAACGTGTTGTAAATTCAGGTGATACTTCATAATGTGACACGGTGGCAAACTTTTTTATTCCATCAAGAGACTCGTGTGATGTGTATGTTACTGAAATAACGAGTTGATTATCAAAGTAATGCATACAATTTTACTTAATGAAGAAAAAACAGCAAAACATTTGTTCATGTGATCTACATCAAGAATTTGTAACAACCAACAGTAAATTCAAACAGAAACCAACTCAGAAAATCCGAACAATTAATTAATCAACAATTGGAACATTAAAAGCTAACTGACTGCATAGATAACATACACAAGGCACTGTCCCCACTCACGACCTAGCCCTACCCCCGCCCCACCCCACCCCACAAAACACACCCTCCAATCATACAATTGTAACCAACATAAGGAAGAATGTCTACTTAATTAACTTATTGCAGATCCTGTAGCCTTCAAAGTGCAAAGTTCTACCTCCTAAAATCAATTTGGCCCCTTCGAATATGACAGCAGTATTGAGTTAATACAAATGAAAGTTAGGGGTTATTCTTCACCACCAAGATACCATAATATTCAATAGTCTCCAAACCAACACAGTGGCATTTAACAAGGTCATCACAAATAACCTCAAGGTCATGATAAGTTGACCTTGACATTTTTGTTGCTCCTGCTCGTTGAGGGCTCCTCGAGGACCTGGAGGATGTCATAGATTTGATTCCGGAAGACGCGTTTGAAATAAGGATGAGGTTGCTTGTAGAGGCGAGAACAGGCAGGTTCTTTGCCTTGGTTGACCGAGTCCTCGATGTCCCATACATCTGCCATCTTACACCCGGGTCTAAGGTGACACAGGATCATGGCAACAAACGTGGTAATGACACAAGATACTCACTTCATGTGCAATAGATGAATTAGTTCAAAACAGATGAAATCATTAAATATCTGCAGACCAGTAACCCCATCACAGATTATGGTATGATTACAAAGGCTAAGTAGGAGCAACTGAAGCACAACTCCTCCTCCTACTCCTCTCTCCACAGAAGTTTGACAACTGTGTCAGAAACTAACTATCTAACAGAGGGCTGTGCTGTTTATATCTATAACACCAGTAATGCATCATCTGCCAGGTTGAAGCAGGAAGGCTTCAACAGAACTCCTCCCTTAGCCTATAAATGACTACAAGTGACAATAAGTAAGGAGTCTTATCTTGACAGGTAACAGGACATGGCCGCCTCAAAGTGGCCATTAACAGCCTTGCAATTAACTCCCATTCCTTAACAAATAACAACCCATAGCATCATAGTTAGGATGAGCTACTGTTAATACTGACTTAAACTGCACCTGAATTTATATAGCTGCCCAACCTCTACTAATATAGCTATAACCTGTTCACACATGATGCAGTATGAGTGACTTTGGGTAAGGTGACCATAAACTGATGGCCAAACACACGTAAATTCTTCTGGCCTACATGGGTATCATACTGATTACCTAACAGCCCACACCATCTCGTTTGAGTTATGCGGTGGATTCAACTCACTTGGACTGACGGACACACCAGGACTCCTCCATGATGGCGTACTCTACGTGAAGCTCCCTCAAGTTCTGCCACACCTCTTGCTCTGGCTTGCGACTGTACATTGTGTACACCATCTTGGTCCGCTCTCTGTCCATGCACATAGATAAACAAAGTATGGCAAGGTCACAACAGTGTTTATGGGTCAGAGCAAAGTAAAGGCAAAATATTTTTTAAATGGCGATGCTAAGACAAACTCAAAACAATATCAAGATCATAACAAGGATTGGTAAGGTCAAGTGGGTAGTAAGGTCATGGCAAGGGTCAAGATAAGTGGGTAGTAAGGCCATGGCAAGAGTCACTTTAATAACAAGGTCAAGGGAATAGAAAGGTCATGCTGAGGTCAGCAATACATTCCTCAATATCAAGAAAACAAGGCATGACCAAGGACACCTAATTTAGGATTCATTACATGAAACAAGAGCTCAATACATGTGGTGAGCATGTTGAGATGCTGGGGTGATAAGTAATTACCTGAGCCCGGCATCTTCGTAGTGAGGGTGGTTGATGATGGGTCGTCCTGTTGATAACTTGATGGTAGCCATGGTGGGCATGGGTCCCCCAAACACAGCATCTATCCCACACAACAGGGGCATATCAACACCAGGTTACACACGGTGATGCATGTCATGGGAGAAAGACAGGAATGAACGCCAGGCTGAATAGGTCTTCACTATTAGAATACCCCCACCTGCTTCAGTCAGTGTGAATTGATAGAGAATTGACATAAAACAGGTGAGATCTTTTGTAAACTATGATACCAGAGAGGTATTGCTACATGTCATTAGGGTTAATTTCAGCCAGGGCAGGCCACTAAATTTCTACCCTACTAAATCTCTACCCTACTAAATCTCTACCCTACTACCCCACACCCTCCATATAACTCATGGCTCATTTGATTATCTAAGAATGCATAGCTACCCTCAAAGGACTCACTCACGTCTCTGCTCGACAAATGTTTTAACCCAATAGCAGCGCCACCAGTCTGTTGTGAAGCTCCTCATCATAAAGCCATATATCAAAGCCCTTGAACTAGTTATTATAGGTGTTCAGCCAACTTGACAAATCAAAATTCCCCCCTCTCTCCCCCCACCACCCATCACTCCTGTCTCCGTCGATTCTCATGAGACCATTATCTCCTTACATAGCCAACTTCATGATTTATCAAACCACAGGTGCTCAGTTTCCTAAAACAATTCTCACACGGTCCCCGCAAATGTACCCATAGCATATGTTGTGACTCACTGGGGGGTGTGTTCTCATTGATCCACTCAACCATCTGCTCCAGCGGGTAGTTACTGAACTCTCCGATGATCGACCACTGTTGCTGGAGGTTAGCCACGCCCTGAACACTCATGGCAGCAATCAGAGCTCCTACGATGGCCTGATGACGCCAGCCGGACCCAGCCAACCAAACAACTGCAACGATTATGATGAGAGAATTTTGAGACCAATGTTTGAGGTCAGGGTTAATGATTCATAGTGCAAACCCAGGCCACCTGACCTTGACCTGATACACTAGTTGTTGAAATTGTTGGAAATGCTGGTGACAAGTCTATTTAAAGCATAGAGATTTATAGTTTATAGTGATTTGGATACGACATTTGATACCAGTGTGTGAAAACATCATCCCAGCCTTTTCTCCCTAAAGGAAGCATTAAATTCCCAAGAAGAAGCAAATACAGAGGCAATTAACCACAGGTGTGGTTTACCTTAGGAGAGGCCAGAACAGAGGTGATTAAACACAGGTGTGGTGTCCAGAAGAGCTTCAGTCTCATGATGATAACAGCCATGGCAGTGAAGGCCAGCAGCTGGAATCCATGGTACACCAACTATAACACACACACACACACACAATATTGCTGTAGTCTTGTCAAACAAACTTAACTTCACCAAACTGCAAGTCAATTTCAAATAGCATAGTCTAGTTTGGGCAACTGCAAAATTGATAAGAATGCCCGACACAAGACTGCGGGACAGGTAATGTGACTAACCTCAGCATGCTCCTTGGATGCCTGTCTCCTGCAAACACAACGACTGATCAAGGTAAGGTAAGTATAGGGTTAAACGGCACACCAACACTTATGTGTTTATGGTGCCTAGAAAGGTGAATGGATATGATCTGATTACACAACCGCTGGAAAAAAAGAGGGAAATACAAGCAAATGAAGATGAAAAAAATAAAAATGCAAATAATTATGCCATCCCAGTGATCAAGAATACCATGGTGGGATTAAGCAACAATTGGTTAAAAAAGCTGAAATTGGTATGGTACCACATAGGAAGTTCTGACGCTGTCTATACTTCACAGTGAAACCCTGCTATAAATGCAATCCCTGTGGTCCATAACATGTCATCATGGACGTTATAATTATGATTCAATGTGTGTCCCTCTATACCATGTAGGTAAGCAGTTTGTGACATGCTCAGGGCTTGCTATGCTCAGTCGGACTAATTTAGATTCTCCCTCATAGCATGGATCCTAACCATGTCCGTCCCTTAGTGTACGGATATGAACCTACCTGGGTACTGCTGGCTGGCTGGGCTTACTTCTGTGGCCGTCACCTGTGTTTCCGTTGGTGTAGTTGTGGCTGGAATTACCCTGGGCGGGGGATGTGTATTCTCTGTATTCTCTCATCAGAAGCTAACACAAAGTGGACAATATTATGATTCTGACCAACAGAATTGATAGTGGAATCCAGTAAAGATGGAGAGCAAGGATCCCTTATGAAGGGTCATATTGAGAGGGGGACCATGATAGATAAATGAATGAATGAATGATGATGATGATGATGATGATGATGATGATGATGGTACTATTGATTATGATTATAGTGATGTTGATGATGAGGATGTGTAGTGATGAAAGGTACCATAACAGAGAGGCAAATCTCAAGCCTCCCTTCAACTCTAATGCAGTTCCAAACCCAAATGACCTATTGAAACACAATTTGAGAGGACGGGACACTTACAGAGACTGTGATGACTGTTAACGCAATGATGCTGGCCGGCAGGAGCAAGGTCTTGATGAGGCGCCAGGGAGTCTATATCACACATACACTCACTGATCAAGTCATGGGACGATGACGATGATGACGACGATGATAATGATGATCATCATCATTATCATAAAAACAGACCATTTCTTAAGGGAACGAAAATTGCAACCATTAATATGATAAATATTGATGAATTGCAAGTTATAGCAACTGCACTATACCATCAGAACACAGCAGAACAATGTCACTCCATAAGATGTGAAATAGGAATGAATGATAACACCCACCTCAGCTTCCAGGAAGTCAAACTCAACAGCACAGGTGTACAGCATGGTGTGGAAGTTCTTGAAGTTGGAGAATTTACTCCTCAATATGTCTCCTATATGAGCCTACACACATATATACAGGTGAGAAAACGCACTAATTAACATAGGTGTGACATCATCAAATAACACACACATGCATTTCATAGCAAACATCAATAGAGGTTATTATGCCTTCTTGAAGTGTGAAAACAAACCACAGGTTATTAATTAACTGAAGCACATGGTGGCAATTCAACATACACCTAGAAGTAGTAAACAATTGTTTGGATGGGTCAAAATAGTCAACAACCAATTCAAACCGTGGTTTAACGTTGTACTTACATCGTCGGTCATCTGTAGCAGTCTCGAGAGGAGGAACTTGACCCCGAGAGTGCCTGTTATCAACAGCACTCCCTGACTCACCTGTCATCAACAATCAACACACCTGGTAATTATCATCAGATGAGGCAACAATCAAGTGGGATGATTTGCTGTTAAGCATTGAATTAAATCAACCAGGTCTACAGACATTGTGAAGGAATTTCAAACTTTACCGGATCGGTAAAGTTTAAAAAACTTACTGGACCAAGATTTTGTTTTACTGGACCGAAGCTTTGATAAACATATATGACCAGGCTGTGCTTTTAAAAATCCGCGTGAAATCTACTCGAGCGTTTCCGGCAGCCACGGAATCACCTGAAGTCATGTCGCCTGGCTAATGGCTAACGAACCAGTGAAGATTATAAATACTGGGAGAAAGACAAAAATGATCTGAAACGGCGAATTCTTGGGTTTATGTTGATTTTTGAGGGGGTACTGGCATGTTTATTGTGAAAAGACTGGATGTCCGATGGGTCCGGTAAACCTTCACCATGTCTGGGTCTATGTAATTGAAGAAAACAAAGCTGATAAGACAAACATAAGAATTCAATATGACATAGAATACCAACTGCTATTTACCAGAAAAGGATAGAAATAGATCTAATCAGGAAGTGTGGATCACAATTGGCATACATGTACTTACCCATATCACAAGTCTGTATTGCAAGGCCTCGAGTATTGGTTCCAGGAAAACTATCACCTGCAAACAGATATCTGTCAATTCAGAAGGTTATTTAATCATAGATCTACCTGGGCAGGAGTTTAATTCAATCATAGAACCACCTCGTCTGGCGGTTGATGGAATTATAGTTCTACCTGGTCAGTGGGTTATCTAATCAGATAATTCCAGATGTTCATTAAATGTTGACTTACAGTTACAGTGAGTAGAGCTGCTGTGAAGAAGGATGTAATTAACATCTCGTTGCCAAACAACAGGACGCAGCTGACACCCAAACCCGCCTGCCCACACAGAGTAAGGATGAATACTTAAAGGGATTACAAGGCAGGCTATAGGGACCTGACCAGATCAATACAGAGGTTCACATGGCCAGTCATCTCCAACAACAAGTGAATCGGATATGGAGCACTTACAGTATAGAATATCTAATCTATGATCAAGACTGGCTACAGATGAGAACTGACCGCTTGTCCGGCAAGGATGACCTTGGTCTTGTGGGCGTCGATATATAGGAGAGCGTAGGTGGCAAATACAGCCAGTGTCTGGGTCAAGAGGGAAAACTGGGCAAACTGACACACAGACAGGGGTGATGAAATGAGGTCAAGAGGGAGAACTGAGCAAACTGACACACAGACAGGGGTGATGAAATGAGGTCAAGAGGGAGAACTGGGCAAACTGACACACAGACAGGGGTGATGAAATGAGGTCAAGAGGGAGAACTGGGCAAACTGACACACAGAGAGGGGTGATGAAATGAGGTCAATAGGAAGAACTGGGCAAACTGACACACAGACAGGGGTGATGAAATGAGGTCAAGAGGGAAAACTGGGCAAACTGACACACAGACAGGGGTGATGAAATGAGGTCAAGAGGGAGAACTGGGCAAACTGACACACAGACAGGGGTGATGAAATGAGGTCAATAGGGAGAATTGGGCAAACTGACACACAGACAGGGGTGATGAAATTAGGTCAAGAGGGAGAACTGGGCAAACTGACACACAGACAGGGGGATGAAATGAGGTGATGAAACTGAGGTCAAGTGGGAGAACTGGGCAAACCGACACACAGACAGGGGTGATGAAATGAGGTCAAAGGGAGAACTGGGCAAACTCAACAGACAGGGTGAGAACTGGTCAAAAGAACTGGGCACACACACAGACAGGGGTGATGAAATGAGGTCAAGTGGGAAGAACTGGACAAACTGACACACAGACAGGGGTGATGGGCAAATGAGGTCACAGAGGGAGAACTGGGCAAACTGGGCAACACACACAGACAGGGGTGATGAAATGAGGTCAAGAGGGAGAACTGGGCAAACTGACACACAGACAGGGGTGATGAAATGAGGTCAAGAGGGAGAACTGGGCAAACTGACACACAGACAGGGGTGATGAAATGAGGTCAATAGGGAGAACTGGGCAAACTGACACACAGACAGGGGTGATGAAATGAGGTCAAGAGGGAGAACTGGGCAAACTGACACACAGACAGGGGTGATGAAATGAGGTCAAGAGGGAGAACTGGGCAAACTGACACACAGACAGGGGTGATGAAATGAGGTCAAGAGGGAGAACTGGGCAAACTGACACACAGACAGGGGTGATGAAATGAGGTCAAGAGGGTCCCTTTCAACATTGTTTAACTGCATCTTAACTCAATAAACTTCAAGAATGGGTACATTTCACAATGTGTTTCTCTTTTCAACAGCAATATTTGGTCATTGTTCAATGGATTTGAGGTTCAACCCCAGACACTTACTTGCCATGGTAACATGAAGCAAACCGTCGTTATAGCAATGGGGATACTGCATTTATAACTTGGCCTTCTGGATCTGAATTTCCACAAGAAGTCATTTCATTAAAAAAAATAAAACTATTTCAACAGATAAATCATCAATAACAAGTTTTTTAATTCTGCTGGCATTGGCTGTTACTCAAAATGATTACAAGATGGCTAACTTTACCAAATTTAACAGCAATAACAAAGTAGGAGGAATATTCTGGTTCAGTGTCAATCAACACCAAGCAACTCAATGATACTGAGGTAGCCAACAAGGATTTCACCGACAACAACAAATCAAGCTGTGTAAGTGACTACATGGATGACTTGTGACTGCTACATTAAGGTTAGAACGTGTCGCTGCTAGGACAGGTGTTAGAAGAAAATACACAAGAGCAGGGGGTCGGAGGTGTGGTGAGGGATGGTGAGGGGTACGCAAATCCACAGAGACAACGCACTACATTCAAATTTGCCACCCAGGTGAGGAGAGGCACAATCGTGTCCAGGTGTTAACAAATGAATTAATTGCATCAATTGAACAATGGAAGAAACAAACAGACAAACAAATAAACAATGTGGTGCTACAATATTGTTACGTCAGTTACATAAACCAAACGCCAGAGCATTTGATGAATTCTGAAATCAACGAGGTGTAAGAAAAGGAACAAATCAAATAACATTATACAAAAAACACAAGAACAGGTGAGGGAAATGAAAACATCATAAACATTGGCATAAGTAGTTTCGGAGAATTGAGTCAAAGGGCTTATGCAGGTTGAAATGTGCTTGTATGAATTAGTAGCATGGTTAAATATAAATCACTTTGACTGACATCTGTAAGAGCATAACCTAAAACATGTGGGTTTGGTCATGTCAGGTATGCATTGATAACAGGTGTTTTGATTCAGGTAGATCATATCTGTAATGGCAGGTGCATTAATTAGAATTGTAAAACAATGGAATGTCAGGTGCATTAATTATATGTGTTTAACATCAAAGAGGTAAAACATGTGGAATATTAGGTGCATTGATGAATTATGCTATGGGATGTGTATTCATTACAGGTGTACATGTATGCTACAGGCCTCACCTGATGATCCCAGTGAGTATGAACATTTGTAGGATAAAAAATGGGTAAGCAAAGCTCTCCCTGAGTGGAGGAGTCCACTGGACACGCGTGCACTGAAACACAATCAACCAGCACATCTGGGTATAGCACACCTTTAATCAATCAGTGTTTCTGACGGGGGGAACAAACTGAAAAAGAACCACCACCAGCTTAGTTAGGTCCAGTAGGGTAACCACTGACAGACAGATTTCATTGAGTACCAGTGCTCTGGCAATGGAAAAACAGTTGCAACTGTTCACTGAATGTTAAGATACTGAAATAGAACATTAAAATGGTCTCAGAGGCAGCTCAGATCCCATGGAGAGGCTGTGAAAAGAAATACCTGCCGTGGTCTAGATAACAATGAGCTCACTCCTGTGGGATATAGGAAACAAGTTATGTAAAAGGACGAGTATTTGTAGTTGGGTTATTAACAGAGTTATACTGGTAGATACAGCTGTCTGGTTCCTGGTATCAGGCTTCCAGGAGCGGAATGGCTGAATCTAGTTGCTAGTAGTTTACATGCCAGACATGGATGATGGAGAACCATGCATTCTGCACAATCACTCTATTTGTCTGAACCCAAAACTGAAAGAAAGAATTGATGAGAATTGTGGTACTGACATAAAGAGCGAGAGCAGAATATCACACAGCTGTTAACCTGGCTGATCAGCTGCTATAGCTGCATAAGGATTCCTAAGCCAAACCAATAGGTCATAAAAGAAGGTCAAAGGCAGGATCAAGGTAGAGGTCATGGAGGGGCTAGACAGGTTGGTGTCACAGGTAGAAATTGGGGGGGGGGAAAAATCTAATATTAACTTATTAAGCATATTTTGCAGATAATATAAACAAAAAACCACTGTGTTCACTACTCGGTCAATTAATGGGTAATTTTACTGAAAATACTCAATGTTAGTCTCATCTATAGTCCAGATTTAATCTTGAACTGACTAATCCATCAAAATCAAATACAGTACTGTCAAATTTGCCTCTATGCATACTGCCACAAGCCATAAAAGTCCACGGTGATATCTACTCCATGTAAACAATAAGCCATGCTTGCTTCGATGAGTGAATCAAAGGCTAGTTTGTGTGAGGCAGGACGATGTTAGTGGATGGGGCGGGCATTAGGTGTGTTGTATGGCACTCCTACATCAAGATATATATAGATGTATATATATATATATATATATATATATATATATATATATATATATATATATATATATATATATATATATATATATATACACACATATATATATATATATATATATATATATATATATATATATATATATATATATATATATATATATATATATATATATATATATATTTATTGCTGATTTCGATTAATAGGTAACAACAAATGCTCACCTCATCACCATAGTAACCAACAACATTTGAGCGATAAGGAAGGGGTAAGCAAAGCCCTCCCTTAGATTAGGGGTCCACATTACCCTGGTACACTGCATAAACAAACCACCAACAAGCGAGTCAGAGAAACCAAAATCAACAGAACTAAACCAAATATATTATTCAGGGATCCACACAGTAAATAACAAAAACACAATTATAATATTAATTAGTCAAATATATACAAGGCTGTTAACAGAGAAATAAACTTAATAGCTTTAAATAAAGATTTCTAATTGGTTCTAGATCTAGACAATAGGTGTGGAGTTGGGGCAGGTTTACAGTGTGCAAGAAACTATAAGGACAAATGAAGGCATATCCAATCATACCAACTTTAGCCGCATGTGCATGTCAGTTCATTGTTATCAACAGGATGATTTGTGTATGCTGGCCAGGCATATAATGGGATGGAGTTACAAAGATTCTCATCTAGAAACACCAAGACTGGCTGATATATCCCAGTTCTATCAAGAACTGAAATCTGCCAATATATTTGAGCCAGACATTCACAAACAGCAATAGAATCGTAGGCCTCCAAGCAAACCCTTATCTAAATTCTAATTTGGCTTTGCGGTCCAATGCATTCTTTTTGTAAGACTTAACCCACATATTTATACAAGAATATGCTGTACAAAGCTTGTAACTACCTGTTGTGCAAGGAAAAGGAAGGTACGTACAGGATAATATACATGAACATATTTCAAATAACACATAAAGAATAATAGACCGTGGCAAGGGGTGTAACCAGAGACCAACCACTGGAAGACAAGAAAAGATATATGGTGTAGACTTACCTCTCCGTGGTTATAGAATACACATATCACAGTTAGAAGTCCTCCCAATATACTGCCACTGTTAACCACACACAGACACATCAGTTAGGGACAGTTTGGGGATGGTTTGTTCACCGTACCATAGACAGGATATATCTACTAAGACCTTATGGCTTCATTAGATACCTTCATCCATTAGATCATTATCTGTCTAGTTGTGTTCCCATACACAAATTGGCTATGATTAGGTACCTGATGAATAAAATAAATAGTTCACCTGTGAGTTTTAATTGTTGAGTTCATAGTTATATACGTTGAACTGCTACTAAACAACTTTAATGGCTGAATTGATGGGCCCTCTGATTAACTACCTGTTTGATTAGATCAGCATTACCTGGGGAGTTAATCACATACCTGAGATAGGTGCCAAAGAAGAAGAAGATACACATGTTTAATCCATTCAACAAGAACACACTCTCAATATAAAAATACGACGGCTCTCCCAGCCCTGTAAACAGACAGATGGAGAGTGAGGATAGCTACAAAGATCAATTCATCATTCATTGTACTTGTCAGCTACAACCAGGATCAATTATCAATGCTTGTCATTTGCGGAAATGAAGATCAACCACTTGGCATATTCTATATGAATACAAATTTTTTATAGAAAACAGGAATAATTCAAAATAAGGATGGCAATATCAACTACTTATCTGATAATGAGTAAATTACAGGTAAGAAAGTAGGTGGGCTCAGTGAGCTAATCAAGTTAATCACTTGATGCAGGTGAGCTAACACGTTAATCACATGTAAGTTTCTTGGTGTTACCTTCGCAGCTGAGCACAGGTGAGCGGCCCTCCTCACGGTTCACCTGCCAGCATTTCTTGGTGGGCCAACCCATGATGTCCATGAGCTGTGTGTAGGTACGATAACCCAGACCCACAAGCACCTGATTGTCATAGCAACACCATGGTAACCAGTAAACATAACGTAGACTACAAACCACACCTCAGCAACAAGTCATCATCAACTAATCAGTAAAGTGAACAGTAATATGGTGGAAATGTTACCTCTGGGTAGAGATTGAACCTCTTGAGTGTGTTAATGGTGAGGGGATACTCAGTGACATTGTCATTCATTATTTCATGGAGGCCATTGAAGAATGTAGGAGCCTCGATAATCGTTTTGTAGTAGGAGTAATACAGCCCCTGTAAACACAGACATTTGATTGTTGTAACAAGCAGAGACCGGGAGGGCAATGGTGGTTAGCACGTTATGATTTGTAGTGCATCATGTCAATTATGATATTATGATGCAAGACATTCAAAGTCATAAAGAGCAATACAGCTCAAACATTTGTTAAGTCGGAGAAATTTATTGGAACAAAGAATAGACAACTTTTCACCTTCCTCGTCGAACAATAACAGTTTTTGCCAAAAACGTATCCCCGGGTGGACCCAAGTCCAAAAATTGCAAACATAACGTTAGACTTCCAAACATTAATGATATCATAACGCTCGTGATCAAGGTTTCATTACTAAGTAATCATTACGTTTCCGGCTTTACTTCGTAGCATATAAGACAATACACGTTGCCTTAGGTCGCCTAACAAGAGCATTCACTAGCATTAATAGAAGGATGAATTTGAAAAACGTTCAGTGATCACCCGGTCATTGTTTGCTTATGCTACTCTGCAAGACAAACACATCCTATCTACATGTAAAGCGCGCCGTGGACGTGTCAATTCCATACAGGACTCGTGACTGAAGCCAGACTTACATAAATACGACCTATGTAACATCCAAGAATACCCGCCGTGTGGGGCAACATTGCTGACAGCTGATACGGAACAGTAGCTCTTCCCATGTTGCCGCTATAATCTTATAACCAATCTGATCTCGCCCAGTCTGACCTTCATACAAGACCCTCGTTCTTCGCCAATACAAGAATGATTGCCTGTCTGATGAGTGGGAGGACTGAGCCAAATACGGACGGTATAGGCGAGTGTCAGGCTCCCGCACGGGTAGATGAGAGGCGCCCTTTCTCCTCATAGCTAGTCCCTCCTGTTACCCTTAAGCTAAACCCTCAAAAACGAGCTCTGAGGCCCTCCAAACGGAGCCTGATTTCACCTCGCGGTCACCTCAGCTGTTCCACAGGGCTCCATAGGCCCACATATCCTATCAGGTTTCAATTTTCTGCACGAGGAAACATGGGAGGAAAGTGTTGCGCGACGCAAGTTGGATAAATAAATCGCGTTTTTTTCTACGTCTCTTGGCAGCTATAGTATGAATGAGGCTGCGTGCATAGCAGGTAGCAGAACAGGTACTTAGCTGAGGGTCGTTGCATTGATTAATGGATCAACAACACTCCCGCGTTGTTTGCGTACGACGCCAGGTACACAAGGGGGCATATCAAAGCGATCATTCAGAAGTGAGCAGTGCTTGATTGCACAGTCCATCAGAAGATATGCTTTACGCCCTGTTCATGACAGACGTGGATTGATCTGATGATGGGTGGATGCACAAGTGCTCGGAAGCGCACACGCTCAGATTCTAACATTAAATTTCCGAGCACAAAACGAGTTGATGCAGATTCATTATCAAAGGCGTTCGATGCTCGACCTCAGCAACCGAGCGCCTATGGTTTGTAGAGAAATGCATCGACATGTCCAGTGTACGGAAAACCAAAATCGAGACGAAAGCGTTAATGACTGTGCCTAGCCAATGAGGGACAGATACGGAAAGTGGATTATATAGCTAAGATCAGTGTCGCTGTCAAAATCTCAATCCATTTTAAGACGATGGTGTATTTATTGTAATAAGTAACTGTACGGGACGTGAACTCACGACCTCGCAGTTGTTAGTAGGTCATGGTCACACCAACTGAGGTCACCACAGCTCTATGGTTATCAGGTTGTGGGCGGAGAGCCCGAGAGAAAGCCGAGGACAGCATGATACATGACGATGATATTGCCGTCAATGTTACGCAGTAAAACGTCCACGCAACAAGAAATTCCTCCGTGGATAAGAGGTAGTCGAGCTAATGTCCCCACGAGTATCATATAGTAGTAATCACATAGAGCGCAGTAAACTAGTTTGCTATAACATCACACTCAATGCATCGCATACCACCACGAATTGATAACACAAATCCTCGATGTTTGGAGAGAATGAGTTTCAAATTGTTCCCTTTATATGACGTCTCGTCATGAAATGGCCGAATATAATCTACACAATGCATAAGAAGAGCTTTTGGCGCGATGTAGGGGCTGAAATTAGCTCTTTTGAACCAAGTGGAGCTTGCGAGCTAGCAGGAATAAGCACCCGTGTAACTGAGGGACGTGGACGATGCTACTTCAAAGGGGCGATGTCCAATAAAAATAGTCATCTCCATCCTTAACGACTATAAAATGACCAGTGATCTCAAAGGTATATTTCATCATAAACCACCTCAATGCAGTGTTGATAACAGAATAATCCCCGACAAGATTTGACACCGATATCCGCTAAGACGAGTCCTATCCATGCTGTCAGTTTAATTTATCCGTTTATGGGGATCCTAACATAGGGAAGTCCAGGTTGTTGGTGTTAACGGGACGCTCTTAATAACCCTAACATGGCACATGCCACAACTATTACACAAAACGAGCGGCGAGGTGGGTGGAGATTGAGCGATAACGAAAAAAATTCTCATTTGAATGCGCATGCGTAATTATTCACCCCATTAACTTAAATTTATGCTTATTATATATCAGGAGTTCCCTCGATGTTTTGAAGGTTCCTAATTCGATAAAACATTCCGTGATTGCGTGGCACTTATACCAAGAAAAAATAAAGATTGAGTCAAGGTAGCAACTGAACAAATACACGATCACTAGCGACTTTCAACTGATAACAAACTGATACCAAATAGGACTCAATTTGACAAACACTAGAAGTAACAGACATGAGCATATGGTATGCCGACAAGCACATCCACACATTTACAACCCAGTCTGCATCATCACCCGCGGGTCATCTGGGAGAGTCCGCCATGAATATCAATTCACTTATCACAGCGCAACGCGAACTAAACAATGGACAAAAATACACCCCGATTCGTCTATCTCTCCTCGCCAATGTACGCCTGGTCGGGGTGAAAAAGATCGACTGTTTCCCCTGGGAAATGCGAGCAACACAGACCGATAGAAGTCGGTTTCATTTGGCAATTGCTCTCCGTGGGGATATCATCTCGCGGATCAGTGGGCACGAGAAAGCTTGGACGTATGGACTGCTCTCATTGAATCATCTCCTGCCGATAACGGACTGATAGCCAAGGGGCCATATACTTAGAGGTGATGAAAAGCAATATGCTATATTGAGCTCAGCATATGAAACTTGCTATAGTTTGGGCCCCACTTTGGACGATTAAATATCCTCGATAGACTACTCCACGTCTACTTAAAAAAAACATAAAAACTTTTAATCATAAATTAACAAATGCGTATTGTATTGTAAATAAAGTACATTTCTGAATTAATTTCCACTCACAAACGCATGAAACGACTGAGAAACGTTTCAGCCTCACATGACATCCGCGACCAATAAACTTCCAAGTTCCATCACAGGCACGCGAGTCTTGAAACACTCCATTCGGAACAAATCTTTGATGTTTTCATTGAAAGTATGAGTTCCCGACATGGAATAATGAAACCGAAATCCAATAACGCCTTGTCAAGAGTGCGATTATCATCCATCCGAGAAGACACGCCGTCACGGCCATTAACAGAGGCGTTAATGATTCTTCCAAAAGTTTGTGCGTTGTCAGATACAGACCTATATATGGCTCATCTGCGCTTATCAAAGGAATTCTGCGGTGGGGCTGATATTTATGTCACCTCGTCGCGCCAAATATTGATAATTTACACATACGATATTTGATAGGCTTAGAAAAGAATAAAGGAAACATTTAAGTTTATCTGAGACGCGTTGGGGCGGGGCTTAGATAGTAACTTCACTTACAAAAGTGCCTCAATTATGTCTATAGCGTGATATATAGGCGTCTTTTACATGGCGTGTTCACAGGGTTATCGAGGCGTCATTAGGACGTCACTTCCGACAAGCTTACACCAAACAGCAACCACTCGAGTATAAAAACGAACTATGAAACAATCATTAGACATTTACGAAGGGTGTTTTTAAACACGAGCTTCCGTGTCACCAACCTGTCTACAACACATCCAGCTTGTGACCCAATTAAACAACGCGATTGCTTCCCTAACCAGTGCCACACAACCCACGTCGCATCTAATGAAGACCTAAAGCTTGCTAAATGGGGGAAGCAATTGAGTATAATTTGCTCATGGAGACAATCGGGGAGCTACCAGATCAAGTCAGCGTGGTGTCCATGCTGATGTATATATAGGCCACTATACCATCTCCTGTATTGGCGCCAACGGAATCCAATCACAAATGATATCATCCCGTATTGCCACAACTACATAGCTAGTAAACGAGTGCGCTATAAAGTGATTATCTGCGACTGTTGACGTTCTGGAATGAGTGAATCCAGTGCAATACAAATATACAGGATTCCATTCATATAACGCATGTAACGCGCTGATATGATGATATAATTAACCTCTGAACTTACAAATCACATGACAAACTTGTTATCACGTGATTATTACTTAAAACAAAGCCGCCACCTGGCGATTGTGGCACAAATGTCGTACATGGCCATTAAAGAAAAAACGGCACGAAATTGATGAAACAACATCACGTGGCGCAGTTTTGTCCAAGATGGGGGTCATGATACGAGGTTCTCAAGTCAAACAGGAGGATAAGTTGGAAATTAAAAACAGATCGGCATTATCAGTGAGTACGCAACTGTCGTGGTTCACGAGGTGTAATGACAGGTACAGGATCATGCTACTCCCCATAAGGCGAACACGGTTGAGCAGTCGTATACTGTGTAATGGCATGGCATGGTGTTTCCGGGACGTTTATTGGAATGGCAGTGCAATTATACGTCTACGCGGGGCGATAGGCTTATGTTACCATGTGCAGTGAGTGACACAGAGATCAGACCCTGATGTTTAGTTTACAAGCGTCGGCCGTAATCATCTATACATACCGGACATATAGGGAAATAATCGGGTATGGCTCGGAATCCTAACGACGGGATCAGAGAGTAATGTGTTAGGCCTTTTGTTAGCTTTTCAGTCGCGACACTATCCGCTACCACAGATACACGCCATGCACTGGACAAAACAGTTATGAAATGGCATTTGCATCTGGCCTTATTCCATGGAACCCGAGGGTTTCGTCATCCTCTAATGCCTTGTAAAGAGGTTGGAAAAGTTTGCGAGGCGGGAGAATTAACATCCCTATAACACAGTCTATGACACAAACCTCTCCTTAGGGAACATTCAACATTCGCAAGAACCATATATGCAAATAAAACGAACAGCTAGGCGGTTTTAAAAAAAATCGGGGGTTAATTGGTTAAGTAGTTCATGTCACAAATCACCAGCAGTCGTCTGAGACGTCGTATCACCTCGCTGGCACCATCAGAACCCCGGAAATCCTCAAGTACCAGCGGAAGACAGATGGGATTGGTCCGCCTCCGTTTTCGCCCCAATGGAGCCTCTTTACACAAGCCTCAAATGTACCTTTCCGCAGGGACTAGTTTCTTGTACTCTGCCCCGTCATCCGTGAGTCGACAGCAAAGAAAAGGGGCCAATTCGTGGACAGGCTCACTAAACTGGAACTAAATAACAAATTGGAATTTTCTGCGCAGTCCCAAATAGGGAATATTTCATCTGCAGCAGTTTTCTGGGAGCCTGGCTGAGTCCAGTGGAAATGGTTGACAGCCAATCAACCAATTGTAACACCGATAACAAGATTAGCTGCCCGTGCATTTCTTGCCGGAAATAAGCCCAAGAGGACCAGCCAATATTTACCATGATTGGTTCAAGCTAACAGCTGATCGTGTTAAGGGGTTCCAGTGGAATTATCCTCTTAGTTGGAGGTGGCGAGGGAGAAGTCATTTATTCACACGGCGAACTTGGCATTTTCGGTCAATTCAAGAAGCCGTGATAAATCTTTAGTGTACATTAAATCAGTAAGCTTATTCAGTAATTCCAAGCATATCTGAGTGAGTTGTGGCTACTTCAAATTGAATACCTTCGTTAATAATAGAATGCCAAACATAGGCTATACAAAGCTCGACCATGAAACATGGCACGGATATTAAACATAGATCGCCATATACTGTATATGGATGGGCGTCATATATCCGCCTCATGTTTAATCGCCTCACAGAGACTTCACAAAGATTGATCTTTACAATAACTTGAATATTCAACATCTTTGTTGATTGACATTCACGATACATTCATCTTCACGTGGTTTGATGGATGGTTACTTCACTTTACGAGATTCACCTAATGATTCATTGCTCTCCATTACAACTCATTGGTCTTCATAAGATTTTATCATCATATCGACTGCTTAACCTTCAACGTGCCAAAAGCACATATAATAACCTGATCAGCTTAATCTCTACATTAACACTGATCCTCCGTAACTCAACTCATACTCGCCCTCTATTGCGGAGAGAACACCCGAAGCCCCCCACTCCCCCAGCGATCATTGTGATCCCCATACAGTCACCATCCATCTGTCATCGGATCCACACTAATCACGCCCTACACGGCCTCCCGCCCCGCCCACCACCATTAAAACATCCTCAAATTTGTAGGCAAATCAAGAGGCATAAGAAAAAGAGGTCCGTCAATGATAGGGCGCTGGCGGCGTTGACACGAGGAGGGACGTGCCGCGCATCTCGAGAGAGAGAGAGGAGAGGGAGGGCTGGTGGCATGGGAGCAGACGTGGCTCCCGGCTCTTACTGATTACTACAACCTTACTGAGCAAGTCTTACCGGACTGAGTAGTAAACCACAGGCGCTCGGTTCCCGATGTCAGGCTTCCGAACGTCAATCGGTTAGATCTACATATGGCAACCACTCGGAATCGGAAAGAGAGCGCTCGTGGTTCTGATCAGACCTCATTGCCCTCAATCAATCAGCCTCTCAGTTGCCGATGTCAGGCTTCAGAGCTTCACGACGCCTATATACAACAGACAAACTTCGGAAGTGCCAGGTGTTCGTATGATATAAACCTTCGCCGACGGCCGCGACTGCTGTCAGTGAACCTCTCCCTATAACGTACAGCCACGTGAATATCCGTTAAAGACAGGTAATACTATAAAACGTCTTTCGTGGCACCTTCACCGATGCTCCAACTCACCCATGCACCCACGCTCTGCCAGGTTTATACTTCATTTACGTGTCTGTTGTGTACGACAGAAGCCGACATAAAACCACGATAACACAAATGTTCCCAATAATACTAGGCCTGAGATGGCAACATCAATCATCCTGATGGCCGCCTCCCATTACCCCCACGTAAAGACGCCAGACCAACTTAACCCGGACGACCTCTTCTTATTATTATGCCCTGCAACAACCCCCACCCCCCCCCCCCCCACCCAACACCTACACCCCCTGTCCAGTCCTCCATCTCAAGACATCCTCACACACAACATCTATTTAACGACCTCCTGGCATAAACGTCCGACTCGTCAGAATTCTAGTGCGGCAATCTATTGTTTTCATAGAAATTTATCCCGTTTCCTCTTTAGGAACCATAGGGCGGGCAGGTTGGGACTTGCAGGGGTAGGCGGGCTATAACTCAATGACATGAGCAGCTACTGGAGTCAACAAAAGCGACATAGATACGACGAGGACGCGGCCGTTAATGTCAGCAGGGCAACAGGATTAGATATGCATTAGACATGAGCATCCCGCAAGCTTCATCAATAGGCTTTAATTTCCTGAATCCACTCTACAGCTTTTCACGAGCCGGTCTCATCCCTGACAGGGAGTGGATGGAATCGCGTGACTGCGGGCTTATCTGGCTTAGATAAAGGATGTCTTGTATGGAGTATATGGTGGCCGGGTGAGAGGGAGGGGACAAGATTAACCTCAGTGCTACTGCGACGCAACTCGCTAGACGGCGCTGGAGGACAGCACAGACTGACGAGCCAATCAGGGGGATACACACACCAAAAACTAACTCCGTAATGAACTCAATTCACGCTGTACTACATACAATGCATGATAGCCTATAGATCGTCAACAAATCACTTTTGTACATGCAAATAATATTCATTGACATATATATATATATATATATATATATATATATATATATATATATATATATATATATATATATATATATATATATATATATATATATATATATATATATATATATATATATATATATATATATATATATATATATATATATGTGTGTGTGTATGATTGTGTATGTGTGCGCGTATGCATGTGGGTTGGCATGAGTGTGTGCCTATAGATATTCATACTCAGGACCGTTGCTACTGCGTTAAGTCCTCGCACCACACTCGCTTGACACAATCAGCGTGCAATATTGACTAAACATTATAAACACGACAGTTGTCTCAAGTAGTATCATATCGCCACCACTTCCCACCTCTCCATGGAAATAAGCCGCCTCATCCCATAACAGATGAACCGCCACCAAGTGACAGCATCACTTATGGTGACGTCACACACGCCACTAAAACATCGCCCTAGTCGTGATTTGAAGCCGCGCGGAACCTTGGCTATCACGTTTCTTGATTGTATCAACAGAGACTGACCAGGGGGAAAACCGTCCACTATGGAACTGTCGCGAATACTAGGCTCTGCCACGGACCCAAGTCGTGTTTTGCTGATGGACTCACAGCTGGATGATTGGTGAAATAGAGGCTCCGGGCGTCATGGCTGCCTTACATGGGTTTGATTGCAGGGTTCGATTACGAAGGAGCACTGGTGTTCGATATTGCTATTTGATGATAAGTTTGCGAATAAATTGGAATCGGGAGTGAATGATAAATGACTGTCTTACTGTCGGGTGAAGTGGGTGACTGTCGGGTGAAGTGGGTGACTATCTGGGGAAGTGAGTGACTGTCTGGTGAAGTGGGTTACTGTCGGGTGGAGTAGGTGACTGTCTGGTGAAGTGGGTGACTGTCTGGAGAAGTGGGTGACTGTCTGGTGAAGTGGGTGACTGTCGGGGGAAGTAGGTAACTGTCTGGTGAATTGGGTGACTGTCGGGTGGAGTAGGTGACTGTCTGGTGAAGTGGGTGACTGTCTGGAGAAGTGGGTGACTGTCTGGTGAAGTGGGTAACTGTCGGGTGAAGTAGGTGACTGTCTGGTGAATTGGGTGACTGTCTGGTGAAGTGAATGAGTGGATGAGTCTGGTGAAGTCAAGGTTAACGGGTATTGAGTTGCGGACCAGTCAACCAGCGCCAGTGAGGAAACAACCTTCCACACCGCATCCCACAATCGCTTGCTGACATCGGTACGCGAGTCACGTGGTCCATAAAGCTAAGCGACGATGACCGCACCAAACACGAAAACACTCGCCACCATTCATGGCTACGTCGTCACCATAAATAGCCCGTCCAATTAACCGATCCCGTCACTATGCATACACAAAAGGTTCCCGGTAACAATTCCCACGTGAGCACACCTCCAAACAGACACTGCCATAGGGCTGTATGGAGTAGGTCCTAATTTATAGATTGAGCAGCCCAGTGCTCGGAAACCTAACAATCGGAACCGAGCGACGTTGTCCTAGAAGATAGACGCAAAACACACACACACTCACACACATATAAATACACACACACATATATATGTATATATGTATATATATATGCTTATATATGTATGCATATATATATATACATACATATATATATATATACATATATATATATGTATATATATATATATATATATATACATATATATATATATATATATATACATACATATATATATACATACATATATATACATATATATGTATATATATACATACATATATATTTTTATATATATATATATATTATATATATGTAAGTATATATATACATATATATATACGATAAACTTATATATATACATATATATGATAAATATATATATATATATATATATATATATATATATATATATATCTCTATATATATATCTATATATCTATATATATATATATATATATGTATATATATGTGTGTGTGTGGGAGGGGGTGGTGTGTTTGACGGTGAGTGAGTGTGTTCGAATGTGTTAGTTAGGCATCACATAACACACTCGTGTTGCTTGGCCGTTAAACCCAATGCTTACCTAAAGAGTGTGCTTGTTTGTTCTCATGCGCGTATGTCCAAGTGTGTGTCACTTTGTTTGAGTGCAGATATCGGGATATGAGTGCAGTCCCCAGGCCTCCTATGGCAATCACCATGATGAAGGAGAGCGTAGTAAATGGAGAAGGTAAACTCATTCATCATCCGTCACTGCTCCTATCCGGACATCCTTTTCCTGCTATTTCCCGGACGCGTCGTCCACTTGAAAGAAACATCCATTACGTTATGACGGCTTATTTCAACTCAGTCCCTTCTCGCTCCACGGATCCTCAATATGGATAGAACCCACGGTCCGAGTGGATCCAGTGACGCTCTCGTGGTTTAAAACGGACAGCTAACCGGCCATTAGAACCCCCTACCAGCACGACATAACCCCCCCCCCCACCCATCTCTATTGAAACACAATGGCGTCGTTAAACATGATAATGCTTCTTTTCTGGAATCTTGTAACTGAATCACGAGGGGACGTACACCATTGATGAATTTATGGAAGAGAGGAAGGTAACTTAAACTAGCGAGCCTACATATATGAGGATGAATAGGTTAGTGATTTTGTCGATTGCGTCCAGAATGATGTACGTAAGAGACCCGGAAATGACCGAGGGGTTGCTCTTGTATCGCCGAATATGGATATATCCCACGAACTTAATCCGCCAAGTAATCTAGACGCAATGAAATTGGTTCCCCGAATGTTTGAGCGAACGCAGTAACCTGGGATGTCAACTAAACGTGGATCCGTGTCTACAGTGACGATTTAGAGGAGGGCGGGCTACATATCCAATCTTGCCCCACACCTAACCTGATTACTGATGAACGGCCTCATTGGCTGAGCGCTGTTTACAGTTTAGCTTTGAAGATTACTTGGATTAGATTATCAAGCAGGAAAGCAGATCGTTTGTTTGGCGAGGCCATAGCTTTCTCGTCGGGAGAAACCCCTTCAACTTACGGTGACCGCGCCGTAAGTTAACCAGCGTGACGGCCAGTTAATCACTTAGTCCCACGTCTTTATCCGCGGACAATAGCGGCCAACTCGTCATCCGACCAAGCGAACACTTCACTCCGTAACTAGGTGAACCGGCAAGAGACCGAATGATTGACCAACTAGCTAAGTGAGCAACTCACACAGCTTCAAGGGGAACAACTTATCTGGCATCCAAGTGAACAATCCACATGGCAACAAGGCGAGCAATCCACCTGGCAAACGGGAAATAATCCACAAGTGGAACAATCCACCCGACAAACAAGACTATAAATCACCTAGCAACAAGGGAAACAATCCACCCGACATACAAGACAATAATTCACCTAACAGCAGGGGAAACAATCCACCCAACAAACAAGACAATAATTAACCAAGCAACAAGGGAAACAATCCACCTGACAAACAAGACAATAATTCACCTAACAACAGGGGAAACAATCCACCCAACAAACAAGACAATAATTAACCAAGCAACAAGGGAAACAATCCACCTGACAAACAAGACAATAATTCACCTAACAACAGGGGAAACAATCCACCCAACAAACAAGACAATAATTAACCAAGCAACAAGGGAAACAATCCACCCGACAAACAAGACAATAATTCACCTAACAACAAGGGAAACAATCCACCCAACAAACAAGACAATAATTCACCTAACAACAAGGGAAACAATTCACCTGACAAACAATTGAACGGGTGGAATAAACGAAGATTCAACCAAGGAAGCACGCATACAATCAAACAACAAGTACAACCTATAAACCAGCCAACCAACCAACCAACCAATACCCAATCAATCCCCCGGCCCTTATCAACCAATACCCAATCAATCCCCCGGCCCTTATCAACCAATACCCAATCAATCCCCCGGCTCTTATCAACCAATCCAATGATGAATGGATGGACCAATGAACCAATGCAGTCAATCAAAAAACAAGACCACTGTATTTCAGACCTTATTGGTCCAGCTATCATGGCTTTACAGCACCAGTAACTATCTTCACAAGGAAATAATAAATTGTAAGCTATTGAGTATGGGTTGCGTTGATACAAATACATTATCATGCTTAGGTAAAAACAACTTGAAAGTGACAGCGGTAATACTTAATCGTCAAGTCACAAAACTAGTTAAAAGAAAATGATGATAATTGATATTCACTGAGCTCAAGTAAACCGATATTGTCATCCATTGAGCGCTGTTGACAATGACAGCTACGACACAGAGATGTTTCAACATACACAACACACCAGTCGTTTCAATATGCAGCCTACACCAGCGGCATATTAGTTCCTATTCAACTTGGTCCATCCAATGCGGGAGTTAAAAGCATTGGACAATCTTCATCATCCATCAAACCCGCACTACGTCTGAATGCTTCGATGACGTCCCCACAGACTCTGCCTTTACATCCACAGTTAGCTGGGGACATGGGTAGGAGGACCTGGTACATAGGATGTTGGACATATGTATGTAAGACGGAGCAGAGAGGCCGGATACGGACTATGCATCACTAACACTGACTTCCGGCCTCACTAAACCTATCTTAGTGTAACCTTTACCAGGCTGTCCTGATCCACGTCGTAAATATACAACCTCACAACACTGAGCACGTAGGGATAATTAAGACTCAACTCACAGATAGGAATACAAAGAATCGGCTCTACCACCAAGCCGTTGACTTTTATTTATGAAATGCAGGTTACTTTAGATCGGGATGGTCAGTCTGGCGGAGATCGCAAAAGGAAAAGGATAGATTTACTGACTGGAACAGCGGATTGCGGGTGTGTGGTGGGATGGATGGTGGGTTGCCTCGGAAGTAAATTGACGTAATCACAACTGACAGGTCGCGAGTTCGAATCCGCTATGCGGTAGACCAATTTGGTTGAAATGAGTATTTCGACCATCACAGTCTCGATATGACCTTCAATTTTAAAAATATATACCTAAATACATTTACTTCTGTTGAGCAACAGCGAGGAGGAATTGGGGTGAATGGTTTTTTTCAGTCCTCTCATCTACCAAGTTATTGGCCTCCATACTTATGTTACCACAGAGAGTCCACTAATGCTCGCCACAACACCATCACCTGATATAGTCCAGGACACACCATCAAAACACCACTATAGTCCCCGGATTAACAGCTCATCGGATCCACCCAGTTTGCGGGTCACCTCCTCGCTATACAACCCGGTGGCAAATGACCTTAATAATGTGAGCTGTGTAGACCGAGCACGGCTGTTAATCCCCAACATTGTCTGCTCAGCCCGCCCTATCAGCGCCGCTTGGCTTGGTCGACACGAGACAAGTCGACGTTATGACTAGCGGGCGCTACACATTTAGGACGAGAATGGGAGAGTTGATTTGGGTTTGGGTTGGGATGGGAGCGTTAGGGGGTTAATAGCGTGAGAAGAATGCAGCGAATGGGGGCCGATCATCGTAGGTTGTATAAGGGAGAGTGGCCGAGTGGGAGGGATAAGGTAAGACGCTAGCCAGCTGAGACGAGAGATATAGGGCATGGAGTGGGGTAAGGCTGCTGACTGTAACGACTCACTGCCACGGGGATGTTGAGTGGAGGGTGGGAATGATGCTGACAGTGAATTGTCAGATACAATGCAGTAGTGTTAACCATGGCAGATGAATCTATAACATAACGAGACGGTATCTACGCAGTAGCAGAAGTCTCACAAGCATTCCTTAGCCATCAGCATATTTTGTAGCAGCAGCAGCAGCAGTGGTGTGGATAGTAGCATCTCGGCATTAGGAGTAGCAGTTACAAAAGTGTCCCGCCATGAGCAGCATCTTGCAGAGCATCTTGCAGCACGAGCAGCATCTTTTGCAGCACGAGCAGCATCTTTTGCAGCACGAGCAGCAACTTTTGCACCACGAGCAGCATCTTTTGCACCACGAGCAGTATCAGCCGCCGTGGCATTGAAAATACTGTTGTCGTGATGTATTGAAGAAGGCAGTCAACCTAATCAACTAATCCTTCACCAGGTCTCCCTGACCCTAATCCCCGCCACTAATAACCACTCACGCCCAACCCACCTTACCATGCATATGGATGAACCCTCATTAATCCCCTCCCTCCTCCCTCAACCTCATCCCCCCTGACCCCCGCACATTCATCACACCAACCTCGCCCAGCAAGGCCTTTTAAGATTCCAGCGGGCAAATCATGGGGATAATCCAAAGGACAGTGAGTTTTATGGTGCGGCTCGGACAATAGGCAGGCCCGGCTCGACTAGCTGATGAGTCGTTCCCCTACCCACCCCTTCCCATCTCTCTTATGCTAATAACACCGATGAATCTCCCTCGACGAGCCGTAAAAGGGATTGTCTTAAAGGGGGTCCCGCTGGGGGCACCTGCATAGGGGATCGTCTTTGGGGGTTAAAATAATAACTGAGCAATGGTTTCATAAATCCCTGTGACAGGAACACTTAGACAAGAGGGGAGTTGTTATTCACTGGCGTAGGTAGGCTGGGCATATACATGCGAAGCAGCTCTTACTGGCGGCTATCTGTGACCTGAGGATTTATTGCGAGCCGGTAGAATGTTCATATTGAGTCTCTGTGGGTGAGTGAGTTAGCTTGAGACGCGGCCGAGCATCTCGCGGGATGTACTTCCTCCGCCTACAATGGACGTGGCATGAGAGATGTGGGATAGGCAGGCTGAGCAACAGACCGTTCTTCCGGGCTAGCTGCTGCAGCATGCATGATGACAATTACGAGAGAGAGAGAGAGAGAGAGAGAGAGAGAGAGAGAGAGAGAGAGAGAGAGAGAGAGAGAGAGAGAGAGAGAGAGAGAGAGAGAGAGAGAGAGAGAGAGAGAGAGAGAGAGAGAGAGAGAGAGAGTGTTGTGTGGGTTGTGTGTGTTGTGTGTGTTGTGTGTTGTGTGTGTGAGTGTTGTGTGTGTGTGTGGCTCTTTGGAATTTGGAAGGTACAGCAAGTCCATTAATTATGATTGCAAGATATATAGAAATGGGAATAATCCATATGGTATGAACACACATATGACATACCAGCAGAGTTGCTAGTTACAGATGTCATACCAGCAGATTTGCTAGCTATAGATGCCATACCAGCAGATATGCTAGCTACAGATGTCATACCAGCAGAGGTGCTATTTAAGAGATTCTTTACCAGCAGAATTGCGGGTTACAGATGCTAAACCAGCAGAGTTTCTTCTTACAGATGTCTTACTAGTAGAATTGATTGTTACAAATGCCTTAGCAATAGACGTGCTATTTATAGAAGTCATATCAGTCTCCAGATGCAGATGATATACCAGCAGTTTCGGATAACAAGTATAATTGTATGTGACATCTAGAGTTGCTGGCTACAGATGTCATACATATAGTTTCTAGTTACAGATGGAATGCGAGTAGAGTTGGTAGTTACAGAAGTCATACAACGTTGTCATCTGCAGAGCTACTTTTTACAATACTCGTTCCAAGTTTTAATAGACTGGTCTTCCTAAACCCGTCCGTCACCAATAATGCTTTTTTTGTCAATATGTACACAGCTAGGCTCCCAAATCTCCTTTATATTAACGACTCCAAGCCTTCGTGTTTGCGCATGCGCGGCACGAGGTCTCATTACGCAAAACATCCGAATATAATCGCCCGCAAAAGCTCGCTGCTCGCCCTAATTTCGTCATCGCATCTTTTGTATCCCCTTGCAAAACCTAACCAAAACTCACATTGAGACAGGAATGTAGAAAAAGTGTAAATAATATCTTATATTCTGGCCGTTTCGTCCATGAATCGCAGCCAATGGCAGCAACGGAAGGACAAAATAACTTCCAGTTTGTGGAGGGGAAACCTTCCCACTTGGCAAATGACAGCGCGGTTTCGGGAGGCACAGAAAAATTCATCTGGCTTTTGACAGCGCGATTAAGGGTGTCAGAATTGTCTCATTACGAGACTGAGATTGCATTGATTTGCGAACGTCACGCCCGCGCCAAGCCAATCAGGCACCGATTATGGACGGCATAATTGTCCAATTAACGTCGTCCGTTGTGATGACGCAGTATTCGTAGCAGTGGCGTCCGCGAGCTTAATATGCACACCGTGACCGTCCCCCGGGCTCATCGTGGCTGGTTAACGAATAACGTGGTGGTCATGAGGGATAGTTTAGATCATAGTTATTTTCTTGTTAACCTGATTCATTGCCCTGAATGTATTCCGGCTTATTAAGGTACATTCATAGTATGATGAACATTAGGCCCAATGCTAGTAGCCGCAAACATACGAGTGGTACTCCGAGAGGACCGGCGTGAAACAGTGGTCGAAAAACAGTCAAGTCACTCAACCAAAAAGTAACAAATTTTCATTATTTATTATCAAGCACACAAACAAACCAGTTTCCCCATTTTTTTTAAGCTTGACCACATTTCTAACTTAAAAACCCAAACCAAATAGCCAGCTGGAGCAACGAGGCAATAGCGGTCACTCACGCAACCAAAAAGCTTCACACTCTCTCGACCGTGCTCTGCAAGCACCTCAAGGCAATTAATTCAGTCACCAACATACACGATTTTTCCTGCGCTTGTGTTTGTCCACGCTCGTCAACCCAACCCCGCACCCTCTCCCCTAATGGGCAACTACATGTCGACACGAGGCCAGAACACACACACACTTTCATCCACACACCATTTCTTACGGCCATTTAAAGTCATGCCGGACGCATTCCTCATTCGTCTCTACGGTCGCGTTACCGAATAAGACGGAACAGGAAGTAGAACCTAACAGGGACCAGGCTGCAGCAGCGAGCCAGGCTGGGTTTAAAAGCGGCGACACGCATCTAAAATAGCCCAGTAGATTAATGTATTTGATGTTGTTGCTTCTGTTTGAGATGGTCACAGAGCAAATACGGCGTAGTCGTTAGCGGGCCCCGTATTAAGACGCTGCCTCCATCACAAGAAATGCCATTGATGGGGAAGGTCTTTACATGACCACTTCATCGGGGTAGGGCGTGTGGAGATGCAGCATGGAGTTCATAGCTTGGTAGAAGAGAAGCACAAATCGTCAATTGCTTGTCATTCTCACCGTGACTTTTATATGGGAACTGATAAAAATCCTTGGTCAAATTGGTGCTGCCTGATAACTTAAACAAATCTTCACATTATCTTTCATTCGAACGATTTCTGTTTTGACGACCAGGCTTCAAAATGTAGAGCAAAATATACATTTCAAATCCCATAAAAACAAAAAAGCTAAAACTATTTAGATTTACGTTACCAATAGTATAAGTAACCAGTTTGGCAATTTTTTTAAAACATTTCAGTTCCCCCATTCGCACTTCCATAAACAGACAATCACCGCACCACCAATACACCATCGTGTGATAATGGCATGAATGCAAAATAGCGGCCAGACATTTTGACCCAATCCATCACCCCCTCCCCACCTCACCCCACACAAAGCCAAAACTTGACCCCTAAAAAAGCAACTAGTAGCAGCGAAGCGCTCACGAAGCCCCCGGCACAAGAACCACCATTCGCCCTCTTGTTTCTGCTTTCCATTAAGGTTGGCCATCAGAGTGCATCAGACTTTACGCAACTAGAAACATGAAGTAAACTACATATCATTCTAACCCTAACCAGTGTCTGCATTGGCTAGTGTTTTTTACAGTTCATGGATTCTGCGTTTAGGTCAACGGTAATGTAAACAAGATCAACGGAGATTACGTTGTTGTAGCGATCAGTAATCAGGTTGCACTTTCATGCCACCGATCGGGGTTCGAAACCCAAACAGACTAAAGTTGGCGATGACAATTAAGCAGGGCTGTCCAAGCAATACAAACCGTCCTCATCCTCCCCCGTTCTGCCGTCGACGTTACACGCTAGTTTCTGATCAATGTATCTGATAAACAATGGGAAGGAAACAAAAGACAACGATAGCGCTACATGTTACAACAAAGTCATTTACATTCTAAAAGCAGACGACAGTTGGAGGCGTAATTGTGAACTAAGGCGATGAATAGCCCATAGAGAAGACGAAGCGGAGGAATCCGTTCAGATGGCGAGCTCTTCTCAACTTGGCTATCAAAGCGAGATCGTTTTTGTCTTTCCTGAACGGATGCTGATTCGGTTGCTAAGGACAACAGAGACTATTCCTCCGCAGCAACCAGTTCCTGTTGGCGTGACGCTGTGGTATCTGATAAAGGATGAAAAAGATGGGACAGCGGGAGAGCGTGGCTGTCTCACGACGGGAACGGCACGAGGAGACGCTGACAGATAACATGATCCTCGTGCCACGAGAAGCAGCACAGAGCAGGACGAAGATGTTGCTTAATATGACGCTGAGTGATGTCACAAGTTCTACTGTTGATGCTGTGTGGAATTGGATAGTGAAGAGTGGTATTGGATAGTGATGAGTGGTGCTGGGTAGTGATGAGTGGTATTGGATAGTGATGAGTGGTGTTGGATAGTGATGAGCGGTGTTGGATGATGTTGCATAAAATTGGATAATGTTGCGTGATTAGGTATTTGTTCGATTATGCTGATTGATGCTAGGGGTTATTGGATGATGTTGGATTTTGTTCAATGATGTCGGATGACGGTAATCGATGCCTATAATGATGATGAATAATGGTGACGGATTCTGATCTATGTTCTCTGGTAATTTTGCAATACATCATTTGTTCTCATTTCATCCACACGAACGTCCAAACCCGCCGACTACATCACTACACACCTACATTCACCTCATCCATATCAGCGTGACTAAATCATGTTCAACATTCGCAAATGGCGACCTATTTGGAAATGGTAGTTTACATCCGGCCAAGTGGCCGGATATTAGCAGAGATGTATTTCGGATGCTAGCAATCGTCAATAAAGGTGACGAACACACAGTTTGATGGATAACTCCAAGGCTAGCTATTAAAGATCTTCGAATGGGAGTTAGCACATAGCTAGGCCTTAATGCATGAACCAAGGGGTCCACGCTGAGAATAAATTGCATTATACACAATATATAGATATAGAAATGTATGTACTAATAAGAGTTTTAATACATCAACAATCAACCGGACATATACTGTCATTTGAGAGAGATGAAAAAGCTAGTATCACATACGACGCGTAGCACAGTTCAGCACTACGTTTATGAACATAACGACATTATCGTGGGATAATACTGCGGTGCTATCAAACTTGCAGAATGGAGACTTACACATATTTCATGCCGCTAAATGGCCTATTTATTATTGGAAGCCGTCATCAGGGCGATTCGGCGCGATCGCGGTGTGATCATGCATGCTGCTCCATCTTGAAAGCAACTCAGAACCCGTATGCGAATCCCAAAAGGAGATCGGGTGCCTAACGAGTCCGTGATAGTGGCGCTCGCCACGTGGCCGCAGGGCTATCAAATGAGCGATAAATGGGGTAGATGAGGATCTTGACTGGGTGTAGTGTGAAAGGATGGAGATGGCAAAGAGTTCGGGTTTCTTGCTTCCCTCGCGATCTGTCTGGCATCTTCAAGTCCGCGAAAAAGCGCGTTTCCGTTGTCGAGAAGGCGGGGTGACGCAGCCAAGTGCTTCTTCAGACAAACCATCAAATACGGCGGTGACGTGTTGAGTATAGTTGCGGATAGTGTTAAGGGACTAGAGCAGGGTAGAGGACGAAGGTGACGATGGTTGGCTGTCGCTGGGAGATTCTCAGGGGAGGCAGAGGGAAAACGAGAGACGGGGGGGGGGGGGGGGGAGGAGGTGATTCAGGGTGATGCGAGTGATGGTAGAAGGTGGTGGTGTTGTTGTGGGGAGGGGGGGGGGGGTGGTTAAGGTATAATGGGTGAAACAGAGAAATGCCCCGCGCTGATGAAAGATGCTGGTGAGTGACGACGAGATATGATGGGATCCTGGGAATTTCCGGTAGATGACGAGAGATGTTGTGTGATAAAGAGAAATACCAGGTGATGTAGAAGGACAATGAGCGATTGTTGTTGATCATGTGAGATGGTAAGTGGCAAAGACAAATCATAGGTGTTAATTGGAAATGCTTGATGAGAATGAGAGATGCTTGATGAGAATGAGAGAATGAGGATGAGAGATGCTTGATGAGAATGAGAGATGCTTGATGAGAATGAGAGATGCTTGATGAGGATGGCAGACGCTTGATAAGAATGAGAGACGCTTGGTGAAATGAAAGGTGTTGGATGCTAATGCATGGAAGAAACGGGGTGCTTATATTAAATACCGGCTGATAATGGCAGATCCTTGATGATAACGAGAGATAAAATGCGATGATGAAATATCTTTGGTGACAATGGGCAATATTGAGTGATAATGAAAGCTGCTGGGCGCCAATATGGAATGCTGGGTGAAGGTGGGTGATGTAGGAAGCTCAGAAATACTGGGCGTTGGTGAAATCCATCGGACGATGCTAGTCAATGCTTGAGAGGACAAGTCATACGGGCAGAAATTGTATAGCGCTGGCTGATTTCACAGGACACTTAAAGACGTTGAATGACGATGGATAATACCCTAGGGGCCAAATAATTTCGCCGCAAAGGTAATTTTCCAAAATTAAGAAATCCCAACCACATTCCAATCATCATATATATATATATATATATATATATATATATATATATATATATATATATATATATATATATATATATATATATATATATATATATATATATATATATATATATATATATATATACCCCATATTCTCCCCACCCACAACGTAATCTACATATCCCCACTGTCTTATGAAGGAAGCCACGCACCCCATACAAACAACACCAATTAGGTAGACGGCCAGCATTTGAATTCACGTCAGCAGCCAGGAGCGCTATTTACCAGTGGTTAGGGCGGATTAACAGAGTTGGCGTGCAATCCAAGCATGCCATCCATCTCTGTCAGAACCCACTGTTGCAGTAAGACGATGTTAGCTGACCAGCCACCGTGTCCTCCATGCTCAGCTATACCCTGGCTAATTTGTCATCGTAGCGGTCGTAGGGAAAGAAGAACAATGAGGCCAGGTGGATTTAGCGACACTTATAGGCTGTAATACATGGATACAATATCTGGAGAAGCACCGTGTGTAATCAGAAATTTGACAGCAATAGCAGCAATAATTACATGTGTTTTTTCTTATATCAAAGTTCTTCGATGTTATCAATGCGTTGATGACATACGCAAATGCTAAATTGCGACAGAAATATCAACAGTTTGTGCAGTGCAGTGCCCTTGAGAAAATGACACGCCCAGTCGTATATGCTCGCATGGCGTGTTAATCAAACCACATCTGCATTGACCACATCATCTTCCACCTCACGCATGCGCAAATGACACATGCACACACAATGCCCACTCAGCGGAATCGATAACTGATCGCATTCACAATAACAAACAATTTATCACAAAACGCTGCCATGAAATCTATGACCTTCCACGACAGGCCTCAATATTGCACCATGAAATGTTTTCAGAATTCTCCTTATTACCATGGCAACACATCTCCACGCCGGGCAACAGTTAGCAACCATTCCCATTGCATTTGTCAGTTGGGTAAGCTTTCGGCGGGCCATGGTGAGAACAAATGAGGTCGACTGGTCGCTCAAATGACAGACCTGAAGTTCATAAAGACTACACCGCGTGGCGCGGTAAAAGCCGGCAGAAGACGACATAGTCGCACCGTTGTCAATTTTGCTGCCGTCGTTTGCATAAACGCAATAGCACAAGAATGATTTAATTTAAATTTGCAACTTTTCTGTTCTCAATAGGTTAAAGGAAAATGGGAGGACAATCTGTAACCATCGGACGACATAACTACTGTCATGACCGCGCGCAAACACACGTGGCCCGAATGGGATTTTGCATAAAAGCATTTTTCAGAATAAAATAAAATATATACTTCTCTGTGCGAAACGGCATCAGCTTTGAATCCATGGATGATAAAACTGCTAGGGGGGGCCAGCTTATACATTTACCGAATAAAGCAACGAGTTTCATGTGTCAATCAAGGGATTGAAACAACTAGAACAAAAATGCCAACAACTGAGCACGACGACTTGATTCCATATGGCATTTCTAATTGACAAAAGTCAGTCTGTGACAACATACAGCAACAAGCCACGCAGACAACTGAAAACAACCATACGTTGGTAACCATAAGTGAATCAAAACCTCCGCTGAACAACGATTGTTTAACAATGATTGTTTATGAGACAATGTTACACGGCTATAACTATACAACCTCTTTAAACAGCCCCAACAGGCAGCAAGTCTCTCTTCTCGTCATTCCAGATCCCTATCTATCCAGCTTATCTCGACCAGACAGCTACTCCCCGTTGCTGATTATCTAGCGACCAGCGCATAAAACTCGCACGGGTAATTGAAGACAATTAAATTGATTGGTTCCCGTCGGATTGCAGTAAAAGCTGTGGCATTGCAGAGTCGCCGCACCTCGCCCTAATCAATCTGACAATAACCCCTACTCGGGAGTCTGGAATGCTAAATGCCCGTGGGCAGATAGGGTGGTAAGCCAGGCTCTTGTTCCTGTTGACAATTCCCCAGATATCTTGGGCGACGTACAGGAATGGTTGGAAAAGAATTTCCGAGAAGTATACAAGCGCCATCGTTAAAATATTTTTTTCTTTAATCCACGGGCATAGTTCAAGTGGCTGTTTGACGAGCTTAACGAGATGGAGCTGCAAGCGCCAGTGGAAGGCAATGGCGTACAAATCACTGCGGAGGAATTCACTTAAGAAACTCTGCGACATTTCCCCCCCCCCCCCTTCTACGCAGGAATGTCTACCCCGACTCCGTGCCGTTCCCTGCAAAACAACCCCGTTCAGGATCAGCAGTGCTTCCCAAATCCACCAAGAAACAAAAAGGAGTTGACAACATTGATCGCTCCATCAATAAAAGCTGCAATTACGCAGACAGAGAAATTGCAGCTATAAACAAACGCCCAATTCCACTCTTTCACAAATCGCGCAAAATAACTCCACATCCAAAATCACCGACTCCACCACCTGCCCACCCCCACCATCTTACCCAACTAACAAATCCTCCATCACCCCAACCCTCCCCGCTAAATAGCCCGCTTGTGAGCAAAAACAGCAGCGCTGATCCACCTTAAACGATGCTCGCCTCTTATCTCCCCCCATGCATCATTGCTTGGCAGGGATCTAAGGGATCCGGACCTTGATCCCTATATTCTTTATTCATCCCATTGATGTGACAGGAAGCTGCTCTTCAGATTCTAATCGGAATATGGGCATACATCAGGTCTCGATACGAGGGGTTTCGACATCAAGGGGGTATCAAAAAGGCGAGGGCTTTCATTGTGATATGAAAAACAAGATGACAACAGAGGATTATGCGCACCTTTCTTGATATTAATCCAGCATCCACATTCCGCTGGAATACAGCATTATTAATAAGGTAATTTGGCTTTCATTTTGATATGACGGTATTCAGAATTCCGCCTTTATCATATAACATAGTATGAAACATTTCCATCCTGATATCCGGGCACTCAAAATTCCACGGGCGGGTACCATTTGCAAAGCAGTATCTCTTTCTTTATTAACACGCGAGCACTGTGGCTGTCGCAGTATTGGGATTCACCAGCGACGCTGCTTCATAACAGTATACATCTTTATTACAGACCGCCGCTATCAGACACGAGAGACATTGTACTCACAACTCCCCTCCGGATAACCCCCTCATCATTCCCATCCCCATGAGCCACGACAGCTCCATCAGCCCTGATCATAACGCCAGCTGACGTGGTCACAGGCACTCGAGTCTTAAAAACGCCCATCCTCCCTTTCTGTAAATAAATAAGTCTGTATATATAATAGCGGCCAGGAAAGACGGCTGTTTGGACTGAAGAACCCCGAGAATGAGGTAGAGAGGGGCGACCCCAGCCTTGCTCGGCTGATGCAGTACTCACCATCTCGGTGCGGAAAGCCAGTTCCCTCTCCAGCGTGGACAGGTGGGAGAAATGGCGGTCATTCTCAAACAGGTTGGCAATGTGATTCCTGGAAACATACAAAAACCAGAAAAATGTTTAATGTGTAAAAGTGAATTTTCTGATATAGGATCAAATAGGTACAGCGTAGCATGTAACATCAAAGGCAATCCGTGCGTGATTCTCTGTCACTTCTCAAAGCCACAATGTCTGTCACTTGTCAATGACACAATGTCTGCCATTTGTCAATGCCACAATGTCTGTCACTTGCCAATGCCTAAATGTCTGTCAATTACCAATGCCTAAATGCCTGTCACTTGCCAATGCCACAATGTCTGTCACTTGCCAATGCCACAATGTCTGTCACTTGCTAATGCCACAATGTCTGTCACTTGCAGATGCCACAATGTATGTCACTTGCCAATGCCCAGGTATGTCACTTGCAGATGCCACAATGTATGTCACTTGCCAATGCCCAGGTATGTCACTTGCCAATGCCACAATGTCTGTCACTTGCCAATTCCAATGTCAGTCACTTGCCAATGTCACAATGTCTGTCACTTGCCAATGCCACAATGTCTGTCACTTGTCAATGCCACAATCTCTGTCAATTGCCAATGCCACAATGTCTGTCACTTGTCAATGCCACACTGACTGCATTTGTCAATGACAAAATGACGGTCCCTTAACATTGCCACAATGTAAGCCACTTCTCAATGCGAAGTCGATAGGCTGTAGGTGTCATGCCATGAATAAGTTAATTTGATATAAAATTATGTGACCAAAAATCGTTATTCAATCATGATGCAATAATGTTCCATCATATAGATCAAAAGCCACGATGTAACATTTCAACGCGAAATATGAATTCATACTGCAAACCTTAAAGAGATAGTTCAGCCGCATATTTGTAACGAGGTTGCCTGGCAAGATGCTTGGCAACCGCACCTTGGAAACCAGAAGTTTTCAAGTTTTCAAACTTTCAGTCGCTACGCGGCGCTGCGGTCTCAGATAATAGATCCTTACTTCGGCTGTCACCATTTATGTTGTCGGAAATTACACTTCCTGCTTGCAATGATGCCCACAACTTTAACGAGTTTAGATTGTATAAAATCTACATTTTGTAACCAAAGCGGAAGTATACATATCTAGTCTGCGTCCCAGACTCCAGGGGTACCGCTACGCTCCTCGTCCTACAGTCCCTCGACTAATGAATATCTTTAACATGTAAACAGGGCCCGCAAGGGGCTAGGGGACCTTGACTAATACATATCGATAGCGAGGTAGTTATAGAGCGCGTAATAATTTACAGCTAGCATTCGTGTGGTTCATGGTTTTAGGGAGACACCGTTATCGATGAAACGACACAACTAAATAAAACAGATTTCCACAGTACATCACGAATATTTCCAGTCAAATAATAATGTTGAAAATTTATCAAAATTATTTTTGAACAAGTAAACTTTGTGGCACAAATATGGCATTATTTATGTCTGCGTTAAACGTAGTTATGTATTAACAAAATGATCCCTGAGTGCCCGATATGGGGCTGAACAGCCTCTTTAAATTCGTGGAGACCGGTTTGCTGTACACTGGAACACCAGTATTCAACGAATAAACAAAAACACTGGACACCATTGGTCGTTATAGAGGGGTGGCCGTACAAGGCAGTGGTAACACAAGCCGTAGTCTGAGATAACATCAGCAATTAGGAAAGTTTCCGTAATAGGCAGGTGTTCGCTATACACAGCTGTCCCCGATGACAAGTAACACAACATAAACCTCCACTGGCTCGGCCAGGCGACCACGCATGAGGGTGGACACTGAGGACTTCCACGCGGACATCAGTCATCAGATCCCACGTCTTAGCTGCAATTTCCTCTGACACGCCCGCCCTCCAAAATATCCACCTCCTTAAACTGCTTAAAGCCTTGAGGCACACGCCAGTGAAGCCTCCAAATCTCTCCTCCACAGAGCCCCATAGAACACCGGAGAGACACCCGCGAGAGGCATTCATTCGTGTGCTCCATGAACTCCCAGCATCGAATTGGTCCAGGACAGACCGACCATTTGCATCTCGTTACTTACCGATGGCAGACTTCGGGGGTATGATAACATGTAGAGCGCTTTGATCACGGTGATTAATGAGTAGATTTATGGCTTGAATATTGTTTTCAAGCTTCTAAAGGGATTTCGGAACAATCCACGGTTTTAAACACAGGCACTCGGATCCACATTCAGTATTCCGAGCGCCGACTGACTAGGTCTCGATGCCTTCATTCAGTCGGCATGTGCTCCGAATCATGACATCGGGATCCGAGCGTCTGTGGTGTCATTAACCCCAGTAAGCGATGATCACATTTCATCAACATGGCGACCTCAAATTTAAGATACAAGCGTGCAAAAACGAACGTATCCTTGTCCTGACATTTCATTAGGGTTCGGAAAAAAGCACATGAGCACTAGGCACTGATAAGGTCACCAATCATTGGAGCATGTTCAGCCCCGAGTCAACAGGTAATGAAAGCTGTTAGCTCTTAGAAATACATGACGCAAGATAAGTGACGGCTAATCGAGGCACAAGAAGTGCCCGCGAGATGACGCTGCCACTCGGAAACCATCGGACGCTCGGAAACCAAATCCATGGTTTCCGATCCAGGACCGTCAGGAGGTATTCTTGTGATAGTTGTTATACATTCAACCGCATGATCAGCGGTCGGAAACATGGGATCGAACGGATTCGAAGTGAATACCTCCCGAACGTACATGACGTCCAATCCAGTGGATGTTCTAAGGCACTGTCCCTGATAGCGGACCTAACTGGCAGCCCGACTGCAGGAAATCTCACAATGGACACTATACAACCGATTCCGATCGCTTGATTCAGAACACAATGATGATGCCATGACGACTATGTTTTACCTTCTAACTCTCAAACCACCCGTACAGCGGATATATTGATAATTTCAACATGGACTCGCATGTATCATAACCCCTATATTTAATCATCATAAATAGAAAGAGGTACAGTTTTGGGTTCAAATGTCCATCCCAATATTTTAGGCATATCGAGATGGGTGATGATGCATTCGCCATAGCGAGGAATATCGTACCGCCGGGCTCCCAACGTAGAGTGGTGGTGATGATGATGATGATGATGATGATGATGATGATGATGATGATGATGGTGATGGTGACGATGGTCATCGTCATCATGATGGTGATGATCATCATGATAATGATCATCATCATCGTCATCACCATCATGATTACGATGATGATGATGATGGTGGTGGTGGTGGTGGTTTCGACCATGCTGGTGCTTCACAATATTCGACCGGTAGGCAAATCAGATTTACCTCAGGAATCCATGCCATCTTACACCAAGAAAATGAGTGTACGACAATCTGTATTGGAGGGAAAATTTTCATACTGGAAGTATACATCGCAAACATTCACAAATGAACAAAATGTAGGCCGGATTCCCAGTATCAATCTCTCACCCCAACCCTAGGATCACAGTTATCGGCTAAGTAATCAAAGTTATAGATCCTGATATATGTAGACCAATAAATCATTGTTAGCTTAGACAGCGTTCTAGTCGAGCTGGTCAACGGGCTAGTCTGTGTGACGCCCTGCGCATCCTAGAATGACTACTGATACGCAAACGAAGTTACTTGAGAATGCAACTTGAATCTTAATTAATCACCGGTAATAATTGCATGCGCTATTGCCAGGCAGCATGCACAACGCGGCGACTTGATTCCAAAATTCAACCAAAAATATTTCACAGTAGCAGCACTTCGCAAGCGGTAACAACATCTGGACGCTTGAACGCACTAAGCAGTGGTCTGAAGCCCTCAGGGGCTTGACAGACAATTAGCCTGTATTATAGAGAAAATCAATGGCAATTTTCCACAGAGGCACCCTGAAGTTGTGCGGATACAAGCGGGAGACATTTAGAAGGAGCTGCAAGAAGAATGCACAACTGTACAGGACGGGAAACAGTCTGGGAGGCATTGGATTCTTTGGTGATAAAGGAGGTTGGGTGTGTAAGGGGATGAAGGAAGGTTGCTGCAGCAGACATGGTGTCATCAGGGATGAGTCTTTAAGAGACGGGTGGACGGTAAGCCGACTGTAGGTCGTATACAAACTTCAGGGTAGTTAATAGCCACCGAAACACTTGAGGATTGGGCGCCACCATGGATGCATCGCAGCACATTTTGGCAGCTCGCTACTAATCACTAGGTGTTGATGGATGATAGCTTCCTATTAAGTAACAAAACCAGATTACACACTGGATATTCAGCGACACAGTACGAATCTATTGGCGTTGAACAGCCCCAAAAATACCCAGACAGAATCGGGAGACAAGCGATTGATTATGAGGCGAATGCCATTAAAAGTCAGCCAATGTACTCCCGATATGAGGAAATTGAAGGAAATTCCAAACGATAGAGACTATATGGGATTAGCTATCAATTTGAGAGCTCTTCTTTGGAGCTTATTCAGTCGCTATGTATAGGTATTTTAATCGAGGATTAATCACTCACTCGCTAATTGAAACCCTCGCTCTCCAAGTTATAAAAACGTTTTGCGGTGTTTGAATGCTTCTAAAATTCATGGTGGGGCTACTACGCATAGAAAGGGCACCGATGGCCTTGATGCACCAGAGACAGTCATGGTTATGATAAGAGTACGACAGAAAGTGATTTTCACTACAACTACTACAGTAAACAAGGTCGAAATAGCCAAGCACGTGGTCGCCATCAAAACCACGACGGCGTTTGATGAGAGGAAACGAGGCAGACGCAGCTTATCAGAACGAGGCTCAAACCTGACCCAGTCGTCAGATCAATAGAGCCCGCAATAGCCGACCAACTCAACTTGGCCTTTCACTGCTAAGCGAGGATCAATCGTGCACGCTATAGTGTTGACAGCTCCATAGCACGTTGGCCAGGCACATGCATATTTCATCAATGTTTCCTCGAGCTTATCAGGGCGGAGAGAAGTCATATTTCAGACGCTGCTTCTGCTTGAAATCGACAACATCGCATTGCCTCTGCGGAGGTTTTTTTTCAACGCATCGCAAAACGGAAATATGGGGTCCGTATAATGTGAATGCTCCAATAGAATGTCCGTTTTTATGGAGGGCAATCATTAATTCAGATAAAATTTCTTGGGTCTACGAGTGATGACGCGAATGGATAAGTGAGCCGCAATACAAATGTCATCGCAGAGTTGTATTTATGACAGGTAAATCATAGAGCTCGCAATCGATTGTCATTAATTTATCAAACATGCAAGTGAGTAATTATTATAGTCATTTACAAGGATAGCTATGGAAACAGACGAAAAAACGTCTATGGCGAAAATTTCAGCTGCAGAAACGTGTACACCACTTTGAGATGACACATATCGCCATATCACAGAGAGATAGAGTGTACTGAGACATATGGACATTCATACATCTGCAAAGACCAGTGACTAGGTACAGAAACTTGATTTGCAGAGAGCAAATCTTTGTAACAGACCGCTGCCAATAAACAATATCGCTGATCTATCACCTTTGATATCACATTCACATGTTGAACCATACAGAGTTACCTTCCAGAATTACCACCCAAAGTTACCACCATAAAAGAATTTAGGTAAATAAAAATCCCTTTGGCCCAAAATGTGATGCATCCAGTACCAGCTCAAGAAAAAGGAACCAGCTTAAATTATCATAGAAAATACTTATGACGAGACAAGTCCCTGCAACAAAGGAGTCTAGATAGGTCACTAAAATGACTAGTCAGTAGGTGTTAGTCACAACAGTGATGAGTCAGTCACTTTTGGTGAATAATCTGTCTGAAGTTGGGATTGATAAAGAGATATCAATGAAAAAAGAGGTCATAAGACAGTCACAACAGTGGAACATCAGTCATTCATTCCAGTGGTACATCAGTGGATTAAGTGATAAGAAAGCCACCAGATGTGACAAGTCAGTGGTGATAACTTGCAGTGTAATATTAGACTACTAACCTGTGAAGCAGCCCGGACACACATGCTGAAACACACATAACACACGTTACACTACATGGGAAGAAAGAATTGCAATTGCAGTACAAAGAAAACAAAAAATGGCGTCAATGACCAATACAATGGAATACAGCTATCAATTTGAAAGCAGGTCAAATCCAACGGCTTGCATGACAATATGAGCAACGTGAGTGGGATCAAATAACCATTGATCAATCTGTTTGTACAAGTTGACTATGGAAGTGCTTAATGAAGAAAAATTATCTAATTTCTTAAAATATAAAGCACAAATAAATGTTCACAACAAATATTTTATCAGAAAAAAACCCTTATAGGACACAACTTAATTGGCCTATATTTTCAAATGCTGAAATTATCTTGCAAATGGCTGTTAAGAAGTATTTTGAATAGGAGGCTAATTACTGCATATTTAATTAGCAATGAAAAGAAGTTGGTGTCAAATTAGCATCAATAATTATTTTCAATAAAATGAGAAGATGTGGTTTATAGCCAAGTTAAGTATGATGTATAAAAATTTGGTTTGAACATGTGTCTCATGGGAAATATAATAAATTTTACAACACATCTGCTTTGTCTATGGGGAAATCATGACTACTATCAACTTTGAATCATCCAAAACAATTGATTCTGGTACAACATCTTTATTTCTGTCAAGCCTCATGAGATTTTATGGCTTCTATGAACAGAGAAAAGTTAAGATGATTTTATTTCATTTGTGCTTTACCACCATGTGATCCTTATAATAAGCAACTCACAACTTCCACAAATGATTCAGGAAATTTGTGTTACCATTCCCTTAAATAGGCTTTAACAACTCAATGAAGATAATTCAGTCATTTATAGAAAAACCAGATTGAGAGGCATGTAGTACATCTATATTATAATTTTTGATTGCATAATATGGGAACATTAACATTTAAAGGCAAACATGATACATAGGTATCCCAACTGCCCACCTGATCCACCAATAGTCTATGCGTGAGCAGTAAAATTAAGTGATTTTTAGTTAATTGTTGTGTTCTTCTTGAAGGTAAATGGATATTGTGGTCTATATTGGAGTGGATATACTTATGCTGACATACTTTTGTTTTTTACGCCAATTTCAAAGGTCCAGAGTAGAAATAATATCTAAACTATTATAATTCATATCAAGACCAGTACAATGACTGATGCTAACACTGGTACCAGTTAATATAGAGTACATGTAAACATAAACCGAATATGATCGATTTGGCGTTTTGGATCAAAACAGGAAGGATACTTAAACCAATAACCCCTTCAATAGCTCGACTCTATTTTCTGTCTGCTACCCTGTGGTGAAAGCGAAACAACAAACTGACAGCGACAGCACAAATAAACTCACCTAGAGCGGCAACTGCTACGGCATAGCCGACGGCATTAGTGTCATGTCGACTTGACGATGATCTCTCTTGATGAGCGGATTCTCTTTCCACTCGTCCTCTTGATTTGCCTCTGTTTGGCTGCGTTGCATGCGTTTTTGACTCCGAGTTGACTTGACGCTTCCTTCCAGCCATCCTGAAACTGATCCACTAGCAGGCAGCAGTTTCCTGTTATATACTTCCGGGATCGAAGACTGAATATTTTATGAATATTCGCTGGTTTATGGCCATCAATATTTATTTATTCGCCAATGAAACCCAGAGGTTGCTTATTTATTCAACATAATTAGGCAGCAGCCGAGAATTTCTTGTCAACGAAGCGCGCATGCCACCCAATTTCCTCCCATGAGCCACTGCGCGAATTTGATGCTCAAAACCGAAACTAGCCGAAGATTCCATATAAGGTAATCCTCGGAATCACCACTGGTAACCGGCTGTTTACACTGACTCGGAAGCATGGTGGATGGTGACAAGTGCCCGTTGGATCGGTAAAAATATTGGGCATTTGTTGAATATTGACTGTGTTAAGTCTGTGTGAGGTAGATATTAAAGAAAAGCCTAGCCGTTGTTATTCACATCTGTGTGAATACTTCGTTGAATTTTCATTTCTTTGGATATTCGGTCGCTTTTCCATAAAGATGACGGAGGTTGTCACCACCCAGGCAGTACTGTCGGATTCTGTATTGAAAACCCGACCTGCTTTTCAGTCTTATTTGAAGACTGATGCCAATGCTGGTGGAGATGTTGTCAAACAAATCGAAGAGAAACGCCTATCAAGGCAAATGAAATTTCCTACTCTTGGCGGGAGAAGAGATGTGGATTCGTTCAGGGATCCTCAGAATCCAGGGGATATAGCATTCAAGAAATGGAATGATGAGGGAGATCACCGGCCTGCAGCACCCCTCCGGAGTTGTGATAATATAATAGATCCAGTTTCTGGCTTTGTAAGTGTTGCTGGTGACGTAGATAGAACCACTGGCCGGACACGCATTGCCTCTCTTGTTCAACTCAACGACACGCCCCAGTCGTATAATGTCCGTGAATACAACTCAATCAGAAGCAATAACATATCTGCTCCCCCAGACACTAATAGAGTTACAGAAACTGATCCAGGAACTCCATACTCTTGGAACAGTAGACATGTATCTGACGCAAAACTCAGAGCAAATTTAGGAGGTATAGTGTACATATAGTTTGTTATCTGCATTTCAGTACGTTTTACTTCAGTCACCAATACACATGCATATGTCTTGATGAAACTTAATCAGAACCCATAATATTTCTTCAAGGTTGGACAAGTGATAAAGATCCAAGAGAGAATAAAAAAGAATTCCTTAGAGGGGAGGTAAGATATCATTTATTTGTGTTCATTTAATTGAATATCTTTTTGATCATTACCATTATCATCACTACTGACTGTTTGTTTTCAGCCAACTGTTACACCAAGTGATGAAAGTAAATCACTACGAGATAAACTTGCCCTACGGTATATGTACACATCGTCTGCACAAAGGTATGTTTTCTTAAAGATAGCAAATTTTGTCATTTAGATATGTTCTAGTGATGTGAAAGAAGGTAATCTGTTTGGTATATACATGTGAGGTTCTTTTACCACTAAATGCCTGCACTTTTGTTATTTATTAGAAAAAGACATTTTCAGGGCTTATGGAGAAGTTCCTTGGGATAACAGCCTAGCTCCTCGTAAATGGTCATCGCCAACAACCCTTGAGGATAAACCTGATATGATATCTCAAACATTCACTCGTAAACGTTATGACCCAGCAGCCAGTGAATGGCAGGTAATAATAATATGAATGCACTCACACCTGTAATCAGAGATGAATGAATCAGTGATAAGCAAAAATTGATCATCAACAATCATTGATATATTGCATGTTAGTGGATTCAAAGCATGTTTGAATCAAACGTTGAAATTAAAGGCTATGGAATTTATGTATTCATAAGGTACATAAATTTCTTTGATACAGTCAGTAGGGCGTGAATGGGATTGGTTTCAACCAAGAAATGGAAATTACAAGACTGGAATTCCTATTCCAGGAGTTGTTTTGTAAGTCTTTAGCTTCCTGTAATCTGTCACAAATCTGAAACCAGCTTTATAATATGAGGATATGAAATCATGCAGAATTTGGTTAGGAAATGCAAAACAAAATTGTTTAAAATACTCCGTTTAATTATTTTTCTAAATCACTTGGTGTTTCTCAGTCAGCATTGATTTGCACATAATATATCAAACCATAATTCACATAATATGTCAACATTAGTTGGACAAGAACCTGTTGGTTTTATATATCGGATTATAATCGGGGAAAAAATATGACTTTTAATTTACAGCTGCAGTCCTTGCCCCCGCACAGGACAAATACCTAACTATGGGTGAGTCTAGTCAAATTGATACTAAAATCAATGTTGCCAATTACATTTATAATTAAGTGTTTGTTGAAGATATAGTATGCACACTATAAATATGACAAGAGGCAGTTGATATTTATAAAGATCACATTGTGGTCTGTTGTTGAATTAAAACCAGTTATTGTTTGTGATAGTTGAATAAATCTAATAGACTGTCTATGTGCTTTTGCCAAAAAGTGGTTGCATTGGAGGTGAGAACATTACTCAAGTGGACAACCCTGGAGAAAAGTTTAATCCCTACACGGTGAAGCGTGTTCCCATTCCTCGACCTACTGACACAGCACAGTATGTGATCTTTCATAAATACCCTATTTCATCCAATATTTGACCACAATAATCAGTTGAATTTACATGATGGGTTACAGAAGTGCTATTCAAACACATCAGACAGTGAGTTGGTTTTGATGTGCATTTGTTTCAGTCGCCCCAACATTCCTGCGTATACTGGTTGTACAATCTACCGAAGTAATTCTTTGCCAGCTCATGCCAGCGCCACACCCCCTGAGCCTCAAACTACAGCTAGAGTTCACAGGTAAGATGTCTATCTCTCACGCTGATAAATGTAGTAGATTAATCAAATCTGACTTAGAGGTAACATGTTCAACCCTCTCTCAGAGGTTGACAAGTTTAAGGCTTGCAGCCTAAATCACAGTGACATAGAAAGATATTTTACTCTGTATTTTTTGTGTAAACATGTTCCCACCACCTGTTTGAGCATTTGATTATATTCTGTTAATTCAATATTTAATTGAATTTATTTTTCTACAAGGCAATTGCCAACAACTCCCAACACATCTGGACATAGGAGAGACTCACAGATGTCCAAAATGATTACCACTGTGCCCCCGTGCAATCCCTTCAACAAGATTGAATGGACACCTATACCAGCCAGTTAATTAGGACATGATTGTAGCTTAGATAATGCTAGCTTAGTCCTCAATATCTGTGATAAAAATGTTATTGACATAATCTTTCATTTGTGCCTTGGGACTTATGTGTGTAAAAAAATTGTATTTTTTTAACACATTGGTGGAGTGTTTCTGATTTGGTGATCTCATGCACATACAGCAATTGTAACTTATTTATAGTTATCCTCTTAAAAATTACTGTATATATTTACATAATGCACCAATTGGATTGTAACTATATTTCTCAAATACCAAAGTATTATTATAAAATGCTTCCTTTCAGTATTCATGAGTGGTTGAAGTGTATTGCTGCAATTCAAATGTTGCCAATTGGTACTTCAGATTTATTCTTCCTTGATGATTATGATCCATTCAAGACTTATATTCTGCTCAGTATTATAATACTTAAGACATATTTTTTGTTATTGTATATTTCTCTTTGCTTGACAGCAACATTCAACAGTATTGATATTTTACATGGTCTGATTTTTTGCCTTTTATTGTCAAATGTATGACAAAATCTGCAAACACAAGTATCTTTTAATTTGAAATCGATAAAATCATGTCACTGATTAAAATTAATTACATGCCTATCTTGTTGCGTTTATTAGGTATGGCAACTGCCTCAGACAGTATCCTCACTAGTTGTTCCTCTTAATTTTGTAACCTGATTATGGGTCTGTTAGGTATCAAACTTAGTATATTATAAACTGAAAGTTTGATACCATAAAAGTCTATGGTGTCCTATGTTAAAATAATTATTATGTCCATTTGCACCCACACAAATTATTGCACAACATATATGATTGCTCCCATCGTGAACGAATATTTATCAGCAACATGCGATCATAACGTGCAAAATCGTAAAGGTCTTATCTGAATTAACAGAGTATGGGCATATTATTGAAACATATCAAGGATACAATTAACCACGCCACGCGTGCTTTTCAACTGACGAACTTATGAGATTTCAATCTGATTTAATCGATTGCAGTGAATGAAGAACAGGAGTTTCCAATTCCACAATGAGGGGAGTAGACCCGGGTGTGCCGCGGGACCTCGAAAACCTGTACCCGTCGTACAAGGTAAAAATGGCAAAAAGCATACCCCGTCGTACAAGGTGAATATGGCAGAAAAGCGAACCCCGTCGTACAAGGTATTATGCAAATGTATAACCCGTCGTAAGCAGGATAAAAGTGTCGGACAAATCTCAAAGTCTGATCGGCTGATTTCTGATTACATGCAGTAACAACTTCGCGCGCTTGCACGGACGAGCGTAAGATTCTCGGTGCGTCACACAGGGACCAAACATTGCATTTGCATTGTCAACGATCGGTGGGAAATCCCGGGAGAAAATCTCGACGTACTGAGACAAAATATATACTAAACCCACTGTACAGATGGGAAGAGAAAAACATACCCCGTCGTACAAAACGAAGCCCCAAAAAACACGTCGTACAGATTGCAGCTGAAAAACGTATCCCCTCGTACAAGTGCGAGGCCCAACAAAACCCGTCGTATAAGTCGAGTGGCTGAAAAAACATATACCCCGGGGGGAGTGGAACGCGTCTTATTTTCTGAGCCCACCGATTTCAACTTGCCGAATAGACACTAGGTATGTGTGTTCGTTTCTCCACGAATAACAACGCCTGGAACAAAGTACCCGGAAGTGTTTTCTCAAGGAGACATGGTAAGAGGCGTACCCACTCTCCATGGCAGACATGTTTGACGCAATGCTAACATAACATCTCTGCAATAGTTCACGGAGCGCATGCGATTTGACCCGGTTGTAACCTCTGACCGGGCGATAACAAGCAGCGCGCGTCAAACATAAACAAACAAGAATGGTCAACATGAATGGAGCTTATCGGGGAAGCTCGGAAGTAAGCTGTGTTTACTGTCCACAAAGGCCGCATTTTGATGTCTTTGATTATGGACTTTCTTTACTTTATACGCTGCAGTTATTTCGGTTATATAACCAAGGCCCTGCAGTCACAAGTATTAAATTTGGGCAAATCTTATTCTAACATTAGCAGTCCAAGTTTTTTTGGTTGTGTGTCTCTTTTATTTTTTTTCCATAAAACATGTGAACTCCCATCGGAGGGCTGGGGGGAGCAGCAAATCTGGGAGCAAATGGTATATCAGGCTTTTCCCATACCCCGTTGGTAGATAAGTTTCCAAAGAACAACTTCTCCAAACACTCTCGCTGCTTGTCTGTCATTTCCAATCCCGGCGTGTAACTTTCTATTGCTTTTTTCAGTCGATTTTCGTTAACAAATTCGTCTTCACATCTGACTGCCGCCATTTTTAGAAACGCTTGACGGCCATGAAACGTCCGCGGAACTACTTTTTTTCGATAAATGCCTCATAATGGGCCTATAAAAGGTTTTCCATAACAAAATGATTATTATTATTCTAATCACACACAACAGAAAATGTTTTTGTAATATTTAACAGATGACATTCCGTAATAATATTTCGTCGCGTAATGGCCCGAATTTGGCCCAAAGCGATCAGAGTATTGCAGAGGCGAATCCCAGCCTGCGCAGAAGCCGATGCGCAGGAGATCGAGGCGTACCTTACCAGACAAAACTTCCGACTGCGCTTTAAATGGCTATACAGTTTTACTTACAGAAAACCAGGACACGCCCTTTGACTTGCCTATATAAGTGCCAGCCTTGAGTGCCTCAAAACTAAAAGCAAATACAGATGGAAAATTGTCGTGACTGACAATGAATATAATTCTGCGATTTATTATTTTCGATTATACTGTGCCACGATGTTATTTGGAAATGATCACATGCGCATATTGGGGTTGCTCGTGGGTCTGCGAGTAGTGATGAAGGCGACTTTGACGTCAGCTCAGGACGATGGTTTGATGCTTGATGAAGGTAAGAAGATAATCTCAGTAATATTATTATTTAGAAATGACCAAGGATAATGACTTATCATATTGAGTGTCATGGTCAAATTTATCTCCGAGGTTGGTCAAGTTAGACGGAGTTTCATGTAAAGTGCACGCGCATGCGTGGCGTTTATTGCTGAAGTTAGCGAACACATTTACATATCATAACATCCCCCGTTAATTCAAACTGAGGAATAAACTTTACATACAAATATATTGGCTTAAACACGCAATATGTAACGTTAATGAATAACAAAAACTGGCCCTTATTTGGACCTTCTTTTAAATCACATTTGACCTAAGTTAAAACTAACATTACTTGGCTCACTAACGTGTGTGCATGCTATTTTATGTAAGCATACATGACAGTCATGAATTTTTTATTTTTTTTTATAATAAGCAAGGATCGTCTTATCCTTTCAACAAAACAAAAACTAATAAGAAAATCTTGTTTGTACTTGTACACATGTATAAAGACCACCTGTTAAAACATAAACAAACTCACATTAGCCTGTATTACATGCGAATGTCTTATAATCATAAGTTCAAAATTTGGAACATGCATCACTGTGGTACGTAGTGTTTCAGGTAACTTGGTCGTTTTACAGTTCGACCTGAGCTTGTTTTGGTTGCGTTCATGCCATTGTCAATGGTTGGCTCAACAACCTTGTTATCGTTTTCTTCGCGGTCAGCCTGGCCCACTTGCTGAGTGGGCACTTGTTTGTCATTTGGGGAGTCTGGCGGTCTTGTACCCCTGTTCTGGTCATTGTTGATCCCTGCTGGTGGACCTTCGTGTGTTTTGCGGAGATGAACGCGATTTCTGCGATATGCGCCTGAAGGTGGAGATCTTTCGCAGATTTGTTATAATATCCTGCTTGTTGCTTCGCTCGTCTTTTCATGCTTTCGTGCTCGTTCACCACTCTGGGCTCAAGGAGTGATGATTTTGTCGGCAGAAGTGTGCGCGTGCGGCGATTCATGAGGCGTTGGGCTGGACTTGTATTCAGCCCTTGAGAAGGCGTATTACGGTGGTCCAACAACGCTAGGTAAGGGTCGGAATGTACCTTGTTGCTCTCTGTCATGAGTCGCTTGGCCGTTTTGACTGCGGATTCGGCTTTACCGTTCGCTTTGCTATTCCCTGGACTGCTACAGAGATGCTCAAAGTCCCATTCCTTTGCGAACTGTCGGAAAGCCGCTGCTGTGAACTGCGGGCCATTGTCGCTCACGACTTGTGTAGGGCTGCCATATCTCGCGAAATGTGCTTTCAGCTTGGGAATTACAGTGTGGCTGGTTGTATCCTCGAGGTGATCCACCTCAAAGAAATTGCTGTGGTAGTCGACGGTCACGAAATAATCTCTCCCATTCCATGAAAACAGATCTGTGCCAACTCTTTCCCATGGCCTTGTGGTTATTTCATGGCTCATGAGTGATTCTTTTTGTTGGCTACTTTCATATGTGCGACATACATCACAAGTGGCAATGAACTGCTTGATTTCACTGGTTATCACTCGCTCTCCCTTGAAGATCAAACCATCTTGCACTGCTAGCTCGTCCCTATAGCTATAATAAGGACTTAGCTGCTCTGGGAGTGAATCACGCCCACTGGGCCATCCGTTGATTATCACGCGTTTCAACAATTGTAGCGCGGAATCTGTTGCTGTTATCATCCATCGTAAAGGCAGCAAATTCTCGACAACGGCAGGGATTAGCTTAGGGTCACGGCGGGGAGTAGAGCTGGGTCACCATGGGGATTAAGGTGGGCTCACTACGGGGATGGGATTGGGTAGGGGCATGGATCGGGATGAGGTGACAGTGGGGATCGGGGTGGGGTCACGACAGAGAGGGTAGGACTGGGCTATTCCGGAAGAAAATTGCGATCTTTATTTCACGGGGAACGTCGAGTGACCTGCTAGTGGTTAACCACAACAAGGAAGTTATTCACAAACTTCACATGTCGATACTTTACTGCCGCTCCTAGTTGAAATAATTCTAAAAGGGGAACTACCGATACACAATGGGCGGTTACTGTCAACAACTTGGAAGCTAAGAGGCGTATATATGTGTATATATGTATGTATATATATATATATATATATATATATATATATATATATATATATATATATATATATATATATATATATATAAATATATATATATATATATATATATATATATATATATATATATATATATATATATATATATATATATATATATATATATATATATATATATACTTAGAAATAGAAATGAACAGTCATCACTTGCCTATGCTTGCGTAATCAAGCAGTCTGTCTGCACCCCCACACAGAGTATCTAATGATTCAGTCTCACTGTCAGGATCGATGTTGTGAATATCAGGAGACTGAAGAAGAACAGGTTGACTAACGTGGAGTGGCATAAACTGGACCGCCAGTCACTCTTGGTTTTGCCCATCACATTGAAGCCTCTCTCACATTCTGCCATAGATGTACAAATTGTTAGTATCAGGTCAAACAAATACAAAACACTCTTTCTCTAGCGTACGACTCACTAGGGACCAGCTTAAACTTCTCAGCCCTATCGAACCAAGTACAGGAGCGTCGGTTATAAAACCTGAAGTGGTTATGTTGGGCTACCTATCACCAGCGTGAATTTCATTGTTGATGTACAGCGCTTATCTGGGACCGTATTTATAAAGGATTGTCGCAACTTGAATCTGCGATCTCAGCAATCTCAGATCACGTTCATAAAGACTAACGACGGAGATTTCAGTCGACCTAACGACTTTTTTATTGAATATGTTTGAGTATTTTATGGTAGCATGCGCAGACAAAACCGGAGACAAACGTATCAAGCGTATATATATATATATATATATATATATATATATATATATATATATATATATTATTGTATATATATATATATATATATATATATATATATATCATGCTTGATACGTTTGTCTCCGGTTTAGTCTGCGCATGCTACCATAAAATACTCAAACGTATTCAATAAAAAAAGTCGTATATATATATATATGTGTGTATAAAACACACACACACACACACACACACATATAACTATATATATATATATATATATATATAATATATATATATATATATATATATATATATATAGCCAAGTTATATGTGGCAAATATATATGTTTCATATATATATATATATATATATATATATATGTGTATGTATATATATAGAGATATATATATATATATATATATATATAGATAGATATATATATATATATATATATATATATTATATAGATATATATAGATCTCTCTATATATATATCTATATATATCTATATATATATATATATATATTATATCTATCTCTATATATATATATCTCTATATATATATATATATATATATATATATATATATATATATATATATATCTCTCGCTGTACTCCAATATTGTTTATTCGAATTTTATGTAAAAACAATTATGGTGTTTTTTCTTGTTAATCTCTTTGCATTTTACTGTGATACATTAGATGAAATGGAGGATTATATATCGTTCAATGGGGTCATGCAAGATATGACAAGCATGGAACCACTGCCCACAACGTGCCGCACAGGTCAGAGGTCATTGCTTTATTAGTGGCTCTTATTTTCTTTGAATACTTCCTGCTTCCTCTCATTTATGCTTCAATTGTTTATCGAAGCATTCATCCATACATCGATGAATCTGATTTTTTAAAAGTTACAAAATATGAGATGACTTCTGTAAATATTCTATAGAGACGAAGACGATATTCATCGACAAAGAGAAAGTCATCGTTAATACCACGTATATTATAGGTAAGACTTGTAGCTTTTCCCCCATTACAGTTGTTTCCAGAATGTTCACTTGATTTTATATGCTATTCAAATGCACCTCCGATGAAGATGTGATATGCAATGACATGGTTTCGCTATGAACCAATATTAATGATGCATTATGATTGCATTATTGCAGTGGCGGTCATAGTGGTCTTTCTTGTCACATTGGTATCAACTGCGGTCGTTTGTATCTGCTGCATCAAACAGTAAGGTCTAAATAATTGACCAAGTTAGCTAATAGAGAGATTGCATGCGAATCGTTATGACCATTGTCAGTATCATAAAATAGATCCAGCTTTTCTGTGTCATTTGTCGTGTATAGTGACTCTATCAACTTTTCCCCCTAACAGCACAAAATGTTCACGGAGATGCCTGAAGAGATGTAACATTTACGTAGCAGTGGGGCGCAATCCAACACAACCTGACGAGGAAAACCCGACCCAACCAACTACCACCACTAACCAATGCTCACGGCTATGTTGCCTGTACCCCAGTGACAGTGCGAGTATTCCCCCACCAACCCCAGAAACGCCGACAACAGAGACTTCAACTACACGCTGTTCCTTATTGCGTTGCTACAATGGTATTTGCTGCTGTTGTTGCCAGGAAACTCCTGCGCCCAGGAGCGAGCAAATGTACATGAGATCAGAAAAAGATGACACCTGCGACGACCAGCCTCATATATACACAGAAATCAACACACAACCCAACGAATGTGAAACTGAGGTTTACAGCGAAGTTAGAGCCATAGGCTATGAAATGGATTCTGCAAAATAATTCCAGTTTCATCAATTATATGTGTAGTCTTTTTAGAAATATAATTTGTTAGTTGAAAAAACAAAACTTGATATACAGGGTTCTATTCTGTAAAACAATTCCCTCACTTGAAATAAGACCAAGAAATGTGGTTTATTTGGCTGCAGTGAATTACAAAACATAACAAAGACTAAATCTCATAGAATGCATCAAGTACATTGCTTTCTCATATAATACTATCATGCTTCAACTAAATTACTTGCATAGCAACGATGTACATTATGATTGTGGTTGTCGAGGATAAAACATAACATAGATACATCATTAGTATACATATAGACCCTATATATATAGACTATCATGTATAAGACTGCATTTAGCCACTGATTGATCTGTTTGTATTGGACAGGCAATAAATGTTAACACATGATAATCTCTAATTTCATAGATTCTATCAGCATTTGGGCTTCAGTGGTGAAACAAGTTCTTGTTCAACCATGAAATGGAATGGATTGTTAAGTGAAAAAAAATTTGAGTGGTAATAATCCACCGACTGATATCAACCAGTTTTCTGACTGTTTACAATTATACAGTGATTAAGGTGTACATTGCTCAAATCATATAGTATGGTACCTATTAGGGTACATATACTACCAAATAACACAGGTGCAATTACCCATTCAAATGTTCAATTTTTACCTGACAGATGGTAGCACATTCACAAAACTTGTTTACCATCAAACAAACACTATTGCCAAACATATATAAACAAATAGAATACATATTTTGATACACATATGTATGCTATCAATTTTTCAGGTCCACACAGACCCTGATCATTGGGTTACAAGATGTATATAAGGCACACTACAATAGATCTGGTATTCTATTGAGCATTATGATCCTTAGATCAACGTTGTCATATGCATCAGAAATCAGTGCACGATTGTGTGTTACTCCTGTAGAGGGCTTCAGATAAAATGTTGGTAGCTACACTGTGGCTACACTTGACGGTGTAAGGGTGAAGGTCACATGATGATTCATATGAAGGTCAAATGATGCATCAGGTAACAAGATGATTTTTCCATTGAAAATTATTGCATGATTAACAGTAGTTTCAAGATAAACAAGGATGGTGGTCAGTATTAATGAAAGAGTGAAGGTCATGGCATAAATTAGTGTCAGGGTCACACTGTTTCAGGTTTGTTGTTGAAATATTGTAACAATTGACAATGAGCCATGATTTGTCTCACCTCACTGGGAAAAATATTACACAGGTGTTGCATTTAGTAATAATTGAAAGTTACCCTAGCATGTGACATAAAAACAGGAATGGACAGAGCTTTAGGAATGATATCAGGAACCATATAATCCTCAACTTGTAACCCACACTGATAAACATAAATATACAAACTTCATTATTGAAACCGACTGTTACAGAAATACATGTCCAAAATAATTTACTCATTGTATTCAAAGGGTAGATTACAAAAGACTGTTCAGTGTATTATGACATACCAGTGCATAGTTGGGACATCTTATCAATGCATTCAAAAATGCATTAACTCATAAAACCAAACAGTACAACCGAAAACAAGTTTTGGCTAACTGTCAAACAATATATACAAGGTTAACTTGGTATGTAACCAATAACAGACCCATTGAAATGTAAAATAAGGTATTCACAAGGATTCAAAATAAATGCAGAAAAATGCAGTTTCACATAACCATAACAAAATTAACCAATATGATCACAGAACAAACCAAGAAGAAATATTTAAGCAAATTAGCCAAATAAAAATTAGTTCGTACACAAAACATAATACATAGCCATTTATACACATATACACCATGTATATTTACATGATAGAATATCTGTATAACCTTAACCAACAAATTGTTGCAATAATGCTTTGAGGCTGCGGTTTGGGGTGAGTTCGGTTGAGGTAAGAGCCTTGTTGGTCACAGGGCTGGTTGTTTTCCCCTGTTTGATCCATTTTGTGATATCAGCTCGTTCATATGTAAACCCATCTGATATAACATAAGAATCAAATTAAACAAATGAAAATTATCTATGAACACCAATCTGCCTTTCAATGGTATAATCATTATGAGGGTTAACCTGTCCTAGATGTCCGAACAGGTCAACTTTCAACAAGTCATATATCAGCCAAAGAAGTGTCTGGTGATTAGAGGTAATGTAATCAAATTTTTATGGTTCAGCCTGCCATACAGAATCTCCGATTTGACTCTTCATCTACCGTTATTGACATCTTACCAAAGTTGAACAGGTTTCCATTTGTCATTGAACTAGAGTTTGACATGTGAGTGATATTCTGAGGGATATCATTGACCATGTTCACCAAACAATTTGATGCAGCATTGCTATACAAAAAAGTACTGGCTAGTAAAAGATGTTACCACCAGTCAGAGTTTTTACCTGCAGCAATAACTGGATCCCTCATAATCTCCCGCGTTATGGGGCAAAGGAATTCATTAGGTATATCTCTCTCTGAAACAGCACACACACATCTTCACTTAAATCAACTATACAGTAGTTTCTTCAAGCAACTTGTGATTCTGATATTGAACACAAACAATCAATTAGACTTATTATCCATTGTTACTTCCATTGGTCTTTTAACCATTGAATTTGCAAATTCATATCTACATGTACATAAATACACACACACACACACACACACATATATATATATATATATATATATATATATATATATATATATATAGATATATATATATATATATATATATATATATATATATATATATATATATATATATATATATATATATATATATATATATATATATATATATATATAATATGACAATGAAGGCAGGTGCTATTGTGTACATGGGGAAAGGCAAGTGTTGTCATATACTGGAAGGGAAATAGCGTTTACAGACAAAAACATATTATTGAAAGGAATCATAGCCAAATCAAAATAATTTCATGTATCTGGGCAGATTCATTCACAGAAAATATGTTACAATGTCTGCTGAATTCCTCTAAATTTCATACATATATTAAATATTTAAGTGCAGTCAAATTATTCCAGCAAAAGTCATCTTTGATGAAATCATTTGGTTTGTATAAAGATGCTTCTCTTTATCATAAATGATTACCAGTCCTACCAGTTACACTGTGTTTGGGGGAAGCCTCATTCTGAAAATCTGAGATAAATCTCAAGATCTTGTTTCTGTGACCCAATGCAGCTGCAAGAAAAATATAACACATCAACTAGCTAATGCCATACCAGGATAGTTTGAGTACAACTATCCATGATGAGTTGGCAGTATTTTCTTTTTAAACGTAATATGTTAATAAATGCAATATGACAACTCAGTGATGTAAGGTTGCACACAATTAGCTCACAATCATGCAGGAACATTATGTCAAGGGTTAATGCAACTAACATGCATTGACAAGACTTAATGACACTGAACAGGACTTACTTATCTTGAGGGATAGTTCCATTGTACTATCATCCAATGTCATGAGTTCTGTTCCATCTATGGCATTCATCCTGAATGAATCACAGTATTGACCCAAGCCCTCCCCTCGCAGCCATTGACACACCTCCTCCACAGACCAAAGTCTAACAGGTTTAACTGGAGCGGTCACGCGAGTGCCATTACTTGTGGAGTCTATGACAGAATTTCAGTTTCTTCGAGTGAAAAACAAGTCCTATATATATTGGAAGAAAAGAAATTGCCAGATACTATAACAGTTGAAAGAGGATGAATATGAGGTTAAACATCACATATTGGGGTCACAATAAGACAGAGGGGGGTGAATGGTGGAGGATTAACTCATCTCATGGAAAACTCATGCTAAAATTAAATAAGTGAAAAATAGTTTACATTTAAGATGAAAATGAATTTAGGCATAAAGACAGAGAGCATTTGTTAACCATTGATACACACATTAATTACAGCTAAGACAACGGGACCTCCCACTGGTATTTGAGCATGTATTTGATACATATTAAGGTTAACAAGTGACCTGTATCTAGAGAGGATTGTAGACGCCACACAAGCACCTGTCTATCATTGGACCCCGTCGCCAGGAGTGCCCCGTTGCGACTGAAGGCACAGCATGTCACATACCTGCAGGCAAACATATAAAATTTGTATATACATATATATATATGTATAAATATATATATATATATATATATATATTTATATATATACACACATGCATGCATGCATGCATGCATGCATGCATACGTATGCATGCATGCATGTATACGTACATACACGTACGTAGATTACGTATTAATCAAGTTTTTTTTCAAACGCATGTCACGATCACCTTATCCCTACTTCATCCTAAATACACATTACCGATAATCATCCACACAATATACAAATCCTCTCACCTAGAGTGACCATCGATGGTATGCAGAGGTATGCTCTTAAACTGCAGGCATAAAACACAGTACCATCAACTAATAACACAAAATTAATCATACACTTGACAGGACAGTTTTTCAGGAATTTTGTTTTTATCCACAAGAGGATATACAATATTCCTCCTTCGCTCAGAACCCTTAAGTTCGGTCATTCATCATGAGAATTAGTGCTGTCATGACAAATTGCATTCTTGTCTGGATATATATGTTCAGTTAAGGCACAATTACCCAAGATATTAAATGTAGCAGAATTTTGTTGTGAAAGATGGTATATTGCTATCCACAATGAACAGAGGGTAAAGCTATATGCAGCCACTGCAGTCAACATACTGAAATTTCTGATAGTGTCCAAAGTACTTACTGGGTTCCAGAGTCTGACAGTTTTATCTTCTGATCTGTACCACACAGAAGAGGAAACAGCCATGAAGTTTATGTGTATGAATTAGATATTAAGTGTATACTCTTAAAACATAGAAAATAACACTACACCAGTTAACTCAAACACCATCTCACTAACCCACTACACCATCTCACTCACCCACTACCATCTCACTCACCCACTACACCATCTCACTCACCCACTACACCATCTCACTCACCCACTACAACCATCTCACTCACCCACTACACCATCTCACTCACCCACTACACCATCTCACTCACCCACTACACCATCTCACTCACCCACTACACCATCTCACTCACCCACTACACCATCTCACTCACCCACTACACCATCTCACTCATCCACTACACCATCTCACTCACCCACTACACAATCTCACTCACCCACTACACCGTCTCACTCACCCAATACACATTCTCAATGACTACTATGTTATTAACATCTTACCCTGAAGCCAGGTAGTTGCCAGAGGGGGAAAAACAACAGGTGAGCACCGACCCACCATGACCCCTCAGAGTACTGCGCAGTCGCATATCTACAACTGAAGTTACAAAACACAATAAGTACATATTTGACAGATAAGAGACTAGAGATGATTAACAGGTCCATTCATCATAGAACATCTACCCCCAGTGATTGGACAAAGCACACCTCAATAGACAAATGGGCAAAGAATTGGTAAAACATCCCTTTCAACATGTTGTTACTATGATTGTAATTCTTGAAACATTTTAGATTAAATCAAAACAACAACCCTACAGACAGGAATCTCACATCACGTAGAGTCATACAAGCAACATGTAATAAGATTGTTTGGTTCAGGGGTGAATACAAGTCCATAAAAATGTGACCTGGCTTTGACAAGGAAGTTAGTCAGAGCACAGGCATCTGTTTTCACCTCGATACAAAATAAAACATAAGCCACTGGGACAGAACTCATTCACAATACCTCTTACTCAGGCACCAGGTTGAGGCAAGCTGTGATAACATCTACTATGTAAAAGGGAATGTGTTTTCTATGGTTACTTCAATCAGTCTAATTGCTATAAGCCACCTTGTATATTCATGCGATCATTAAGTTGGCAGAAGAACACTTACTGTCTGTAAGATTAATAACCAATGTATGTATATATTCCATTGCGCACAAATATTAGGGCACATTGTGTCCAAAGTGCACATCACACATCTATGTCATGACGACAAACGTATATCTCATCAAGATCACATCTTTAGAGCATGGGAAACGCAGGTGGAAAGATGAAGGAGGAAGGAGAGGAGAATGCTGAGTCATCATGACAGAGCACAGAATTTGCTCAAATGCAGAGTTTGGATGAGTAAGATGGATGGGAGAGGGTTGGTGCAGAGGATGGGGGAAAGGGGTATTAGTGAGAGGACAGGCGATAGGGTGTACAAGTACAGATAAGGGGGAAGCAATGTTTGTGGTGATGTCAACAAAGTCTGTAGGAAGCTAGATAAAACCTGGAAGGCTAATAATTGTTTTCCCTGTTGCACTTAATTGACTGTTGACAAGGCACTTCCCTCGAGACAGCAAAAACAACACACCACTCCATCAACTGCCTTCATTCTATTAATAAACCATGCATATAATTGATTTACCACTCCCATCTGTTGGCATGGCAACGTGCATAGCAGCCTCCTTGGTTCATCAATAATGCACAGACAGCACTGGCCCATCCCAAGGGTACCATGCTTATTAAACACAGGTAATTCACCTGACATAATAGCAACCTAATCAGCACACCTGTTGACACACCCATATAATCCTCACCTGCCGATCCATGCTGTGTCAGTAAGTCCCAGAGCTTGACCAAGTTATCAAAGCCTCCACTTGCAGCGAGGTAGTTTACTTGCGTAGTTCCATCCAAACTTGCTATTGCTTGAATAAGAATATAAGTGGTTATATAAACCGCCATGGTTATGTTATGTAAACAGCCAAATTGACATTAACCCATATGTTGCCCTTAATATTGAATATCCAGTTAAGATATGCAGCTCTTGTGAAGTTAATTTGTTGACTCAGTGCTGCCAGTTATCAAAGGTGTATGCAGACATGAGCTACATTTTTACAGAAGGTATATACCAAATGAAATACTCAACAACAAAATTAAGGCAAAATATATCAATCATTGCAAAAATGTTTTCGTTGGGGTGTCAGACTCACCTCCAGAGCCATATGTGGGTGATATTGCCACACATGACACGCCCATATCATGTGCTTCATTCTGCAATGCCATGTGCCGCCCATGTCCGTAGATGGCGTCCCATACTCGCAGGTCCCCGATGGTACTGCCTGCGAGGATGAGGTCACTGTGAGGGCTGAAGGTGAGGCAGACAATGGAGGCTTCAGGGCCATCCAGACTCCTGTCAGGGAACGATAACGTAAGGGAAAGTTAACACAAAGCCAGTATGAGTTAGTTTGAAGGTGAGGCAGACGATGGAGGCTTCAGGGCCATCCAGACTCCTGTCAGGGAACGATAACGTAAGGGAAAGTTAACAAGAGGCCAGTATGAGTTAGTTTGAAGGTGAGGCAGACGATGGAGGCTTCAGGGCCATCCAGACTCCTGCCAGGGAAAGATAACGTAAGGGAAAGTTAACACAAAGCCAGTATGAGTTAGTTTGATTAATATGATATTTCTACAATTTCAAATTGCTTGTGTGTACGAGTTGCTGCTATATACACATGCAAATTAATCCTGATGTTAATTGCAGCAAATTTAACAATTTCTATTAAGTTCAATGATAACAATATATCATCTGAGCTCAAAACAAAACACATGCAAAAGATCTTAATTATATTGCATTTGCATAAAATATAGTCGCCATGAAGTAAATGAACAAAACCAAAACAAGCAATGCATTTCAATAAACACATTGGTTTTGATAGAAGTGGACACAAGTGTCAGACCCACATACCTGAGAAGACTGTAAGTTTTTAGATCCCAGATACACAGCTTCTCATCATCACCCCCCGTAGCCAGGATGGCACCGCTGGGAGAGAAGGAAGCTGAGCGGATACATGCTCGACTGGGATGCTGTAGAGATACCACTGCCTTTCCTGTCTCTATCTGCCAAAGTGTACATCTTCCATCCGTCGACCAAGAGGCCAACAATGTGCTATCTCTGTTGAAAGCACATCCATGTACTCCATACGAGTGACCCCGCAGCGGGGAATGCGCCTGCTCAGAGAAATCTGATAACCTCCATAGTCTGAGGGTTTTGTCAGAGGATGAAGAAGCGAGGGAGTTGTGAGAGAAGCTGACTCCGGTGACATCTCCGATGTGACCGGTCAGTGTGCGCTCCGCTGTACTCATGGTGGCCGGTGCATCAATGCAATAGCTCATCATCAGATACGCGATGTTAGGTTGGGGGGACGGGAGTCTTCTGTAATGAGAACGTGTTCATTGTATGAGGAGCGTATTGATGATACCACTAGGTATTCAACACTGATACCCACATGACATTACCACCTATATGACGTTACAACACATACGACACTACCACAAATAAGACACGAGTATTCATTGGACACCATTATCTACGGGGCACCAATACCTCTAGCTTGTACCCCTCTATAAGACATCACTGATGGAGAACAACAATGCCAACATCACATACAGACCACAGATGCTAATAAGCCAGCCAAGGCCTTTAGAGAACAGTCAGTTGTCACTGGAGGAACTGGTAATCCCCACCATACCTGACAAGCAATACCACTTCTCGGGACACCTGACACATCATGTATCAAGAGCCCAGGTACACAAAGGTACAATACACCACCTGAATCCCTTAGTAGCAGCAGCAGCAGCAGCAGCAGCAGTTAACTGATGGTGGGTATAGCAAACAAGAACACCCTCTGTGTTGACTATCAGATATGTAGAGCAATAAAGAAGTTAGAACATATATTGCCTGTATGCTGGTTATTTGTAAACATCAACTGTGTATACATTGGTATGTAAAGAGTTAGCACAGCTAATAAAACCATGTTAGAAAGTAGATTCATAATAGTTGTTTACACCACTGCAGGATAAAGGATAAACCCACACAGCTGATAAAACCACTGCAGGAGAGAGGATAAACTCACATGGCCGATAAAGCAACAGCAGGAGAGGATAAACTCACACGGCCGATAAAACAACAGCAGGAGAGAGGATAAACTCACACCGTCGATAAAACCACAGCCTGAGAGGATAAACTCACACGGCCGATAAAACAACAGCAGGAGAGAGGATAAACTCACACCGTCGATAAAACCACAGCCTGAGAGAGGATAAACGCACACGGTCGATAAAACAACAGCAGGAGAGAGGATAAACTCACACTGTTGATAAAACCACATCATGATACAATATGACAAACTCACACAGTTGATATATTAGGAGACATGATAAACGTCTAAGGTACAGATGAACTTACACAGCAGATACAACCACATCCCAATACATGATCTCACATGGTTGGTAAATTTGAAGCAGGAAAAAGGATAAAGTCACGCAGTTGATACAACCACATTTCAACGCACGAGGAATCCACAGACATATATAGATAGGTTTTGCTGTTGCCAGTAAGCTAAACGTCAACATTTAACAACATATTGTGCTCAATTATTAATTATACACCAAAAGGGATAGAGTTTAGAATCCGGCTACGAGACCAGGAGAGTGTGTAGTACAAGACAACAATCTACAGCAAACGAGTGGTTTACCATCTTACCATTGCTGCTACCGATATATCCAACAGCTGCATACATTTAAGGAAAAAAACTAATGCAAGGCAGTATGCATTGGAATTCTTTGAGGCTTACACAACAAATTTACATGGATTTAAAAGAACTGAATCTGTTAGGCGTGGTAACTGGCAGTATTACATTGTTAGTCATTCAGCAAAGGTCACATCAAACTATAATCATCATACAAACAAACGTTACCTTATTCAATAGAGTTAGACTGTTCAATACATCACCGTGCTTCTCAACTGTATAAGCCAGTCAGCAAATTCAATGTGAACAAAATAGATACTGTTACCTTGCGCTGAACAACACTGTCAATTGTTAACTATATCAGGTCATATGAATGTTCATTAGTTGTATATAGTATACTGTGTTTCTTATGACTCAGTGGCAAAGGGAAGGTTGATCAAAGTTCATGGGGTTAAATGGGCGGACTGTTATCACTATCAGTGTATCAGGTATGAGACAGAGTTCATCAGGGTATAAGCACATAGCGGATGTGTGCGGCACGTGGCTATGAACTATACATGTTTATACATGTGTCACTTCATGAAACATATAGTGTTTGGTGTTGTGTGCAACCAAGTCATCTGAATGGCTCAAACAACTGACTAAAGTATGAAAGTAGGTCAGGTTCTCAATAACACAGTACACCAAATATTGATTTGTTAAGCAAGGTGGATTTTAGTCTCATGTAGGATCACTGAGGACGCACAGATATTGCAACACGCAGCTGTTGGTAAAGTCTTTGTCAAGGCTGACTTAGGCAAAGAGACAACCCCCTTCAACAGTATATGGGCTTTTTGATGTTTTCAATCTTTTTTCATTCATGCAATGGTGACATTAGACTTCATATATCATCAGGGGCAAAGTACCTTGCTGTCTATGGTTGCCATACTTGATTGTTGGACAAATATATTGAACTGTGTCATAATCAGAGGACATTGGGAAAGTTTATAGCTCATACATGCTATTGTAACTGTTCGCCTGGTAAGGTTATCACAGCTAAAATCTAGCTCAAATATGACATAGTTGAGCTAGTTTTTAACTGTAGTTCGTATGTGTTGCTATGCCACTCCTTAAATCTTAATATAAGGCCTAAATTAAAGAGGCTGTTCAGCCTCATATAAGGCAATCAGGGATCATTTGGTAAATACATTACTACGCTTGATGCGGTTACGAAATAATGCTGTCGTTTATTTGGTGCGTCAAATTTTACTTCATCCAAAATTATGCTGGTAATTTTTAAACATATTTGTTTCACTGGAAATCAAAAAGATGTACAGTAAAAGGCTATTTCATTTAGCTGTGTCAGTCCATCGATAACGATACCTCCCTAAAACCATCAGCCGCTCGTTTGTCGGCTGTAAATCACTACGCGCGCCTTATAACTACCTCGATACGGATGTGTCTATTTCCGCTCAAGTTTCAAAATGTAGTTTTCTTCAAATCAAGGTTGTTGGCAACACCAACACGATAAATAGTAACTTTGTCCCACCATATGGTACCTTTTATCATACAATGGAATTAAGCACACTGTATTCGTCATCACCTAACACCGAAAAATTTCCCGCCGACGCTCGCTGGAGATTGAAACTGAAACCTCACTGTCGTCCGTCCGCAACCACAACTCAGCTGCGATGTTTATGAAGTTTTCATTGAAGGGTGGTCCGGTCACCGTTAGCCCTGCCGAAAATGGACCAAAAACGTTTGCCACATTAATAAATCCGGGGTTCGAAACGTCGAGCGTTCCATATTATACTCGGGAGGTACTTAGTGAACAATTGCCCATTCAGTCTGCGGAGGCTGCAGATTTCGAGAGACTTGAGACCCCAAGCGGTTCCACTTCCACAACCCATTTACCCGTTGCGGTGATATTGGAGGGACTGGCCAGAGGAGGTAAAGTGCTACAAGAGATACCCCCTCGCAAGCGTAATTTCTCACAACAACAACAAAACTGCAGACGGCGGTAGTTAGGATCTACTTTCAAATACCGCAGCGCCGCGTAGCGAGTGAAAGTCTGAAAATATAACATTTTTGGTTTCCAAGGTGCTGTTACCAAGCAGCTTGCTAGGCAACCACTTTCCTTATATGGGGCTGAACAGTCTCTTTAAGACTGAAATTAGGGAGTGGCATAGCAACACAACCGAAGTCAAAACAGCACGATGTCTGCAGGAAACGACGTTTATATGCCTAACCAGAGGATTACCAATTGATCTCCAGGTACCAGACCTAAACAATGTTGTCTCTGCGGTACTTCTCATGCTTAGTCAGGTATTCATTGATCAGTTGATTGGCAACAAAACCCTTCCACACGCCCTTCGTTTAAGGACCTTACCTTGATATTGGGCGCAAGTTCCAGTTTTATCAAAGCGCTTCTAATGTCACAGTTGATACTCGTCACTGCGTGTCATCAGGTTTGGAACGTCACATAGACCGTTAACGTATTCAGTTCACAATCACGTTCTGTAAGACTCACAAGACCGGAAGTTACCAATAATAATAACCTGATAACGACCGAAGCCTCTTGCTAGATCAACTGCGAAATTGTCTCGATCATAGCGTGAAATGCACGGTAAATAAACGTTATGATGTACATAGCCGATTGGCTAGATTAAAACTTCTATTGGCAAAAATTAGTTGACAGACGAAATATAACTTCCCCTACACACACCATGCGTGAAATTTGATGAGATTGAACAATGACTTAAAATGTTACTTTAACTTTTTAAGTCCTTGGATTGGAAGTTGTGCGGTCAATGAGGGAGATCTTGTACAGTGTAGTATACTCGCCAAGACCATCTATGCCAAGACCAAGGGAATGATGTATTGATATCACTGTGTCTTGGACACTGCAAAGAAGTTCCAAGCTGTCAAGTGAAACTGCTATGGTAGACCAACTATGCCTAGCATGACAGAGATAGTTATTGTTCCAATTCTTCAGTGTCCATTGATTTGATAATAGATTATCAAGGGAGAGATTACTTGAAATACATATATGAGGTCAATTCTTTCATTATACCATGAGGAGTAATTTAGCTTGTCGGAGTACATGATGAAAACATACATAATGAGTTGAATGCAACTGTAAAATTTGACTTTAAAAAGTTAATATTTGGATGAGCCACAAACAAACCACCAAGAAAATAATAATATCAAACAATTTATATGAATCTAACTTAATCACAAATACAAAGTGCAAAAGTACAAAATATTATGCATTAAATAAATAGAATAGTAACAAATATTAATTTTGGTTTACTTTTAGTAGCAGCATTTTTCACACACTTGACACTAGAATAACAATCTGTTCTAGTGAAGAGCAGTGTTATCCATAATATTTCATCTTCTTAAAGCAAGCAATTACAGGTAAGGTTATTAACAATGGAATCCCAAGTAATTAATTCATAAGCTGCAATGCAGAACACTGGTTTATTCATTTCTATAATTTACTGCATTGATATATCTACTAACAAAACACTTATGCTATGGCCTCAAGAGAACAAATGTGAAGATGAAACACGTAAGACAAAATGTTCACAGTCATATGACTGGCTGTCAGCCTGATGTGGTGGGATACCTAGGAAGTATCGAGGGTTACAATAACGATAGATTAAGACGATTTCTTTGATGTTTCAATATCTTGCCTTGATTTGGTGTCTTCCCCACCTTTGGATTTGCTTGAGCGTCTGTCAGCTTCATCATTCTCTAACATAAACTTGCAATCATCTATCACAAAACTGAAATCATAGTGTGTGAAGACGTTATGACTGCAAATCCAGCCAAGTTATTTAAACGCGACAATGGTGAGATTAAGATGCATTAACATTAAAATAGAGATTCAGCTGACTAGCATAGCTATGCTTCTATTATTCATCATAACATAAGAAGTCACTGTCAGTTTATCTGTGACCACTAATGTAGGTCTTAGGGTTGCAACTCATAGCTTAAAGTTTAAGATGTTTGGTATATGAGAACCACTGAGGATGCATAATAATAATACTAACCACAATATCGCACAAAATTGATAAAAGGAGTTGAATGATAATTTCTGTCTTGTTTACCTGTACCATAAGAATGGAATCGGAGCTGTGCCTAAATGCCATAGACTGTGTGCATCCAGAGTCCACCACAGGGGAGGAAAGTCACCCAGCTCCAACAGAATCAACAGATTTAGTGAGAATATTGTAGCAATGGCTTTCCATATGTAGGGCTGTTTCTGTCTGACCATGAGGGACCAGGACACCCAAGCAACTGAGCTCAGCAAACCTGCACCAAAATGAATGAATGCATCAATCAGATGACAAATGCATTGTCACACATCAAGGGTAGATAGAAAAGTGCACTGTTTTAAGGTAATGGGGTAATCTAGCAGTCATAGGGTTTCTGTCTTTTATAGATTGTAGCCATGCAGATGATAGCTGAAATACCACAGTAATATAACCATCAATTTTATCAATTTGTTTCTTGATACAAACCGAGATGCTATGAGAACATTTAACCACCTTTTCATTTAACAGACCATTGAACCCTAAAAAGGTAATTGAAATTGGCACCTGCAACAATATTAGCTTTCATGTTGTAGCCATAATCGAAACTGACAGATGTCAGATAATTGACGTGGTACACAAAGTATGATGCAATAGCAATTCCTACTGGCATCCATTTCATCCAGTTTGGGGGTCCCAGAATTCTGTTACAAATATTAAATCTGTCAATAGCCACCAGCTTCCATTAACATCACGTTATATGGCTTTAACCATGACTTTTGAGCAGCAGAGCAAGCTAAATCCACACATTTCAACACCAAAGTAAGACTCATTTAATCTTAAGTGATTCAATGCAGCTAATGTCGATCCTTTCAATGAGACATTATTTAATTAATTGTTAATGTGTTTTGAAAGCAGAGCAAGGCAAGACATGCTTTAACCATTGATTTAATCTATCATACATGAGTACAACTGAGTGAGTGCATCTCTTACCTTACAGTGGCAATGAAGAGTGATGAAAGCACCAGAGATATAGCACAGAAATAGTCCATCATCTTAACATATCAGTCACAAGCAGAGCTTAATATCTTCCTTTCAAATCAGGAAATAATTCAACAAGATAGAAATGAATCCTTTAGAATTAATTACAATTCATTAGTTCAAAGATGGATTCGTAAGCAGCCTTAAAGCTGAAAAACAGGATTTTTTTACCAATCTTGAAGCGGAATTATTTGCCATCGTCTTATTATGACACAGAAATCTTGTGATTGCATATTAACTTACTTCCGTGAAGGGAAAGTCTCTTGTGTGGAAAATTACAGCCCACAACCATGCATTTATTGCAACCTAAAGTAACAGTAAAATAACATGATTATCAACAATAGACATTGTAGATCTGATAACACCAATTTTAACCAAACAAATCACAAAATGATTGAACCTAATTCTGATTGATTAAAATGCCCATTATATCAAACTTGATCTGCAGTGATTCCAAAAGACTGGTCAATTACAAAATTATTCGACGATACTTTAAACCTGCATTGCTCAGTACTTACCAAAGCATAAAGATGCCACATATAAAGCATAGGAGCCTTAGAGGGCACCTGTTTCCTAAGCCTTATCAACATAATAAGATGTGAGATGGCATTTAATAAGGAGAACAGAGTGGAAGCAGGCTCCTGAATGCCAAACATCCGAATAAATGGCCACTGAAAATGAAATAAAAAGATTCCCATAAGCTCTTTGTACTGATGAAAGAAAATGTACTACACATCTTTACAGCAGAAAATCATCCATTACTGCTTGTGACATCAGTTCTAGAAATTTCATAATATAGTTTAATAAGTGGATCTTGTTTGGTCAAACAAATAATTGCAACCCACAAAGAAACCAACACACAGAAGTGGCTTTTGCCAAATTATATACTCACTTTGCCATGGAACTGCTGAATGGGAGAGCCATCTTTTTGGTAAGCGCCCACAGTTTTCCACATGCAGCCATATTGGCATTCATCGGGACAGGTCCAACTAAGCCATTTCATAGGAACAGGCTGCTTGGCATTGAACTGATCATCTGTGAGAATTGATATAATTGATCTCCAGAATAACAAGTCACAAATGACCAAATTTGTCAAAAGAGCAGGGTTATTTAGAGAATCAACATGAGCTATACAATACCTGACACATGACTGCAGATTGACATCAAGCAGTCGGACAGGCATCGCTGATAAACATATGACCTGTCACCAGCAGACGATAGGACATCACTGACCAGCGTCATCAATACCAACGACAGCAATAATATGGGACTCATCATTTCCATTATTTGCAACAGCTGCAGAAAGGAAAATTAAATGATTACATTCCTGGCAGCAACAGAAAAAAACCCTGATCAATGAAGTACTTCAAGACAGGCACCAGAAACATATATGGCAGAGCAGTGAGGAAAAGCCATAAAAAGCTAAATAGGGAAAAAATTAACAACCAGACAAATATAATTAAATCAATAAGAGTACACTATATTATAGCCGTGCACAACGTTTATTAACGTATATATTTATATTACCATCGTGCGCGGCTAACTATATTACAGCATGATCCAACCAAGTCCATCCTCTACAATGCCTACATAGTTCACTTGACCCAATCTTTACAACAAGTCTAGGCAGGTGAGTGGCAGTGAACTTATGCTAGATACCTGGGTGAATACAACATTCAACCCTTGCTGAGTTTGTAACTTTCATTAGACATTACCTGTAACTACCAGGGTTGCACTTGCAGGTCTAGAGTAGATTATTACAAGAACCTGTGCCAGTGGTGATCTTTCTAGATCAGTGTGATGTACATTTTTGGACAACACATTTGCTCTCTTACTTACCTGTATGCCCGTTAATATACTGCCATTCCTTTCACCTGCTCGATTTCAAGACTCAACTTGCCGCAGCTTTGATAAGTTCACTCGAGGCAAAATCTTTTTTTAAGAATTAAAGCAAACACAGGCCATTGTTAATGTTATCAACTATCAAATTATCGCTCATATAATATCAGACACAAAATCAACCTGTCATGATTCTGTGACAACTCACGACAAAAGGCAACTCGTTATACTCACCAATTCAATAAGCAGTTTATAGGAATGCAACCACCGAGCGCAAAAAAATCGTCAAAATCGATTTACACACCCGGTGGATACCGCGAAGTTCGTTAAGACTCGCTCATATCGCACATAACGTAAACAAACAGATCCCTTTGTCCATTATGATTAGCCACGTTATGATAAATTTATTCCTGACAACCCCGCATGTTGAGTTAGATTTAGGATTTTCATTCAACACATAGCGATACATGAAAGCATTCAAAATGGGGTTCAATCTATTATAAACAAAAAAACTGTAGAGATGAGAGGAAATTAAGGCAATGCTGACTGTTGCTTCCAATTATGATGATGATATAGCAGGGATCTAATAACAATAGTATTGAATCATAATATGTGCCTTAGGTACATTCGACTCAATAATTGCATCTGTCCCTTCTAGTAATCAGCCACTACCTGTATTTATTACAACTGCAGAACCTCTAAACTACTCCAGCATTCACAACAAAACCATCGTTCAATTAATTGACCAAAAGCTTATACGAATTGGAGACAAAGGGATCGTGAAAGGCCATCAAATCAGACTACTCTTATATTTGCTTTGAACATACTTGCTTATAGTTTTGTGTGGCAATGCACTTTTGAATTTGCGTATGATTTTTATTTTTATCTAATGAAGGGGAAATGCATATGACAACTTTTTGCTGTCAGTATAGGGTACTTCCTGTGATCAACAAACTTACTGGATTATATAGAAATAGCCACTTCTCAATATTATTTGGAGTAAATAGTTCATCAGGTTTCATTGTTAATTTCAAAAAGATTCAACACTTAACAAGACAGAAATATTTGCAAATAAGAAAACCAGTATTCATTTATATACTAAAATTCAAATTGCAAAAACACGTTCAAAAGGTCTACCACATTCATCCTACGTACGTAGGTACTGTCATCTAAACAGTCAGGGCACTGGATAGATCTCTTTGATACATGTTTCCCAATGAGTACTCTTCATTCAACACACTTCATGTGTGCCCATGGGTTACACTTCAATTCATTGTCACATTATGTCTAGGGATTTGTCTTTTCATCACCGAGGTCATATTTCCTCTAACACACGAAGCACTGGCCTTTCATAATGACATGCTTGTTTGGTTGGTGCTCTTTAACTTTCGCCCAGATCGTTTTTAATCTTTGGATTGCTTTGATCGCAGATTCATGGCTGTTTTTTAAGGCGTTGTAGAGGTTGTTGGCGTATCCTTTAGTGGGCTGGTGAATTGCAGCGTTTTTTTGGTGGTCACATTTTCTGAAGATTCGGCGCAATTTTTGTTTTTGTACGCTCCGTTTCAGACCTCTTTTCACATGAACTGAAGTATTTGCTGTAGCATAACCATGGAAATGACTCCAACGGAAGCCATCGAATACGCGCAACAGTTGCATGGCGTGGTATTGAAAGATTTGTGCGCTCTGCTGCTTGATGGGTCGTGACTGTTTTGTGAATGTGACTGCGGGGGCGGGGAAACATTTTGCTATACGTTGTTAGCTACTGCTCTCGATGCAATGCTTGGAATGGGTTATATGAGGGGGAAATGTGTTAGGGAGCAGTCCCAGTCCGAGCAACCATACAATGTATTGCTTCTCCTCTCCCCATATGGCACCATATAGCCTGATGGATGTGAGAGCACAGGGCAATTGTTAATTAATATAGTAAGAATATTTAAGTTAAGAAAGTTATAAATATGTATTAATACCTATGAAGACTTGCTGGTACAATATTAACTTTGTGTTTTGTTTTATGTGGTTTGGTGAAAGAGAGGTAAAAAGTTTATTTATTGTCTCATCTTTTTTTTGCAGAGGTGATAGTGGCTGCAAACATGTCGTGGGCATGATGTTTGTAGTGGCTGACTTCAATACCAATGCAAAGTCTAATCCAGCATTACCGCCTGATGAAGAGACATGTCGCACGGCTTGTCACCTTGATTTTTTTGATGTCTGGCAATTGCAATTACACAGTCTATATACTTGTCACGTCAGTAATACAACTGACGGAAACTTTACTGTCATCCACAGATGTTTTTTCGTTTTCTTGCGAACATCGGCCTTGCAGTCCAGTACGGCGCAAGTAAACCTGGGCATGGTAGTCTTTAGAACGATATTCTTAAACAATTTCCCCATACTAACACCAATATCAAATATGAAACAACAAATATTCACCACAGCTTAAATCTCTACGTTCTGCGTCGTGTATTGTGTTTGCGCTTTGGAAAAACATGCCCCTACTACCGGTTGAAATACAGTATAGCCGCCTGGCGGTCGCGACGCAAACCCGAGACTGTGAAGGCAGGAATTGAGAGGGGTGAAAATTCTTGAAATAGTGAAACGCCACTAAAAATAGATAGAATGTGATCATAATGGTGTGGTCATAGTGTCACCGTGGGCACTATTTCGTGGTCCACCCATAGCGCATTTGCTCTGTCACCTGGACATTTTGCCGGTGCGGATGGCTGACGCATAGGCAATGAGCTTAAATCCCGAGAAAATAAGAAAATACGCTGCCTACCAATGAGAAGACTCCATATCTTCAACATCAGCGGCCAGTCACCGAGCCTCGAGCCATTGGATTAAGGAGGAAATTATAGTGGTACGACGTAGTGTAAATATCATCAGCGTTTTACAGTATGGACAAAATCGTGCTCAACTTCTGGCAGTATGGCTGGTTAATTCATCATTCTGGACAGGAGATATCCCATTCAGTGCAACCATTTGCAATCAAAGTTAACTGATACTGTCGCCCAGCGCTGTAGCGTTTCAGCTTATCCCCTTGTGCCTTAACACTGGACGATATCTGGATAGCATCTCATCGCTTTCCTTGTTCCATTCAATAGCTTATATCGCGTTGGTAGAAGTTCGAAAAAAGCTCTCTGGTGCAAAAACTACCACGGGGATTTTTTCTATATATTGTATACTATATATCTATCAAATATTGAAATGATCGAAAGCGTTGATCTCTGTGTTAGAAATTCGATCGCATGAGCTTCAAAAGAAACTCTGTGTTGCAAAATTTAACTCGATGACCCCCCATTTCTATTGAATGGTAAACATATCAAAAATTGTGATATTTCAGCAATTGTGTTTGGCCAAATAAGGTCCGATTCAAAGTAATTGTCTTGGTTAGCATGGACATCATTTCTTATATCGAATTGTACCTCATCAAAAGAAAGAGATATACCCAACAACGGCAACATCATTCATAATAAACCTTGAATTCATCACATACATGTTTGTAAAAATCAAAAAACAATATTTGCGAATAAATAATGCGGCGTTGTCGCCCATACGATGATAAAAATACAGTATATAAGTTCATTGTTACGTATGGCACAGAGTGAATTATAAGAAAGTTCCACATTGTTGATCACTGTGGTTACATTCGGCATCATTCAAAAAGCAACTATTGTATTACATATTCTTATATTCGTAGATAAATACCCATCTCTTCGAATACAAATCAATAATGTACCGTGCATGAATATAAAAAATACTCGCAAATTAATAATGTAAAACTGTTCACAATGCTTCGGTCAATATAATAACAGATCTAAGAATGATGAATATATGATTATAAAGGGGGGTGGGGTTTTCCTGATGAAATCTGCTTAAGAAAGCATATCCGAATATCTCACAGCATATTAATTCTTCTCCGGCTGATGTTGTCTCTTCTTCTGTGACAACCACAACAGAATGAGATTCTGTGGCTGCCTAGCTGGCCATTCAGGATACATCAATTTTCGATCTGATCATTTTTGGCCTGAACAACAATTGACAAGGGAGGTAACAGTATTTGGCGGAAATAAAAGGCAAAAATAGGGATCAGATGTATAATTGTTGGGTTATTTTATATACATTTAAGTTTTGATGATAGAAACCACATCGATCAGTATATATAAAGACACTCACTACAACATCCCCTAACCTTTACCCACTAACCACCCTCACCCCATGCCTGTATTACCTTCCTGTGGCGATGGAGGCGACCACTGGTTTCAGCGTTTCTCCGGCGGCTTACACGTGACCGTGCAATTGAGTTACAAGACCATGAAGAAGATAGAGAAAGGCCAGTAGGAGCAACACCTTGCAGATGGAGGGAAAACACGCGTGAATAATGATGAAAATTCACCGGATAAAACATCATATGAAAGACCAGGGTACCCAGCTGGAGGGAAAACACGCGTGAATGATGATGAATTCAGAGGATAAAACATCATATGAAAGACCAGGGTACCTTGCTAGAAGGAAAATACCCGTGAATGATGATGAATTCACAGGATAAAACATTATATGGCAGACCAGGGTACCTAGCTTGAGGGAAAACACGCGTGAATGATGATGAATTCAGAGGATAAAACAATATATGAGAGACCAGGGTACCTAGCTGGAGGGAAAACACGCCAGATGGATAATAAAACACAGGATAAAAAATCATATGACAGACTAGCGTACCTAACTGGAGGGAACACGCATAAACGATAATGAATTCACAGGATAAAATATCATATATGACATACCTGTGTACCTAGCAGGATGGAAAACACGCGGGATGGATAATGAATTCACAGGATGAAATATCATATATAAGACAAGGGTGCCTTGTTGGATGGAAAACACGCGAAAATGATAGTGAATTCACAGAATAAAATATCAGACTATGGCACCTAGCTGGAGGGTAAACACTCGTGAATAATAATGAATTCACAGGATCTAACATGATATGAAAGACCAGGGTGCCTAGCACAAGGGAAAACACGCGTGAATGATGATGAATTCAGAGGATAAAACATCATATGACAGACTAGGGCATATAGCGGGAGGGAAACACGCGTGAATGATAATAAATTCAAGAGATAAAACATCATATCACAGAAAAGGGTTCTTAGCTGGATGGAAAACACGCGGGAATGATGATGAAAGCGCAGGATAAAACATCATATGGCAGACAAGGGTACCTAGCTGGAGGGAATACACGCGTGAATGATGATGAATTCACAGGATTAAACATCATATGACTGACTAGGATGCCTAGCTGGAGGGAAAAAAACATGCGTGAATGATAAAGAATTCTCAGGGAAACAAAATCATATAAAAAAACCAGGGTGCCTAGCTTAAGGGAAATTATGCGGGAATGATGATTAATTCTCAGAATAAAATATCGCCGGGTAGACTAGGGTACCTTGCTGGGGGGGAAATACGCGTGAATGATAATGAATTCACAGGATGAAAACATCATATAACAGACAAGCGTACCTAGCTGGAGGGAAAACGCGCGAATGATAATGAATTCAGAGGATGAATCATCATATGAAAGAGCAGGGTGCATAGCTGGAGGGAAAACACGGGTTAATAATAATGAATTCTGAGGATGAAAGACAGACAGGGTGCTTAGCTAAAAACCTGGGGTATGATGATGAATTCAGAGTTATTAAAACGTCTCCCAGACCACCTCCTAAAGGGAAAACGGGAAAAATAAATGGATGCATGCAATGTATAATTGTCTGGGTATTGTATATGAATTTTATGTTGTGATGATGGAAACCACATCGATCAGTTCAAGCTAAATCAGCCAAAATTTGACAAGGGATCTAATTACAATCTTAAGCGAACATTTATCATTCTTTCCATCAAAGATAATTGAAGAATGAATACAAAATTTTAGATGAAACTAACAGAATGACATTTAAGGTTTGACTACCTTATCATTTATAAACCTAATTACCACGTCATCGTTATTCACTTCAGCATTGCTTCCTGAACCATCACCAACTGTAGGTTGCTGTCTGCACTTAAGTCTCAGCTCTATTGAGAAATGGTCACTGACAGCTAGTGCCTGGATAACAAGTCCTATGAGTGGTAATGGTATTCCAAAAAGTGAGGCACGATTGAAGAGCAGTCATTGTGGTTTAGATCAAAGACACTTGATCATTGGTTAGACCATTATGATCTTACAATTATGCGCAAGCTATGTTATCTGGGATCAAACGATAAACAAACAATCGCCATTCTCTTAGGTGAAAAATGATTTTGGAGATATGCGAATAGAATGAAGAATTTACCTAAAAATTTTGGCTAAAGTTTGCCTACCTGTTTCTCACGTTTTTTCTTGTCGCGTATTTTAAGTTCGCTGTCAAACCTGAACACCTGAACACTGTCAGTGACGAGACTGTCGTGGAAGTCATCATCACCACTCATCACAAACCTGACACAGTAAATACATGATATTTAGTGCGGGCATAACGATAACACAATGATGAAGGGGAGTCAATGTGATGTTGATGATAGTGGTGAAGATGAAAACGACAATGATAATAATGATGATGGCAATGATGGTAAATTTGACAATGGTGATGAATATAATCACGACGACGATAATAAGGAGGAGGAAGTCGACAGCGATCATGAGGACAATGATGATTGGTAACGGTGAGTTCAGGCGCCATCGTCATCGACTTCAATTCATGGCAGACTAAATGATGGCCAGTGCACCCGAACTCCTTCCTCATTTTCTCTTACTGAATTAGCGCTTATATAAAAATGTTCAATGTCGGGTTCCATTCGGAATACCTTGCAATATTAAGA
>CM067349.1:18914846-18967346 GCA_034190875.2 Urechis unicinctus | reverse complement strand
TGTGCGTTGTGTATTATTCCCTATAATTCAAGCGTGCGCTGCTAGGAATTATAACAAGCTGATATGTGAGCGAGTAATATGCGTTTTCTGCCACTCTGACTTGAGAGCTGTGGTGCACCAGGGCCAAGAACCAACGTCACATCAATCAGCATTTCACTAGCAAGAGTGCATCAATAGTGTTAGTAGCGTCATTATATATTTGATGTACATGAAGACCGGCTTGAGAAAGGAAGCGTACGCCGATGTGTGTACTTATGATGATAGGCGCGCCGGCTACCGTGACCGGCTTGAAATAGGCGGCGTTTGTCAGTGGGGGGATGGTTATGCTGATAGGCGCGCCGGCTACCGTGACCGGTTTGAGAAAGGAATCGTATGCAGAGGTGGGTGGCTATGCTGATAGGCGCGCTGGCTACCGTGACCGGCTTGAAATAGGTGGCGTACGCCCTGGGTGGGGGGGGGGGTGGGTAATGATGATAGGCGCGCCGGCTACCGTGACCGGCTTGAAATAGGCGGCGTACGCCGGGGTGGGGGGGGGGGTGGTTATGCTGATAGACGCGCCGGCTACCGTGACTGGCTTGAAATAGGCGTACGCCGGTGTATAACAATCGGATGACGTAAAGCGTGACTACTAATTACTGGATTAAATGATCGGCACAGCCCTGATCCGATGGTGATATACGTATATAAAGCAAGGCACGCATCAGGGCTATGTTCGGTAATGATTCAACATAGCATCCTATTAGTTTTGTTAATTAAATGTTAAATGGAAATACTTACATACAATAAGATGACCAGCAGCGCTATGATCGGCAATGATTCAACAAATGAACGTACCTCTACTAGCGCGTTAACTACTTTAGAATCGCCGACTTTCTTTTTCCCAAACTTCTTAACATTGAAAGCTCCTATCATCAACCCCTCACTTAAATCCATTGTAATGAATATATCAAATGGCGGTCTGACATCGATGACAGCCAATGTTGGGTCTATGATATTGATTCCTCATACCGTGATTGATTTATCTAGGTCGACTCCTATCGATCGTAAATCAAGTTTGGACTTGCTGCTACTTCATTCAATCTTCTCCGCTTCAAAATTTGGACATCGTCCAAATCAGGAGAATGGAAAGTAGTCATATCTCTGAGCTCTCGTAGCCTGAAGACAGCTCTCTGTATTCCATCATGGATCCCTAAGATACATGTGTATAATATCAAACACAGATCGCCTTGATTAAGTTTGGCATTCTAGAGGTTTTCCCTATCAACTGATCAACCCAGTTCCATCGGCGCCCGTTGGTCTTTTACTCTGATAAATGGGATATTGCATTCTGTGCTTGATTTAAGCTCAATACGGAACAATTTGGCTCCATCTTTGGGTCGGTCACGTTTTGCTTAAAGCAATTATATCTCGTATATTTAACTATGTGTTAATCAGCAATGACCTTAACAGGTGCGAATTGCACGCAATTTATTTGAACATAGTTTTTATCACTATCGACTTCCTCACGTCGGAATCGTCGCAAATGTCCTTAAATTCATTTAGGTAAATGAAAGGGCCGCTTTGTGCTTATTCAGTAAATGAGTCCATTATTGAAAGATTTTGTATATTGATGGGACCCTTTTTTGCCCCTTTGACTTAGGTTAGATATGGTTGCGAATATTTTCCCCATCGAGGCCCACCCCTACCCTCCTTTTGGGAAAGAATTTCCCGGCCCCACCGCTAGGGTTGGAGGACACCAAGCCACACAGCAAGTCTTTATAACCAGAGAAGCATGGCTAATAGCACTTCAGATTGTTGCCAGTAATATTTTTCAAATAAATAAAAATGACGAAATTCAATGGCACTTCTTAAGAAGTCAGCTACTCTTGTAACTCAATCAATGTATGCTAAAATCCACTCAACGTCTGGTAAGCAGTACACTGAATACTTGTACCCTCAAGCGGCCCTCGATTCAAGGAGCTCTATCAAAGAGTTTACAGCTTCGCTAAAAGGGTTCACTCCGAATGGCTCTGCGATGATCGACTACCTTGTTATAATACGCAGCTATCGTTAGGTGGTGGTACTTTGCAATAAACAAAATTGCATGTATAAACTGGGTTGACGTCATTGCGATTAATGAAAGCAGGAAAAGTTCGTTCCACAGTTGTTACCCTTGGTAGAGGTATTACATTGGATTTTGATGTTGTGCAGTTGTTGCCCTTGTTACACTCGTTACATTTAATACCGTTGGTACATTGGGTACAGTTACTACTCTGTACAGTGGCTACCGCCAAACAGTTTTTACACTTGGTACAGCTGTGACACTGTGTATTATTGATTGGTCGAGTTACTACTTTGGATATAGTTACTACCCTGACAGTTGTTACCATGGATACGATTGAAACCGTGGGTACAGTTGTTGCCGTGGTTACAGTTGTTACTCTGGGTACAGTTCTTACCCTGAGTACATTTGTTACACAGGTTACAGTTATTACACATTTGTTACCCTGGGTACAGTTGCTATGCTGAGTGCAATTGTTACCATGGGCACAGTTGTTACACTGGGTAAAATTGTCATATTGAGTACAGTTGTTACCCTAAGTGCAGTTTTTGAACTGAGTACAGTTTTTACACTTGGTACAGCTTTTGTGCAGTTGTACCTCTGGGTGTAGTTGTTACTCTCAGTGTAGTCATTAAATGGGGTGCAGTTCTGTCCATTGGTGCAGTCGTTACCCTTAGTATAATTGTTACATTGTGTTAAGTTGCTAAAGTAGGTGCAGTTGTAACACTTGGCACTGTATTTACCCTGGATATAATTGTAAACATGATATAATTGTTAAACTGGGTACAATTTTTAAGCTTGGTAGGATAAGTGGTGACTCATTATTTGAGTAAATTCCGCACATCGGTTTAAAACTTTTTATCCGAGCATTCAGTGATTGGTTGTTTGACTAATTGTGGTTGTAGAGGATATGTTATCTGGGCTACAGTTAATATAGATGACAGGTGATGAGTGTATTGTATTGCGTATAGATTACACGCTATATTATAACACTGTATATTGCATTTTACCTGCGATTAAGTTGATGCTGTTTCCATTCATTGAATAAACAGTCGCTGAATAATAAATACCTCTTGGGGATTGAATGACTGTTTCAGCTGCCACTTGCATCTATTTTATTGCAAAAAATATATTTTTTCGCTGTAATGTTGCTTAGAACCTGCTCTAACGTGCCGTCATACATAACTTACTCAAAAACACATATTGAAAATGTAGATTCTAAACTTAATATGAAATGGAGCAGTGATCCCTATTATAATCAATCGGTTATGTCTACATGAAATCGTTTGATCTCAGCAGAGATATTCAGAAATGTTTGATGTTGACAAAACCGACACACATTGTATATAACACGGGCTGATGTCAAGCGTTGCACATAAGGTACGCAATGTAGCGGTCTAGTGCACAATAACTTTTAATGCTTTTCTTCAACGGTATTTGTGGTTAACGATCCTGAAATAAAGCTCATCGACCAAGACATAACCGGAACTCTTCAGTTGAGGGTGATCACTAAAGAGGACGTGACTCGAATACACTGGAATGTGGTGCGAGGTGAGTTTTTTCAACTTGGGGTAGATATATACTATAAGACATTCTGCTTTAAATACAATGACGAGGAAAATATAAGATACTCATCACATTCCATATATGACAACATTAATTAGGTGCACTCTTTAAGTTATCAGTCCTAGCTGGAAGATGTGCTCACATAGTAGTATTATCGAAATTATCTCCTGCTAAATAATACAATCGTCAGCTTGTTGCGTCATTTAGCCAATGCATTCCCCGGATTCGCTTATTAGCAGATTGATCTATGGGGATACACAAATGCATGAAATAATCTCCGCACCCCAACAAGCCCCTATATCGATGTCCAGCTAGATTAACGACCTATTCTGGTGCATTTGTGATGCAAGTCAAGCGATGCCCAAATTAAGCCCCCCACCCCATGACATTTACATCTATACTATACAATTATAGGATTTGAATTGCGATGTCTATGACAACAATTAACCCAATTTGTATGACCACTGGACCATTATTTACAATTTTATAAGCGCTTGATAGTTTTACGGTCCGTGTGTATACCGTCTTTTCTTTTTTTTTGATTATCAAAACAAAAAACCCAAAACGAACAACAACAGCTAAACCGTAAACCGATTTTCATATGCGACTATGCTAAACAGATTACATATATATATTTAGAAAGAGTTCGAAATTGAATCAAGCTACAACGTGAAATAAAGCTTATAACGATCAAACATTCATTTAGAAGGTGACCAATGCGCAAGAGGCCCATGGGTACTTGGCAAACTTTGATGATATTTTTTTATCACTATCATTGTCATCATCATCACCCTCATAATCATCAAGGTTACCTTCATAATTATCTTCTTCACAAAATTCGTCATTATTATCATCCTAACCCTTATAATCATGGAAATCATGTAATTAATTATATTTAGAACAAGTTGACAATTCAATTCAGCTACTATAATCTGTATTTTTGTTTGTCATTGAATCATTTTCCAGGGAGATATTGATTATCTAGTATTTCTTTCGATGACCTCGACTTTAGTTTGCTGACCAACGCTAAACGCAAAATCGGCCCAAAATTGACCGAGTAATTATGATTTTTATCGATGATCTAACATTTCCATCAATGACCTTGACCATAGTTTACAATCAAGGTCAAAATAAAACCTCTGGGTTCTGCCCATCTTTGACACCTTCATTTAAAAAAATAATTACGAAAATATATTGAAAATTGCGTTCTGCATCGCGAGACGAAAAAAGTTAACAAACATTAATTGAGAAACTAAAGAACGTTAAACAAACAAACCTCTTAAACTGTTCAATCCTTGGAAGTCATAGTGATCATCCGAATAACACATTCGGCTTACCATACCAGACCCGTGAAAGAAAAAAAGAATCATTACGAAGACAGAATAGTCCATGAGAACTGAAAAAAATCATAGAGCCATTATTTGTCCAAAATCTAGCCTATCAGCTGCCATCTCCACAATTTGAGCATAGTTTATTTCAAAAAAAGGATCGCGAATATACAGATACACGTTTAAGTAATTTGTTCAGCATAGAAAGTGCTACTCTCGATTGAAAAAATTACAACGATAAGACCATTTACGACAGAGTTACGCCACGTTAACTTCCGATTTCTATTCCTCTGTAAATTAAATGCGTTCCGTACCGCAAGTGATGTCATCCGCACACATGAAATTTATAGATTCGATTTGCGCTGTCCATGACAACAATCGACACAATTTTTATGACTTTTCAATCGAAATTATCCGTTTTATGAGCGATTTAAATATTTACTAAAGTTATCGACGTGAACAAACATAGTTTACCTCAACGCGCATCGAAAATGACGAATATGTTTTATAGGCATTTGAATATTTGGAGTAAATTTCCTTAAAGTTTGGACTGATACCACGATTTTTCGAGCTTAGGCTTTTGGGAAAACTATTGATTTTTTACAACACGAAAAGTTGGCAATTGAATTAAGCAACAAAATGGTGTAAATCATTAAAAGATCGAACAATAATCGCCTGCCCCAAAAAAGTTTACAAACAAACACGCACACACTCACATAAACCCACAAGTAGGACTAACGAAGGTAACTTGGTGAAAACATTCGCCAAGTTGATAATAAGCTCATGGATACATGAGGGAACTTGGCGAACGGCCATGATAGAATGACAATGATTTAGCCTTCTGAAGGAAAAAGCTTCGTTTCTTAATTAATTTTACCGCGGCGTGCCATACTTGACAGAATGCCAATGCGGCGAGCAGAGCTCCTCGATGTGCAGTCTGCTGTTAACAAACCAGTGAAAACCCAGCAGAAGTGACACCTGTTGTACTTCAAGCTTACTTTCTGCGAAAACTATCGGTAATTTACAACGCAAGAGATTCAGTTATATATTCAGAATTGAACGGACTTCTTTTGAGTGAAATCAAATTTACGATATGATCATTAACGACGGACAACTTCAGATTTCCGTCCCGTTTTAAATTTGATTCGTTCGTAACATAGGGAACATATCGATATCTAACAAATTTCAGAATTAGATTTGCGCTGTCTATGACAACAACTGACGCAATTTTTATGACCATTTGACAGATATTTACTATTTTATAAGCAATCGAATATTTGACGAAAATTATCTAAGTGAAATTTGTTTTTCCAGCTCAACGCGCTTTGAAAACGACGAATATTTTGATCGCATTTGTCAATTATCAAAGTGTGGGAATTGAATCAGCTTTCAGAAAATGTTTTTCTTTTACGATCGGACTATAACTATAATAAATTGCGAAATTAAAAAGTTTTAGGCTACCAGAAATTTTCGACCTGCTATAATTTTGTTAACGATGAATTATTTACAATTACATATATTTACAAAAAGTTGAAATAACATTACACTTTCATAATATGTTAACTGTTTTAAAATTCAATTCTAAAGCATAGAGGTATTAAGCATTGAACATTTTTAGAAAAGTTTGATGGTTTTGCAACCGGAAATGACGTCATCAACAACCATGAAATTTTACGATGCAACAAACCATGTCACTGACAACCCTCGACAATTTTGTTGTTGCAATGGAACGGTTATTAACTTGGCTCGCCAAGTTATGGCGATCGGTCCGGTTTGTATGTTTGGATGTTTGGATGTTTGTTAGCTTGGCTCGCCAAGTTATGTTGGTCAGTCGCGTTTGTAAGTTTGGATGTTTGGATGTTTGTTAACATTTTTTTGATCTGTGATACAGGTCGCAATTTTTGATATTTTTAAGTGATTTTTTTTTCAATCGCTAGGCATGAATAATGCACAGAACTGAGAGCTTTCGTGGATCTTGACCTGAAACTAAGGTCAAGGTCATCGAATAAGTGAAAAACTAGTACCTCGAGTAACTCCGTTAATAATGGTCGGATCATCATCGTGTAGCTCATTCTAATTGCAAAATTTTTCTAATGACATATGTGGCCATCGCACCGACCGTTTTCCCAAGCGCCTAAGGTCGAAAAATGGTGGTATCTGCCCAAATGGCAACATAAGCTTCATGAATATTTGAGCGCCTATAAGTTATCATATTCTTTGATCCGCGATGCAGGTAGCAATTCTGCAAATTTTTTAATTTTTTTTTCTTCAATCGTTAGGCGGCAATGATGCGCAGAACCGAGAGGTTTTGTTTTGACCTTGACCGAAAACTAGGGTCAAGGTCATCGAATAAGTGAAAAACTAGTATCTCGAATAACTCCGGTAATAATGGTCAGATCGTTACATAATTTACACCATTGTGTAGCTCATTCTAATTGCAAACCTTTTCTAATGGCATATATGGCCATCTAACCAATGGTTTTCCCAAGCGCTTGAGGTCGAAAAAAGGTCCAAATGGCAACATAAGTTTCATGAATATTTTGAGCGCCTATAAAACCGTCAATACATGTCCGGTGGTATATTTTTTTGTGATTATTTTTATAAGGCCAAGTTCCCCCATGGTTTAATGGGCATCTTGTTTTATAGGCAATTGAATTTCTTTGGTTAATTGTCTTAAGTAGTATAGAGACTGGGGGTACGAGCGCAGTTTCCAAAATGGACTCACATACAGAAAATGAGCCAGCCTGCGGTACGAGCGCAATTCCACTTCCTATACTGCAGTGTCAGTCAGCCCTTCCAGCCGATCTCTTCCAGGGCCACACCAGTAGTTGTAGTTCCACCAATGCAGTGCCTTCTTTTATTCTCCCACTGAGTTGTCTTTTGTCTGATCCCGTCATGCTTTATATACAGAACGACTTAATCACTTGTTCCATTACCAAGCTATACCTTATACTCTCCACTGTTTAAATAGATCGGTACGCACACTGGGTTTATTCTATGTATTGAGGCGGGTCAATATCATTCACAGTCCGCTTAATGGTAAAGAAGCACCCAATTTTTGTCTGATACCTTCCAGTGCTTCGTCTTTTCATCAATTGAAACAGTCTGGTGCGCTTTTACAGATCTGGCCTTAATTTTGCCCTTCATTTGGGTATATTTTGTGACCTCAGCTAAAACGAGTTTAAACTCATGATCCGAGATATTACCATCTTCAAGTGCTGTTGATACAATGTCAGCAATGGTATTCAATTTACTCTGCGCTAGAATGCGGATCTGATCGTGTTTTTTCACCTTGATGGTTAGATGGCGACTGACGAATTTTCCAGCAATACCAAGTAGCCCACAAGCGGCTCCAGTAACACCCAAGACTGTGGCAATAGGAATAACAACTATTGCAGACATTATACCTACACCACTTGCGCCAAGACACATACCAACAGTAACTAACGCAGTGTCTACTGCATCCACCGAGTTCACTGCATGCCTATATTTCTTGTACATAGCACAATACTTTTCAATCTCTTTCTCAAGGAATTGCTTCTTGAGGCTGATCTCATTCAACCGATAGGAGTGCCCTGGATTCTCATCAGGCAGCTGCGGATATAACAGTGCCGTCAGAATGGTTGGTTGTTGTTTCATACTGCTGCTTTATACGTAAGTCTACAGGTCAAGTTCAATTAGGAGTGATGCTACAGACCAAGTCGCCCCTCTGTTTTGAGTGGTTGTATAAAAGTTAATAACGTTGCCATGTTCTAGCTGTAAAGGCTGGTCTAAAGATGTTACAACAGCCCGTTGGTCAACAGGCTTACTTATTCCTACCACTTGGTTTGTTCCATTTATAACAGGAACTACTGCTATAGGACCAGTATCAGCACCCAGACCAGAAGACAACCCCATACGAATGATCTTACCATTGGACATCATGGTATATCCACAGTCTCGACCCCTGGCCCCATGGCCAAACAACCACCCATTTCCTGTCCGAAGGGGGCCACTTGCTTCTGCCCAAATAGTAATGTGATGTTTCGTTTGTGAGTTTATGTGTTGTCTCAGGTCCCTGCGATGCTGTCTGTATTCATCATCAATATACTTTTTATTAACAGCATCCTTCGGTGAAATCGGGTCTAACAACTGAACGATTTTATTATCTCCCATTTCAAGGTCTCCAGTCATAGTACTGCCACTTTTATTCATTTTTTGTGAGTCACCAATAGATACATAGGTCTTTGTGGCATATTCCGAGAGGTCGGCGCCCTGAACAGTGCTTGACGGTTTTTGCCTAGGTCCATAAATACTCGTTTTTATTGACATCTTGTAAATTCAAGAACAACGCTAACAGGTAAGTCGTGGTTATCCAATAGCCTTCCTTTATTATCACGTAACTGAACCTTTAACTCATGCACTGTTCCACTAGTTACATGCTTACATACAGGATTAGCGATGTTAGTGGTTATAATATCACCGAAAGAGCTACCCTCTAAACCTACAACTTCAAGAAGCGTGATGGGCGCACCATCTAGCATGTTGTGCGTGGTACTGACTTGATCAGGTTTTGCCCACGCGGGCAACCTACAATCCTTTCAGGAGAAACTGGGTGCTGTTCTACATCTAGTACAGGCACCTGAAGCAGACGAGGCTTGGAGTACATTCATACTGGACACGTCTGAGGGCTTTACACAGACCGGCGTTGAGCAAATTAACGACAACATCAGGACCTATGTATGGGCCATTCTTGAGGCTCAGGTGCAGACCCGCTCAAAGATACTAGGTGTTGGAACGTCCTTTGATGCCCAAAAGCAATTTCAGGCTGACGTTGAGGATGCCATCAACTTCCCAGTGGACATTCCGTCATCCATCCGCCAGTATAAGATGTCCTCCAGAAAGCTTCCTCAAAGGTTGACTATGTATTTGGAACGGGCCGGTACATGGCTCCGTCGGATATGAGCCTCGCCCCTGGAGACGTTGCTGGGTACAACAATCTGATTACTATCGCAACTGTGGAACAGCAGATCAGCAGCAATACTGATGTTTACTCGGTTCCGGTGGTTCCAGATAGAGGAATCTTAGAACCGCCGCCAGATACAGATATGGGAGTCCCCTCTTCAGGCGTTCCAAGCGGCGTGGTCGAGACTGGTCTGCGTGGGGAGCATGAGGATGAGAAAACTGCTCTTATTGTAGGCTGAATTGCTATAGGCTTAGCTGTGCTTTGGTTTACTACGTAGTAAGTCACGGAGTATCAGGAGGATAACTCCCCCACCGCCACAGCTGCGACCCATACATGTTCTGCCATCCAACAAGCCACCTCTGTCACGGCTTCAGGACCGCACATTCCTAACTTCTCTGGAAGTGCAGTTTCCGCTTTAGCAGCAGCTTGGTCAACGCCTTGTAGGGCTTTTGCTGCCTTTGTGGATAGTTCAGGGGTCACTCCAAGAGCCCGAGCAAGCTGTGTACCACCGTACTTTTCTTTACTACTAGGAGAGAGGAAGTCATCTTACATGTCAGAAGCTTCCATTATCGGCCCCATTTAACCCAAAGGTCGCCTCCTTTTGACGATCTAAACTCTAGAGGGGCCTGCAGCCCATGCTTATACACTGCCTTCTTCCACCTCGTAACTAAGACTTCTGTTTCTTCTTTAGATCCCACCTGATCTTCTGTTAACCCCGCAGGCATTTCAGTAATAGCCCATGGTGGAATAGTCGTACTCGACGTATCTAAAGTTTTGTCAATCAGGTTAGTCTCCTCATCATCAAAATTGTCTCATTCCTTTCCCCTCTCATAGCCCCCTCCTCCTCTGGGTCGTCAAATAATGGGTTATCAAACTCCATGGCTGTGTGTTAAAGATATAATTAAGCATTCAACATGACAAGTACTTACGAACGCAAACTAAACCCACACTGCCGGATGCGCATACCCCTATTGGTCAGAACCAACAACTGCTGGTTTGCTACCCCAATGTAAGCGCATAGAACGTCATTGTTCCAGGGACAGCACGGCTGGCCTTTACAATTAAGCTGACCTCGCGTTGTGCAAAACATGGTCAAGAAAATGACAATTAAGATTTCTGGCAATGAGGTCATGTCTATTGATGACAGCGATCTGTATCACTGTTACCACGACTAGTGGCAGACTGCACAGGAGAGACAGGGCCTCCAGTACCAGGGCATTGACACATCAGATGACAGAAACACAACTAAGATACGAGTGGGGGAAGGAGACAAGGTTGAGACCGAGGTAGAGGACAAGGCCGTAGCCGATGTGTATGGTAATAGGTTCTACGTTCCGCTTGAGTCCTCGAGAGTCACATGCCATTCTACCAGAGTGAGCTTAATGATAGTTGGAATACGAGCTCACGTTCAACGACTACAGCCGCGTTATTCACGCATCAGGCGACACCGCTGCAAGCTGGAGTATGACATGGTTACCCAAACAGAGTGGGGCCGCATGATACGCAGCCAGTACACAGGTCGGCTCTCAATTCTGTATGACCGTGTGCTTCGTCACAGGAAGCTTGTATACAATAAAAGAGATACACTATGGAACATCAACCTGAACGTGCCAACTCACAGCATGAAGAGCATCCTACTGCTCTTTGAAGACCCAGCCAATGCCTCATTCGCCAGGAACCCAAGGATTACAAAAAAATGAGGTGACCATTGAGGGCATCCCCAACCAACTCTATGCCCAGGGCATGCGTGGCTAGCAGCAGTGGGATGAAGTGAAGAAGGCCTTTGCAACAACGAGTAAACGAGACCCCAGTGTAGCAATAGCTGCACTAGGAGAGTACCTAACCATCAAGTATGCTCTGTGGCTTGACTTAAGGACGAGTGATGACGACCAGCTGCACGGTAGTGGCAGGGCACCCTGGAGAATGCGTCTGAGATGACTGTTCGGCAACAAAGGCCCTAACCAAGAAGAAAGACATGTTATCCGAACTGGCCTTTAGTGGCCGCCATGCGCAGCAAAGTGTCTGGGTCCTCACCCTAAAGTACAACTCTGTGCTGAAGGACTTAAGTGAGCAGACTCGCTGGATGGTGCTCTTTCACACCAAGGACCGTGACTCGTTTGAACACGCCTTACGTGAAAATGATGTAATTCCAACAAAGGAGGAACGTGCCACAGTACGCCAACTACTAGCAAAGACCAAGCATGCAAAACTGCTGCTGAAGACTGATCAACCTACTGCATATGTTGTTGATTGAAGTGATATAGGCCTTGATAACAGCCGCTGCCTCAGTAACCAATTTAGGTTTGTTCATCTGGGTAGCGGTGCTGTATTTTGAAGCTCAAAGGCGTATACGTATATTCACGGATCCTGATACCATTATTGATAAACTCCTTGAACAGGACACGACTATCTTAGTGGAGACAAAGTCTGGGGGAGCGGAACCTAATTGCACCGGAAATGTAGCTATGTCTTCTAAGAGAGATATGCTTGCTGCCGTCATAGCCGGCGGTCAGTCCCGTCAGTACCTTGGTTTTGGAGCGCCTTACAATTGACCAGGTTGAATCAATGTCTGATGAAGAGATCATAAAGCTGTATGTGAGATACGAGGCTCGGCTAGGCGCTAGCATGATGCACACTCTAGGTCGAACAGTGCTACAGCTATACTCAGGTATTGCTTGTATGTTTCTACCAATCCCTCCAGAACACCAGCCAAAGCTAATTACAGACCTCGAGACTGACCCGTTTGTTTGATACGTGCTAAGCACTGCCACTTGTGAGCTATATCATCCTATGGTATGTTTTTAGCTCCATTAACCGCGGCTTTAACAAAAGTTAAGCACTGTCAATTTGGAAAAACAAGCACCGAATTAACAGGGGCCGGTGGAGAGGAAGACATCACTTCCTCACTATAGTATGTGTTTAACTCCGCTATAGCATGTGCTTAACTCCATTATAACAGGTGCTTAACTCCGCTATAACAGTTGCTTTCTAAGAGCTGTCAATTGGACAAATAAATTTAGTCAGTAAACATGGAAGAAACGAAACGAATCAAGGGGAGACAACACCGGTGGAGATAACGTCAGTGACCACTACAAAAAACGCTAAAAGGGTTGCGGCAGGACAAAAGGGTGCTGCAGTTCGAAAAGCCAATCAAAATAAGCTTCTGAGAGAGCTCCGAGAGGCTAAGGCCGCGCTTACAGATGCTAGAGACGAAACCAATATCAACGAGTAAGCCTCCGAAAAGGTGGGCGTGGCTTTGTAAAGGAGGAGCTGCTTGTGGTGTCGTCCGATACCCAGTTGCCACCATATGGTATTACCAATTAGACATTAGAGATCTATAGATATAACAATGGTAGTATTTGGCAATAAGTGCCCGTGGATATTACTCGGAAAGAAAGATCCCTGTAACAGGCCCTGTACGCAAGAGATTTGCAACTCACACAGATATAAGATAAAACATGGTGTCGTTAATCGTTTTTGTACAGGTTGTCAGAATGCTATAAAAAATAATAAGGTAGGATTGTGTATGGATTGTGGGTTCAATAAAGTCAACCACAGTCGTCTTCTTCAAAAGAAAAAAATTACTTCACAACAGACTGCAGCCGGTGCTACTGAACGGGGATTCTCCACTGTATAAAAATAGAAATCCAGCGCCGCTGTCAGCAAGGTCAAAGTCCGCTCGCTGTATAGTTGTTGTCTTTTGTGTATTAAAAAACTTCCTTTTAGACTAATGGAACTGTATAGTAAACATAACTCAGCGAGCACGTAAAGCCTGAAACGATTATGTTTCAATTCACTGTTTTAAGCCTCCTTATCCATGCTCTAAGTGCGTAATGAATATGACCGTACATACGAGGAGATATTTGTTAGATTAAGGGCTTGGGTGGCACGCACCCCCCTCCCCATCCCTGCCCTGTGCAGACCAGTCCCTGCCCCACGCAGACCAGACCCTCAAAATATAACATTCAGTGGCTCTTGGATCTGCTGGAGGGTGCAGGTGTAGAATATCCTACACCGGTGTCACATGTTGAGAAGATAGAAAAGCATGCTAACCTAGCCTTGAATGTTTTGGGCTGGGATGGGAAGACCAATAACGTACACCGCATCAGTAAGCACTCTGGTACCTGTATAAACGTCATGCTGATTGAGAAGGACGGCAGGTTTCATTAAACGCAAATCAAAGACCTGAACCGCTTGCTGTATGACCAGAACAAACATAAAGAGCGCAAGTTCTTCTGTGAGCTATATCTGCATGGATATACATCACAGGGTCTGCTCCTGGCGCGCAAACCTGAGTGCATGGTTATAAGGCAAACTGCTGTGCGAGTGGATATGCCTGAGGAAGGGAAGAATATATTATCCTTCCAGAACTGGCAGAAACAGCTTGCTGCACCCTACATCATCTATGCTGACTTTGAGGCGCTCACGGTGAAGCTTCCGGGTTCCTGCACTTGATCCTGGTAAGAGCAACACGCAGAGAACGCAGGAGCACCAAGGTTGTAGCTACGGCTATGTGGTTGTTCAGTGTGACGGTAAGACCGAACCTCCTTTGGTTTACAGAGGAAGTGATGCCGTGGAGAAGTTCTTACAGGCTCTGCTGCAGGAGGAGCAAAAGATCAAAGCAGTTCTGTCCAAGCCTGTCCCTATGCAGATGACTATGAGGATAAAAGGGCTCATAAGGCTGCAACCCACTGTCACGTGTGCAAGAAAAAACTGGGCTGTGACTCTGTCCGCGCTCACTGCCATATAACAGGCTTGTACAAGACAACACCCATCCCTGTGATGTTCCATAACCTGCGGGGCTATAACTCCCATCTCTTGATGCAGTGTATAAGCAAAGTGGAGGGGAACATCAACTGTATCCCCAACAACATGGAGAAATATATTTCCCTGTCACTTGGACAGTTGCGCTTCATTGACAGCGCACAGTTCCTCCTGGCCTCGCTTGATAAGCTGTTGTCTGCTAACAACCCAGATGCATTTGCTGTGATGGCGGAATATGAGCCAGACCAGATGAAGTGGCGGTTGCTGTTGTGCAAGGGAGTCTTCCCCTATGAGTTCATGGACGGCTGGGATAAGTTTGATTCCCCTCTGCCGCCGATCCAGGAGTTCTACAGCAAGCTCTCTGAGGAGGGTATATCTGCTGTAGACTATGCCCATGCACAGAAGGTCTGGAGTGTGTTCGGGTGTAAGAACATGGGTGACTACCATGACCTGTACCTGCGGACAGATGTACTGCTCTTGGCAGATGTGTTTGAGGTGTTCCGCAAGACCTGTCTTAAGCAGTACGGGTTAAATCCGGCCCACTACTATACCAGCCCCGGTTTGTCGTGGGATGCTTTGCTTAAGAGCACAGGCGTGGGATTCGAGCTACTCACCGACTATGACAAGTACCTGTTCATTGAGAAAGGTCTACGCGGCGGTATAAGCATGGTGTCGCGCCCCACGCTAAGGCCAATAACCCGCTTGTGGATGACTTTGACCAGAATAAACCAACGGGCTACATCCAGTACCTTGATGCTAACAATTTGTATGGGTGCGCTATGAGTCAGCCTTTGCCAACTGCGGGCATTGAGTTGGGTGGCTCGGCCGGAGGATCTACAGATACAGGACCACCCAGATGATGCCGAGACTGGATACATTCTTGAGGTTGACCTGGAGTATCCTACTGCACTTCATGACGAGCACAACGACTACCCGCTGGCTCCTGAGCGGCTTCTTGTAGAGAACGACTGGTTGTCGGACTATCAGAAGAACCTCCTAGGCGAGTTGGGTGGCACCTTGGGCGAGGTTGAAAAGCTGGTGCCAAACCTGCGGAATAAGGAGAAGTATGTGGTTCACTACAGGAACCTCAAGCTGTATCTGTCTTTGGGGATGAGACTTACCAAGATTCGTCGTGCACTTGTCTTTGACCAGAGTCCCTGGATGGAGCCTTACATTCGGATGAATACAATCTGCGTAAGGTGGTCACCAGCGATTTTGAGAAGGACCTGTATAAGCTGATGAATAACTCTGTGTTCGGTAAGACTATGGAAAACCTTCGGAGGCGGGTTGATGTTAAGATTGTTTGCTCAAAGGAAGACGAAAGAATGCGCAGGCTTATCGCCAGTCCCACCTACACGCTTCATCAGGTGTTTGATGATGACCTGGCCACTCTGCACATGCCCAAGACTCACATGGTACTGAACCGCCCGGTGTATGTGGGTATATGTATACTCGACCTCTCCAAGCACCTGATGTACGACTTTTATTACAATACCATGAAGCCCAGATATGGCAAGAACCTTGGCTTGTTGTACACGGATACGGATTCTCTGCTTATGGAGATACGCACGCCTGACGTGTATGCTGACATGAAGGAAGATGGGCATCTCTTTGACACTAATAACTTTCATCCCTCCCGTAGCCTCTACAGCTTTGTGGACAAGAAGGTTCTGGGGAAGATGAAGGATGAGTGCGCCGGCGTGCCCATCAAGGAGCATGTTGATCTGCGCCCTAAGATGTACTCGATCTTGATGTCGAGCCAGGATGAGATCAAAAAAGCAAAATGGTGTGAAGAAGGTGGTGGTGAAGAAGCACCAAAATGTGATGGCCGAGCTGCGGGTAGATGTTGATTATTTAACGGAGGAGAAGGTGGACCTTGAGATTGAGGAGAGGGATTTGGAATCAAAGTATGAGGACCTTTTGGAGCGCGTGAGTCGTTTAGAAGCGCAATTCTGTATCCTGGTGATCGCCCTTTTGGCCCTGGAGAAGATCGGCTGGAAGGGCTGGTTGACACTGCTGTATAGGAAGGGGAGGTGCGAGCGCACCTCAGGCTGGCTCATTTTCTGTATGTGAGTCCATTTTGGAAACTGCGCTCGTACCCCCAGTCTCTATACTACTTCTTAAAAATTTTGGTGATCGCACGAACCCTCGCTTGGGAAACTATTCATTTTTTACAACGCGACATATTTTTTAAAAAAAGTTGGCAATTGCATTGAGCTGCAAATTGTGTTAAAATCGAACCATTATACACTGAGATATTCAAGATTCAAGATATTCATATTTTTAATAACCTTACCGTGGCTTCAAGGTCATCGCAAAACCTCTGGGTTTTGCGCATAAATTGCGACCTCTATCGCAAGACAACAAAAAGTCTCAACTTTACTATCAGTGACAATTATTGGCAAGAATGGAAAGTCTGGTATAAATGCACAACCATCAACCACACATCTCTAGCAAATAAATAGCTTGTTACTTTTCATCTTGTAGACTTGGCAACTTAAATGAGAAGTTCAAAACTTTATTAATTTTCTTATTTTAACAGGAAGTTATATTTGCAGTAATGGCTGGAGAGTATGATTCAGATTTATCATGGGCTTGTAATGACTCTCTTGTACAGTTGTACAATCACATTTGGTTGGAACACTATTCCCTTCATAGGAGTATGAGGCATATTTCTGTTGTAAAGTAAGACATAATTCTCTTTTTTTTTCATAGTCCATAGTGACTACTCATTGATATTGCATGTGATTCTGTATTATCTATTACAATTTAAATTTTCATCAATAAGTGATTCGCTGTTATTTTCCAGTTGCTTCAACGAAATCATCGACCAACACTTATGCGCGTGGGTCGTATGCAAGCGGTATGCTACCAGACCACAAGATTTCAAACTGAACTGATGAACTGAGCTTGATCTGACGTACCTGACACCCCCCAGTATTCTTGGTTCCATGCGCTGAGCAAATCAAAAGTACGGGGTTGTACTAAGTTGAAAAGACTTTTCCTGAAAGAAACTCAATATTCCCAATCTTCCACTTTCTATTGTCTATGGGACTTACTTGACACATATGACTAGTAAAAGCTGATTGTGGCTTAAATACTGACTAATTTTTCCATCACTGGTGTGATCAAATTAATCTCATATTGTGTACATTCCATAGATGGTATTCAAATCCCGGCTTAGTTTATTTAACTGTCAGTCATAATAAAATTATGTTTCAATTCTTATGTTTATTACATATTCCGATGCATGGCAAAATTCATTGTATATAGTGGATTGGTTTTGGGGTTTCGAAAACTTTCTATGCAGACCAGATGATTCAATGATTCATTCAAGTCACGAATCATTGTGTTTGCTTGTGAAATGTATAGTGGTGGTATAATTGATTGTTATCGTTGTAGATTCCATTAGATGCATTTTATCTACTTGGTGGACAGCTTATACATAAAATAAGAAAAAAGTTTATTGATACAAGTCGTTTTCTAAATGGTATATTTTCCTGTTTGCATCTGCAACTATATCTGTAAATGAATTCCACTGTTGTTGTACACTTTGTCCTTCCAAAATATTCAACCAATCATCTTGACTAATGTATTCCCTTTGACTTCTATATTTTGCCCTGCGGAAATCTGGGACCTGTTCGCTAGATGGTATGTCTTAAGCGTGAACACATGTTTGACCAATCAGAACAAAGTGACGCAACTGCCATATTGTAAGTTCTACCAATGGTTGGGATAGGAATGCAGCACCACCCACCCCGACCGCAGCCGCATTTTATGGAGAGGCGTATCCTCTATAACAAGATAGCTTGCCTCTCGCCTTGGCAAGGAAGGGGAATCCCCACTTCCCACGTGGGTTACACGACCAGCATCCTTGATCCTTTCATTAAATGCATAGGGTCCCTCCCTGTACATTATCAGTCCTTCTAAAAACTTTGCTGTATCTACCACATCTGCATTCTACGTAAATATTTCCAAAGTTTCTCGATAGATTTCTTCTTCACATCAACCCCACCCAACTGCAGGTGAACAATGGACTTACTTACGTAACGCGTAAGTCATCGGCTGCTCTGTAATCTTTTCTGTATAATATTCAATCTGACTGTTGGTCTGTTGGGCTAATGAGAAACCGCTTCACAAATACCCTCAAGTAAGAGGTAATTCTCCTGGTTGTTTCGACTGACAGCGATTAATTTTTATGACATCAAAATAAGCAATTAGCGTGGTCGTCACCTGTGCCGCCGACACGTTAATCTGGGGTGTCCCCATGCACCGACTTTGGAGATAGTCGATAGCATCATTCAGTTATAGGAAATAATTCGTACATCATGAAATGTAGGCGGATCCAGGAAATAGATAGACCTTATTTGACATGTTTGCGGTAGGCAAAGAAGCAACGCCTCTGCCAGTACCCTGGAAATTTACCTCGTCCCTTCTGATTGACGATCTGATATCAATCACTAAGTCGGTGATATCAGATCGTCAATCAGAAGGGGATATCAGATCGTCAATCAGAAGGGGCGAGTTAACTTGTCCACTTTTGTACAGGCGGTGACTCATTTGAGGCAAGTGTATTGATTTTAAGAGCAGCACACAAACATAGTCCAGCGACCTCACTGAAAACAGCAACGCTACTACCCAATTTGTCGGAAGGCGGAATATGATACACGATAGGCTCGATTGGTCGCCGCCGGCATGCGAGCGCGCCTATTGGTTTACCGGTATTGACCGAATACTGGACCAATATAATTGTACCGATTGCTATATGTGGTCGTACTGTAACCAGATTGTAAAGGTTTGGAGGTATTGGGCCAGCAATGGCCCATTCACCTGTGTAACGGGCCATTGGTGCCTGTAATAGACGGTATGCCGCCACCATTGGCCCAATTCATACATGTTTATTGGGTAGGAGCAACTCGTTGCAAAAATCGGCATAAAAAGATGCGTCTATTCAAATACCGCAGGCCTGGTAAACATAGCGTGTAAAAAAAAAGTCGGCCCGAAAATTGTCTTACAATACACCATTTAAGGCGGTTTGAGGATCCCTAAATACAGATTAGGTCGGCTTTGTATATACAACATCAATTATGGCAGGTAAAAGAGCTCAAGCACTTGTGACTGGCTCAGAATTGGTTCCACCTAGACACGAGGAATTAGATGCGAGAATGATTTGTATAGTGCCCACAGACTCGCATGAAGCGCTACGATTTATCATCAAAGATCACTCCCACTTCCTTGTCGAAATAATGGAATAGGCACCCGCAGCTATGTCCGTGCTGTGGGGCCAGAACAGATTACAAACCATACAGGACCGTTCTACACGCCTTGTTAAAGTTGACCATGAGTGAACAGTAAATTGTACACCCCCGTCTTAAATAAGTGGTCGTGATTGCTTTTCTGTATACGAAAATCTCTATGAGATCCTCATTATACCGTACGTAGACGTCCTATAGGGCTAGAGATAAAGTGACATACGAACATCTCTATAAGAGATAAAGCCACATGGGTGAATACGAAAACCCCGCTTAGAGACTGGTTGTCATCAAGTATAAGAACGACACATGCATAGCGAGCACAACAGGTTCGTAGCGCTTTCCTGGCAGAAATCCCCCATACCCCAGATCACGTGTGGCCCTACAAGCACTCGAATAATGACTGGCCGACATCTATAATAAAACTTTGGCCAGATTACTTCCCAGAAGGAAGTTTAAGGCCAAAGCAGGATGACAAAGACGATCTCTTGAAAGAGCTCTCGGATGAAATCAAAGCAGAGAATGAAGTCCACCCGCCCAACGAACCGTGCATCGAAATGTTGTATAACGTAAAGGTTGCGTTTTGAGGTTTGCATAAGGTCCAACAAGCTATTTTAGAAGTTGTTTTGCAACGAGTTACCCCTAGAAGTGTTGGTGAGTTCAGTGAGGTCTCTGGTCTAAGTCTGCTCAGTCAATATGCTGCTCTACACAATGAAGGTAGACGATTTAAGTAAATGATGGATATCAGTGTTATTCAGAGGATTTTCTTTGACAATCAGAATAATGGCAGACATAGAATGTGGAATTTCTACATCAAAATGCCGATCTTGGATGATTTCACCAATCACTTGTTACGCATTCCAATTTTTCCAGCGGCCTGACTGATTACTCTCCGATGCACAGTCTATCAGTTCTTAAACACAATCAGTAAATTTATTCACTAATTAACAAATCACCAAACAGTTTATCTGTGAACAAATTTGAATGATTGACTACTTACAAATATTTGAATAGCCAGAGCATTGCAAACATACCTATGGTAACAACATAACAATAGTACAGAATTCTTATTGAAATCTCATTTACTGACAAAACTTTAACAATCGACTTTTCCTCTGCTTTTGACACTATATCTCCATGTTCTAAGACATCACAGCATTTTATCGAGTTTGTCTGATTTCCATCAGTTGAGATTGTCACAGTGTTTCGAGCGCATGGAGACGTTTCTGCAAAACCTTGTTGATGTTTCTCTCCTGAAAGAATCGACAGATACAAAACAATATCTTGCTTTACATATTATGGAAAGAAAACAACAACGTATGGACAGAAATAATACATGACATTTAATACCATTGTAATAATAAAAGGGATGGAGATTTTACATACCTCCAACAACTCTGCTGTAAGCACTTTCCGCTTATCAGTCTCCCATCCAACTCGTAGCAGTTGGAAATACACTACTCCACTATCACATTACACGAAGAACACACAAAAAGTTGCTCTTTTGGATAGTAAAGACATCAATGTGATCGGACAAATTGTACTTCACATCAACACAAAATATATGGTTGATAGATGTTGGTTTTGGCTTAGGGAGGAAAAAGAACAAAGAGTTATAACAGAGAAAAGGAACAGACAAGAAACAATTGAGAGAGAGTGAGAGTGAGTGTGTGAGAGAGAGATAGAGAGAGAAAGAGAGATAGGGAGAGAGAGAGAAAGAGAGAGAAAGAGAGAGAGGGAAGGAGGGAGGGAGGGAGGGAAGGAATGAGGGAGGGAGGGAGTGAAGAGGGAAAGAGAGAGAAAATCACCACCACCATAACCACAATCATCATTATACACTACAATTATAATTATCATCATCATTTTCATCACCACAACAATCGTCATCATGGAGAGATGGAGAAAAAGGGAGGCAAGCTTAATAAAGAGAGAGGGAATGAGAAAGAAAAGAAATAGAAAGAGATATAAATACACTGAGAAAGAGTGAAGATGAGAAGGAAGGAAATAATCAAAGAAAAACCATGCAAGGCATGCTAAATGCCAAAAGTTCCACTCACAGTAAGATGAAAACAAATGGGGTAAGCACAGTGCCAGAAAGACATATGCCGAGTATATTAGCTGCCACCGAGCTATGGAGCTCCAGCTCGTGTTTGAAGTCAATGAATGCATCTATGATAGACTCGTTTGCAAATGGACCACAGCTTTCTGCTGTACTTCCACCAACCCGGCCAAGGTTCAAGATGTCACTCCTGATAAATAACACAAAAAACTCTAGTGGATGAATCTGAATTACATGTAAGGTTGGTGTCTACAAAAGAGACAGTATAAGGAAATTATGACATACAATAACAACACATGACTATAACAGTATCACGGAGGATGGCAACGCAAAAAAGTAATATCTAGTTAACTGGCAACATGTCTGGTACTGAACATAACAATGCATGGTCAATATTTTCGCAGTTCAAATAGGCTCCAGTGAGATTGAGAGGAATCTTCCTTCCACCACTTCCCCACCACCTCAATGCAGTCATCAAAACCCAGCACTCCATTATCAGTACATCTCAGTCACCAATGAGGACAACCACAGATGATATGAAGAACAATAACTCACTAATCAAGCTCAACCCCGCGCTTGAAATTCCCCCTTTTCATAATCATCATCCACTTGTTTTCCCTCTTTTCCATTAATCTATAAAACCTGCTGGTTTGTGTGGCGTTAAATTAAATACTTCCTTACTTATAGCAATGGAGCCGACCACAGACATTAGGAGGAACTTATGTATGTATAAGTAGACACTCACCACAACTTCCCCTAACCTTCACCAACCTCAGCCCACTAACCACCCTCAACCCCTGTCTGTATTACCTTCCTATGGCGATGGAGACGACCACTATAAGCACCACCAATGTGGCCAGGGTGAGTCCCTGGAAGAAGAGGCTGCGGCGAGGCTGGTTCCAGCGTTTCTTCGGCGGCTTACACGTGACGGTGCAGATGAGGTACTGGACCATGAAGAAGAGAGACATGGAGAGGAACCCCAGCAGGGGCATCACCGGGCAGACCAGGGCCCCTAGCTGGAGGGAAAACACGCGTGAATGATCTTATTAAAGACCAGGGTACCTAGCTGGAGGAAAAACACGCGTGAATGATGATGAATTCACAGGATAAAACATCATATGACAGACCAGGGTACCTAGCTGGAGGTGAAAACACGCGTGAATAATGATGAATTCACAGACCAGGGTATCTAAAAAACACGTGTGAATGATGATGAATTCATCATGGAAAACACGCGTGAATGGATAAAAACCAGACAAGGGTACCTAGCTGGAGGGAAAACACGCGTGAATGATGATGAATTCACAGGATAAAACATCATATGGCAGACCAGGGCACCTAGCTGAAGGTAAAACACGTGTGAATGATGATGAATTCAGAGGATAAAACATCATGTGGCAGACCAGGGCACCTAGCTGGAGCGAAAACACGTGTGATGATGAATGATGAAAAAATCATCAGAGGGTACCTATAAAAAACATCGTATGACATGACCAGGTTATGACCTACCTAGCTGGAGGGACAAAACACGCGTGAATTCAGATAATGATGAATTCAGAGGATAAAAGGATAAAACATCATATGTATGACCTAGCAGGGAAAACAGGTTGCCTAAAACTGGAGGGACAAAAACACGTGTGTGATGATGAATTCAATGATGAAACATTCAGAGGATAGCTGGAAAAACATGTGATATGAATTCAGACCAGGACTGGTTGCCTAGCTGGAATAATGAGCGAAAACACGTGTGAATAATGATGAATTCAGAGGATAAAAAATCGTGTGACAGACCAGGTTGCCTAGCTGGAGCGAAAACACGTGTGAATAATGATGAATTCAGAGGATAAAACACTTCACAGGGCAGACCAGGGTGACTTAGCTGGAGGGAAATCATAGTAATGTTGAAGGAGATTAATGGTGACAAATCGTAAGCCATCTCCCTTGATGTATCAGTATAACTTGCACAACACAGATCAGACCCCTAAATCACCCTGTGAATTCTCCTCATCATCTTCACCATATCAATCATCATAGCTATCAACATCATCATGGTCCCAATCATCATCATCCCCATCATCATCATCTTCACAATCATCATGATCACAATCATCATCATTATAATCACAATCATCATCAATACTGCAACCATCATGATCATCATCTTCACAATCATCATCACGAACACAAACATCATCATCCCGTCATCTCACCCATAAGAGAGCCTGTCTGTAGATGATAACCAGGACAGCAGTTGACATATTGAACTCATTTTTCTGATGCGTCCAGTAGTACATTGCAAACGAAGAGGTTATCGATATGATCGCCTGTACATCACAGCACAGATAACCACAGAACTGACATGAACTGATGCCTGTGCCATGATAAATGGTTGTACAAAAACCATGCAATGAAACAATTCAAACTAATCAATGATTTTATCACTGCAAAACTAAACAAGTATTGTTTGCACATCATTGCTAAGCAACAAAGCAATACCACCCAGTCAATGGCTGCATTAAAATTATATAATGAATCACATAACAAGTATTTATAGCAAAGATTTCTACAAGGCAAACCTGGGGATCATTATTTATCTTTACGTGATCATGATATAAAGGATCATAATGTTCATGTGCCCTGTTAAGAGTCAGTCTGGGTCTATATATATAGGTAGTTATGACAGCTTACCTGAGAGACAGTATCAATAAGCACAAGTTTGTAGAGTTCTCGGCCAATCAGTGTACCCGCACAGCCATCAAACTGACCCTACAACACGATATCATAACAACTGCTAGCTATCAAAAGAAAATGTATCAGCAAATATGTATCAGCTTCACACACTCTTATCTGTGACCTGTAAAAAAAGGCCCCACCATACATTCCATGCCAAAAGGTTCTTGTGCAACTGTCACACTATTCAACCACAATGACCAAATGTGCCACTTAAATGTATCAAATTACTTATTTGTGGCTATGACCTTGCAAATAAGGTCAAGGTCATTGATAACCTTTCTTATTAAGGTACCATCATTTTTAATATTTTGGCTTAAAAAATTGCTGTACTGATTGAAAAGAAGCAGCAGTTGATATTCCCCATTGGTTAACATTGGTCAGGAGATTACGTAGGGATTAAAGGTCACTAAGAGGTCATTTTTAGTACAAAAAAAGATATTGACATAAGAGAGGTCCATGTTTGACGGAGGGACGGATGAACAGATGCCAGAGCAATGGTATATGATCAGCACTGTTGAACAAAATATGTGTAACATAGTGAATATATTTATCTCCAAAATCTGCCCAGGTTTGGTAGAGCAGACAAAGGATTAAACAATATGCATATCATAAACATCACAACAAGAAATTACCATTCACAGTTAAATCTCTTGATGGAATACTATAGAGGACAATTCAAAACCAAACTTCATCAAAAATTTTCTGGGACAGTGTTGAAATAGAATATTTGAATGAGGAAGGGAAAGGTGATTGACCTGTTCGACCTTCTCGTAGAGAGAGACGACAAGAGCCATGAGGTTGGCCATACGCAGGACAAACACACGGCTTATGGTGAGGCTGAGTTCCGTACGCCCGTACACGTAAGACTCCATGCGAGGCAACTAAAAAATCAAAGCCAGGCTCCACAGTAACATCACAAGATCAGAAACGCCCAAAGACATATACAACACATACCTAGTACATATGTTTAACACAGCCAATAACATCAACACCCACAGCAATCTTTTGTGATCTTTTTTTAACAATATAAATCACAGCTATATATGAAAACATTTATGTGCAGCTTGAAAGCAGATAAAACGATTCATTTTGATGAGAGAATGCTGCCTGAGGGTGGAAGTATCCTTGTCAGGTGAGGAAGAGTTGATACTTACCTGGTAGAGACAGACGGGGACAAGGGAGTTGATGAGAAGGAAGACAACAAGAGGTGTGAACTGAACCAGGACATGTTCTTCATCTACTTCATACCCCTGTAATCACAAACACATTTACCTGTAATGACACACACGTTTACCTGTAATCAGATAAATATTTACCTGTAATCACAGACATTTACATTTTATCACATGCACTAGTACCTGAAATCACTTACACATTAATTGGTAATTTCATACATAAGTAGCTGTTATCATATACACATTTACCTGTTATCATCTACACATTTACCTGATATCATATACACATTTACCTGTTATCATATACACATTTACCATAATCATATACACATTTACCTGTTATCATATACACATTTACCTTTAACACTTACATGCATCACATGCAAAGTAACCTAGCATCACACACACACATTAACCTGTGAGAAGAAGCTAAGACATGTCATGTAAGTGCACCGAGCTATCATGATTAATCCAAACTGTGAGAGTACTTACCATCCCAGCCAGTACGGCTTGCATGTCCACGTTGATATTCATCAGGAATATGGCAGAGCATCCAAGGCCAATCAGGATCCTACACACAGTAATCATAGCTGTGTTCAACCACACTTGAGAATCATTCCCTAGTCACGTCAGTAGAAGTTATAAGCTGAAAGAATTTAGTGATCTCACAGCCTGGGTAATGCATGAAGTTTGTAAAGCCTCAACTTTAACACAAGCACTCATCAACATTCTGTCTTTCACCACACTCATGTTTGACTGATTGTTAACTTTTCTTCATTTCAAAGCAGGAATTATAAAGATATCAACAGCAGTTTAGGCTATTCATATTGTGGTAATTAGATTTGTATTAGTGTGAACATGAATTAATTGGTTTTGAAAAATTAATTGGAATGAAAAATATCACAATTGCAATCACAGGTTCTTTGGTCATATGCAGGCATTATTATATCTATCATGAGTAAGAGGAACATTATAAGACTCAAGTGGCAACAACAGTTTAATGGGCTAGTGATAAATTCAATATCAACCAACACAAACTTCAATATGAATAACATGGAACAGGCAACTCCTTGGTGTGAGTTATCATTGATTACAGCGTGATGAGCCAAGCAGCGACTCTACGGAGAATCAAGAGAGCTTTTTGTTTTGTAAGGCGTGACAACATCTTCTCCTTGGCTTGCATGTCAGACTTCATGTCCTGTGTACAGGGATGTGTGATTGCAGGGTTATGTATCAGTTTCTTGTTCAAAGACAAGAGAGGGGGGAAATGGTAACAGCTATTTTGAGACGGAGATGGATGGATGATGGCGCTTAATTGGGACCAGGTGTGGTAATTTCTCCATCATAATTAAAAACCACGAGTAGATTCACACCCCTGACTGCTGGTGGTGCCTGCTAACTTATGTAGTCTCATACATTGTATACATGGATGTGACCCAAACATTAATTGATAACTGAATATTAACAGAACTGCACTGTTTGTTTAATTTGATTAATACTGGTTACAAATGTTAACCTAAATTCTGGTGATTCCCAGCCCCCAGAATAATCACTGTCATGGCAAAAATGTGTACCGCCTCATTAGCATCACAATAAAAACATGCTGATAACATCACAAGAGATATGTTGCTATGTACAGATAGGATAATGAACAATACATAAAGCTACCATGGCTACTAAGAATGACAGTATCAGACAATCACAAGACCATATCAACAGATCTTTACGGCTATAACTATGAGGGTTTAGAGTGGTGTACCATGAATGTGTTGGCGATGCCAAGACTGAGGTTCCTGCTAGCCTCTTTGGATTTGATGGAGTAATCCCAGGCGGAGATGGTGAGGAGGAAGAACTTGTTGTGTTGGTCTTGGTCTGTCTGCCTCACGCCCTCATCCTCCATTGCCTGTGCTATACTATAAGCAACAGTCAGTTTAACATCGGACAGCAAAACCCTTTCCAGTTTACTGCACACATACTCAAACAAACACAAGTCTCCATCCCCCACATTCACAAATACACACACACACAAATTAGGGGCAAGGTAGCATGTTTTATAGATTTTTCTATTAGCATTTTGAAGTAAAGTGATTTTTTTTTACTGAAGTGGCTTTTAATTCCAGTCAGCATCACATAGCATTGCACATATTGCAATGAAGAAAAACTATGACAAATCATTAAAATAATCTTGTCCTTAAATGCTGCATAGTCAGCGAATATTCTAGTCTGGCAAGTCCACATGCTTTAATACTAGATGTTATGACGAAAAGCTTCCTAACATACAAGTGGCAAAGCTGCTTAACGTTCCAAACAAGATAGCCTTCTTACTGCAGCTATGAGCTCTTGGCTTTGATATCACTTATTCTCACCCGCGAACCAAAAGGTTTTGCCTCAGACCAAAAATGTCTCATGCCAGCTAAATACTACTCCCTTGAGACAGTCATTTGTGCAGCCCTGATCAAGTCTTACAACTGTTCTATACAGCACTAACCCTTTGAGAAGGGTTGCATACAACACTAACCCTTTGACAAGGGTTGCATGCAACACTATTCTTTTGAGAACAGTTGCGTACAATACCTACCCTTTGAGAACAGTTGCATACAATACCTACCCTTTGAGAACAGTTGCGTACAATACCTACCCTTTGAGAACAGTTGCGTACAATACCTACCCTTTGAGAACAATCATCAGGGAGCCGTAGTAAGTGATGATGACACAGACAAAATATGCCAGATCGAGCGGGTAGATTCCTAACTTGGGGTGGTAATTACCATAGAAGAGCCAGGACAGTGCTAGTCCATCCTGTACACATCACTCACTCACATCAGTACCCAGACTATAATTTATGTTGGAATCAGAAAATTTGTAATCAAGTTATCAATTGTGGTGCATTTCCATATTCATTACATAGACTCAAGCTTTATATGCCCCCATATAAGTTACATATATAAGTCAAATAGATATATGTGAATCAAATGTCATGCTCTTTACTATTTCTATACAAGACAAGGACTTGTGGTGATGGGCATATGCCGGCCTGTAAAATTTATTCTAATAGTGGATATTCCCATATGTTATAGCCCCAGTATGAGTGCAATATTGATTATATTTGCATCCAAAGATATATTACCTTCCAGATGTGACCTAAATGCTACAAAGAAAAGGTATGAATGAGCAGGTGGCAACCACTATCAGTGATGCAACATCACTTTGAGTAGCTGTATGGACTCACCTGGCCATCTATAATGTTACGGACAAACACGTTGCCGGCTACGGAAGTGTAGTCAAATAAGACGACTTGTGGGAGGACCGTGAGGGCAAGCCAGAAGAAGAGCGTGAAGGCATTGAGGAGGACGATCCAGCGGGCAAAGATGAAGAAGGCTACCACACCTGAACCGAAGCTACCTGAACCAACGACACAGGATATTGAGTAAGAGGATAAATGAAGGAGGCTACCACACCTGAATCAAAGCTACCTGCTACCGCTGATGAATGTATAGCATATAACATATGTGCTTTTTTATTATGAAAGAGCTTTGTTATTCTATTACATTCATGAAAGAACTCTACATGCTTAACACATTTTGTGCACTAGCTATGGGTAAGGTAAATTTTCAGTGACAATATCCTTAACATAACAATGATATATCATTCAGCAGACAATTGCACTTACTTTCTACATATGCTATCTTTTCTTTGAAGAGGAGATTTTCCTGCATCTTGTTTTTCCTTCTCGCACGTTTCTTCTGTGAATATAACATGGATAAAAGATCAGCAGCTCTTTGAGTGCAAGAGTGGAAAATTAAGTCATATAAGTAACAACAATCCTAAACAATAGGATAGGTGATTGTTGAGGTACTACTAGAAATAGAGTGAATTAAATCTACCTTGAAGTCATACCACAGTAAACGACAGAAACTCATTTTGGCCCTCTTGTTTTTTTTCTGTGTGCTGTGAATTTTACAAGGGAATACACATAGCGACTCACTGCACCTTAAAGGTCTTAAATGAACATTAAACCATGGAAAACAATGGGATACTGACAATGGTACCTAATCATCACAGATCTGGACAACAACTATGATGGAAAAATGGATTAATTACAATATGTAAATGCAATCAGTTCAATAAATATAAATACAAGTAAGATTTCTGACTGGTTTTTGACAATTAAGTACATGCTCAGATATTGATGTATCAAGAAAAGTGGATCACCTTTCTAATAAAGTGAAAAAATGAAAATGATAACAAAGTGTATTTTGGGGGGGGGGGATGATACAAACATAGAACAACGTACTTTCTCGCAGAAGTGATTCGTATATCGTCGATGTTGACATTATCATAGGCAGCTGAAGTACCAGCATCTTGCTTCTGCTGCTGCTGCTCCAGAGCATCAAAGCCACTGGTGGCATGCAGGTTGAGATGGGTAGAGGAGTGATGCTTCCCTGTGTTCAGGTGGAAAGTTATTTCCTTGGCATACGATGATGATCTTCTTCTCCTCTGAAAGTAAGTGTATAGCAATAGCATACATTAAAATAAAGTACTAGTGTATTTAAATATCATACATACAAATATAGTATTAGTGTATAGCAATATCATACATTAAAATAAAGTACTAGTGTATTTGAATATCATACATACAAATATAGTATTAGTGTATAGCAATAGCATACATTAAAATAAAGTACAAGTGTATTTGAATATCATACATACAAATATAGTATAAGTGTATAGCCATATCATACATTAAAATTAAGTACAAGAGTATTTCAATATCATACATTGAAATTAAGTATTAGTGTATTTTCAATATTATATGTTGAGTGCCAAATTGACAACAAACCTATCCATCATCATAACGTACCCTCTGTCATCAGTTCATGGAGTAACCCCATACAGCTAATATTTATTATAAACTCCAGCTTCCCAGATACACAAGTGACCTACGTGTCACCTGCCACTTCCCCTGTCTCCTCATACATACCCCATATTCTAGTACGACATGGCCATCCGGCCTAGACAATGCTTGAAGGCCCAAACCCTCACTGACCTGGCTACTACACGTCCCATGAGAATTGGGATAGTGTGCCTTAGTTGTTGAGGGAAGCACTTTTACATTTTAAACTCAGTTCTATCCTGGCCTTCAAGCTCCACACATCTCTCTCCAGAATTTAGGCAATGTTCCACCTAAAATTCAAAAGTTAAATAAAGTTCAAGATTCTTCTAAACCCCATGCCTGGAGTTCGAGTCATTCCTTCATCATATCAAGTGTGTATCGTGTACAGTTCCACACCACGGATCACAAAACGACACATTCATAGAAATAAAGTATTAGCGTATTTCAATACCATACATCAAAATAAAAACCAGCTTATTCCATGACACAAGGCAACACACCATCTTCTTCCTGTCCCACAATCAGACAGCCTGCTCTCCCTTCTGGGCTCCTTAATACCTTCTCTACAACCGTCCACTCCCCCTACCTCCCTCTGTTTCATAGCCCCATTACTTTCCTTTCTCCTCCTCAACTGCATTTATAACCCTCCTTCCCTCTCACCTTAAGACATCCTTTCTCATTTCCCTCAACCCTACCCACCATTCTACCATTCAATCCCTATTTCTCTATCTCATTCATCCTCAAATTCACCCTCCTTTTTATCCTATACTCCCATTCCCCTCATTGCTTCCTCCCCCCCCCCCATATCCCCACACCGACTAACCAGTGATGTCAGTGTCTGTCCTGATCCAGCACAGCTCAGGGTCTGAGAAGATTCTGCATCAGCAACCTTCTTCTGTCTGCTACTCCCACAAAAACACAAACTCATCATCCTTCATAACAATACACAATATACAGTTTCCTCAAAAAGAAATCTCTGACATTTACCTTTCAATATCAACTATAGTTGTATTAGTAGGAAGGACTTTTATAAATCTTTCGGAGCTTTTAGTCTTCTTGGCATTTACTGTACCTCCTGTGAAAGAAAGTTTTTTGAGACATAATAAGGTAGATGTAGTTCTATTTTGGCATTTTTTTGACGGCTGATCAAGTCTTAAAATGGGATAAACTGGGTATAAATCCCTCAGCATACCTTGAGAAATTTGGTTTTCCATTTTCTTATTTTGTGTGATTGTTGGAGATGAAGTATCAGGTTGTCTCTCCCAAGCCGGACCCCCAACAGGACCACCAGATGTACTTGGTTTATTCTCATAGACAGCTTGGTGATCAGTCAGTTTCTCCATCAATATTTGCCTTTTTTTATGTAGACTTTCAATCATAGAGTTTGACAGCGATATGGCAAGGGGCTCCGGTACATTTATTGTGGTGGATGTTTCAACGGGAGGAAATGCAGATACAGGAGAGTTGACAGTTCTTGTATGCCCCCCTCCATGGACAACACACTGGGAATTTGGGGACTGTGGTTTACTCTTAATATTGCCATACTTTTCTTTGAGTGAAACTTCTCACCTTATCTTATGTTGTTTTTTCTCAATGAGAGAGGAATCTTTTAATCTTTCTTGCCTTTTCTCATTGATGGATGTATCTCCTGATTTGACATGTCTTTTCTCATCAAGTGAAGTTTCCTGAGTGTTGGTTTGTCTTTTCCCACTTTGGGAAGATTCTCTTGATTTTGCTTGCTTTTTCTCTCTAGAGGCAGATTCCTTTGACCTTTCTTGTCTTTTCTCACTGAGGTGTGAAGCTGACACTGGTTTGGGCATATGTGAGGAAGTGGATGCTGCAGAGTGGCCAGTAGGTCTTGTGGGTGTAACTTGTTCTTGGCCTTCTTCTCTGGTTTTCGGACTTTTACTCCGGGATGACCCACCACGGGTTTGACCATCTCTCTCTACAACATTGATCATATTTAATTCATGATGAAATCAAAAAGCTTCTGGAAACAGTAATTGTTTGATTTATTTGACAAAATTAATCTTCATTTCACCTGTCTCACTTGCTGGTATATTGATTTTCTTTTGTGACATTTCTCAGCTGTAACATTATTAGGGTAGGTCTACAGCATAGGTTTCAAACAAGAATTTCTTCAATGCATCCAGAAAACCAAAATATTAAGTAGATTTTATATGCCAGATAATGTTAAAAAGTGGACACAGACATAATCATTAAAAGGTCAGACTGCTCCCGGGTGATAAAAAGTACACACCACACTGTTCCCACCCCAGCTCTTGTAAAAGTTTTGAAGGTTACCCAAATGCATGTTATTCGCTTATATCATCTATTTCAGATAAGAATACAGCAAACGTTTATAATGTAGCTTCATGAGCTATATTATTATCAAATAGAGCATACAATAACTAAGTATTCGTACAACAACAGTAACGTTGAACATCTATACACCAAAAGCGTCTGCTACGAGTTTTATGCTCCAGTTCTCGCGAGACCGACGAGAACTAAAGATGGCAGCCTCCTTTCTTGTCATTACTGCGGCTTAGAGCGATGATATTATTCCAGTTCCACAACTGATTTCGTGAGATAAACACATTTATTATTTATCTCTAGTTGTTTGGCTTAGCACAATACACATTATGCGACTCTCAATTTGGTATTTATGAACATTACGGCAGACGATTGCATGGCTACGTGACATAACCTGACAGCAGCAGGGCCCCTGGGGAGTGGTTCCCGACAGGGACTTGGGGTGAATGCGACTTTATATCGAGTGTGGCGGGATGGTCAATTGTCCTTTTTAGGGGCAGTCGTATTTAAATTGCATTGCATACAGTGCGACGTTACGTTCAAGGTTTTATTTTTTTTACCTCACGAAAATCAGAGTACGAGACCCTACATTGTCAACACTGTGACTGTCCCAAGTTTACCTTGTATTCATAACCATGCTGAAATTTCTTCATGAAAAGGAGATAAATTAGTCTACACTCCTCGACTCTGGGGGTTCACTTCTGTCCCCCTCCTCAGAGTCTGTGTGCAATACATGTGGCCAAGTGCTCCAACCGGAAAAACACGCTTTCCAATTAAGACAATGCTCTGCATTTTCCGTGGTTCCATGGCTGGCTAATCAACACTCTTGAGCCGTGTTCTTGCGTGGCGCCCCATCACTACAGCATATCAAAGAAAGCGGAACAACAAAGTGCGTTTAGTCTGTGATCTCCGGCTTTAGCAAACGTATTTGCAAGGCGAGCTCCCATTGGCCAATCTGTTTTGGCAATTTTTATTCAAGCGGCCAGAAACTTGGCTGCTGTTGCGCAGTTTTCTGGGTTTTCTTTCCCAAGACCCTTGAGGCAGAGGGAGTTATGCCAGTCATGGTGTGGGGGCTAAAGGGAGTGGGAACCTAGACTAGAGACTAATGTTGGAGTTTTGTTAACAATGGTAATTTAGTTATAGACCCATTTGAAGTTTGAAGTGGTACACTTGAGTTTGGGCCACTTGTTTACTATTTGTTCAGATCAACTAAATTTGTTGATTGTTTATTTGGTTTGCTTTACAGACAGCAAGATGGAATCTGGGTTTGTGGAGAGTGTAGCTGCCTCACTCATCCGGGAGTACCTCAGCCGAAAGGTAAGTTTCTGTTGCAGGAATGCTCAAGTCAACTGCTGTTGTCAATGTCACCCTTGGTGTTGGCTCATGTGTAATGTGTCAGTGTAACTCAATTCAGCATGCCATATGTAATCATAGCCTGTTTGGTGTTGTACTTGAACAATGTACTTCATGATTTTACTAACTTCTTGAATCTTTTAATAACTTGATGCCATGGTACTGTTGCTAGGGTTTACGTCAGACTCTCATCTCCATGGAATTGGAGGCCCCACGCCACTCCCCCAGCATCAACAACCGCATGGACCTCATGAAGACCCTACACATTGAGAAACTAATCAAGAAGAATAAGGTGACTTTCATACAGTATCTTGGTGTCACAAGGCCGATTTCAATATTCCCAATCCAATGCTGTCTTTATAGGACATTGGTCATGTGGGTTCATTCTCAGACCATCTAATCATGATAGCACTTCCCATATGCTTAAACAAACACATTTAAGTTGTGTTACAGTCCTAGAAGTAAGTGTTTCATACCTTGAGACCCAATGGGAGTCTTCATACACACCTACATATTTAACATATTCAATCTCACTTCATGTGATATTATCACACTTTAAGCGCCTGTGATTCCTGCTATGGAACTTGTGTAAGCCCATATTCAAAATATAAAGTCCTGATGTCAAACAGAACCCTTAACTATAACCACCAAGCATTACCAGTTTTCATCCATTACCACCTCTGAATAAATAAGAATTTGCCATAGATGTTCAAAAACTTATCCCAATGTGAGTTCTATTACTTTGTAACTTCAGGACTTGGAGCAGCCTCACAGATCAATGGTTGAAGTGATCACTCGGCACTTCTTGGAGAAAGCTGAATCCAAACTGGCCACCAATCAGGATTTCTACACTGAGTATAGCAGTGGAAACAAGGTCCATCCTCAGTTTGACTCGTCTTCGCTTGGCAGACCTAGAAGTGGTCCCCGCAGACTGCGGAATGGTCAGTGCTTTCTGCTTTATCACTCGGTATATATTTAATGGAGACTGGGTGGGAGGAGGGGATATGATAATGAGATTGGGAGTTGCTGTCTAAGTCTTTGTTCACTAGAAAGTAACTGTCACAAAATTGACACCTAATACTAAATATCTAGCACTAATCATATTGTGCTTTTAACGTATACTACACTAAGCCACCGACCTCTTGATCTAATTAGCTCACACATGCTTACAAGGATATTGTTCGTTTTCCTAACCAAAAATTAGCTAGCTTTTTTAATCAGTTAGGTGGACAGGATGACCACCACCATAAAGTATGTCATACAATCTCCTCTCTATTACACCACAACAGTTCCAAGGCCCACAATATCAATCTTCAGAGGTACAACAATATTCCTCAAGCAATAGCAAAGGCTGTCTAATGAACACAGCCCACTGTCAGTTACTGGCATTAATCCAAATAGTCTTAGCTATCAATCAGTGTTATTTGCTCTTGGTTGTGCCTTTAAGGGCTTTAAGTATTGACCTGTCTTTGAATATTGATCTTGTTCTGGCCATGTTGTTGAAGTGGTGCAGGGTTTAAGAACAGATCAATAATTTCTGCTCCTGCCTGTATATGGTTAACATGAATCAGCACCCCATGCTGTAGATGTTGAATGTTGATCAGGATTAGCTTTATAGTGTAAGACAATGGGATCAGGACAGGGGACCCAGACCAACACAGCTACTGCTGCTGCTGATGTCAAGGGTAACCTGTAGTATTCATGCCTGTGATATATGCTGTTAATGGAATAAGTTTATTGTGATGGTTATATTTGATGATCTTGACACCTATGCTGAGTTGAACATGGAGCTGCCTTGTGTGTTTGGTGATTTGGAATGGTGAACAGGGGTGCAGATGGTTACGGATATGTATGATGCAGTGGTCATCATGTGGGATGGGGTTGTAATTGTGAGTCGGTCCCAATTAAGTTGTTGTAGTGTGGTGTGAGCATTTGGATATTGTGAGTCTAATAACTCATGTTGGATAGGAATGCTTTAAATGCCTAAATGAGAGATTATACAATTGTACCCTACATTTCTATACAAAATTGTGAAGTTGGTTTCAGCATTAAAATGATTGCTGATAAGCTTTCACTATGCAGTATCTGTGAACAATGAAGCAATTTGATTTGGTTGTATTTATTGCTTCCCCCTTATCCATGTGATATGAACCTACAATTGGTTTGTTAATCCCAAAATACTATTTTAGTAACCAACTGATTGGATCTATATTTTTCAAGGCAGGCTATACATTTCCTTTACTTTTTTAACCTCTGTATACAACAAATTTACGCTTTGCTTTTCATCTCATGTTAATGCAGGCAGCAATGCATCCTCATCCAGTGACCTTGTGGTGGAGGATGACCTTGACCCCTCAGAGACGGTGTTAGGCACTGGCAAGGCTGGGATTATGGGTAGGTTACATAGTCAGGAGGATGATGCCTCGGCAAGGTCAAGTCCGAGGTCAAAACAAAGATCAGCCCACATGAGAAGCACAACAAGTCCCATATCAACCAAGCTTGAGGTGAGTTATTGCGCATGTCATCCTGAAAAATGTCAGTGCCAGTGTTGATTTTGCAGTTTGTTAAGGGTATAGGGGTATTTTATTTGAGAAATCCTCCTCAACCTTTGCAAGATTAATTTCTTTGACTGATATGTCTTTAGCTTATAACATTGGTATATATATGTCAATGAATACAATTGGTCATATCAGCTTGATACCAAGGTATTGCAAGGTTCTGATCAATTATTGTTTCAAGGGGCAATATATATGATTTGCAAGTTGGATGTAAATATTAATATGTAATTTTCCTTGGAGCTGCAAAGTGCCTGTCTTATGCAGGGATGAAAGTCCTCCAGGTATACCCGGAATTCCGGGTTTTGCGCCCGCCGAAAAATAAATAATTTTCAAAGTATAGTTTTCCGGATTTTGTCTTGGCAGCCAGGAAGTCACATATTTGCCCTTTTAGATCTAAATTTTTCAGGGGGAGGCCCTCCTGACCCCTTGTTGTGAGTTCGCGCCTTTGGCGCTCGTGGCTGGGTGCCTTCAGCAATTGCCGCTCCATTGATGTAGTGTGGGGAAAATTTTCAGGGTTTTTGGAAACAGGCCACTTTCATCCCTGCTTATGCAAGTATCAACATTCATTTGTCTATGGTTGAAAGAATGTTGTAAATGCACAGCCTTGTACTCTGTTTATAGGATCATTTATCTGCAAATCGAAGTGTTAAAATGAAAAGAGGACCTCCCCCAGTCCACCTGGATGAAAACAGTAACTCCTCTAGTCCCCCAACCAACCACAAGCCTATGGTGGCTCCTCCTGTGGAAACCTTGCAGACAGGGGTGGAATTAGAGGATGAGTGCAACGACCTTGAACTGACCCCTAAATCTAGTCAAATTTTACCCACGTCTAGTCCCGTTGATAACCAAGAATCTGTTGATGGAAAAGAGGTTACAGAAAAGGAAGAGATTATTGCACCCACACAGAATGAAATTTCCTCCTCACCCAAACTTCAAAAGGAACCCATGTTGATTAAAAGACCTTTGAATGACTTGAAAACCAGGCCAGGTTCAGCAAGTGGGTCACCAGTCAAAGGTCAAGGTCAGTCTTCTAAGTCAAGGTCACCCAAGTTGTACACTAGGGAGAGTGATATTGGAGACATCCCACGAGCCAGTGACATGGGGAAGCGTGTCAAACCCATGGAATTTAATGTACCACCAAGACTTGCCATGAGACAGACAAGATGTGTGGTCGACTCGAAACCCATCGACATGCAAACAGCTATAGTAAGTCTAGCACTATCCTTGTTTGATGGTGAATCTGGGGATTTGCTCACCCAGCCCAATATAAAGCTACATTGTACCTGTGCAACTGTTTTTCTAGTAGAGATCTAGAAATTTAGCAACATAATTTGCTCATTGTTGATGTTAATTTTTTTTCATGCTCCTGTTGTTTACTTATCCACCTTGATATTAATTTATTAAGTGCATTCCATCTATTTCCTAGTTTTTAAACATTTGCTATATTGACTTGTGTTGGTTATGATGCATCCTATATTGCTCGGCCATTTTATTTATTAAAACACACTCTTTCCTCTGTCATTGCCCTCTGTGTATATGTAGGACCTGAAGACGGTGATATTTGGTACGGCTTGTCAGAATTTCTCTGACCCATGGCGCTATCAAAGCTTCACCTTCAATGATTTGCCCAAGCTGCAGTATGGGTTCGTACAGAAGAAGGTAGGAATGTCAACATGAAAATTTGTTCAGTGAACAGAATGCATTAGACATATCATCGAATTATTATCTCAAAATATCTTGAATTTCATCCAAGAAAGCAAATACCGTAATTATTCTATTAATCGGCCATATTTTAATAATCGCCCACCCCACCAGTTTTCGTCATGAAAACGACCATTTTTTGGGCAAAATCGTGCAAAAACATTACCTCCTTTTAATGCCCATCCCCCATTTTTTAAAAAAGCATACCTTTCAAACACCGAGTTTCCTGATTTCCTGCTTTATATACAAGCTTACTTCACTTTTTGTGTCTTTACGTCCAAATATTTTATACGAACACGGCAATTCCATTCCGCCACCTTTCACAAATGTTCCGCTTGATGATGAACGCGATTCTCCGATTATTTCTACACTTATCAGCCAACCGTTAATAAATAATCGCCTAAGCTACGAAAACTGAGTTGGAGTATAACATCGCGGTCTTATTGCGTCTACTTTATCGATACGACACTGATATGACCCGGGCGATTAGAGCGTAGCAGGTAATCACATCTCACTTCCGGTATATCGATTGTGATTGAAACAAAAAATGCAGACTGGAGCAAAAGAACAAAGCACATCATTTTTTCAGAACATGAAAACTTTCTGTTTCTCAAACTATTAAATGTATCAAATCTAAGATAAAAGCAATTATATCAAAAACGCCCATCTCCTAATTTATGACATAAATGCAGGGCGATTAATAGAATAATTACGGTAATTAGAACAACTGGCAAATCATTGTCTGAAAATGTCAAATCTAATATCATCAAGCAATGATATCAAAATATCTAATTTTACATCAGTGATAATATTGAATGGTAAATCGGTTAATCAGCATCCCAGAGTGTCCAATTTCCACATTGTTGAATGGATCAATCAGTGCATCACATGTATGAAGGATATTTCATCTTATAGTCGGTTCATTAGAGTATTTTGATGATGTGTATATGTCTCCAGGCAGGCCCGTGTGGGGTGCTGGCTGCTGTTCAGGCTACTGTCGTACAACACCTGGTGTACGGAGACGGACAGAAGGTCCGAAGCATGAGGTGAGGTGGTCATCCTAGTGAGAAAGAATGTCACTTGTGACTGTTTAAGATGCACCCTTGATATTTTGCTTCCATTTTTTTGAAGTTGAAAAACGAAGTTTTTTCCAAAACAGAATATTGATAATTTTTGATGAAATGCAAATTGAGGATGAAAAGTTTTAATGCCTTTCATCATCACATCATCATCACAATTATCATTAATTTCATTGTTTTAATCATAGCAGTTGTCATCATCATTGTTATCATCATACTAAAATTCAACACCATCATCATCACAATTATTATCATTTTCATTATCATCACATAATCATCATCATCAATTATTCACTTATCTTGTGATATTTGACCATGAGTAGCCTTGAGCCAACACGAGTTCAGCGGAGTGAAGCTCTGGCCGTGTCCTTAGCTGCCATATTCTGGAGGGCTGGGTCCCGCAAGCGTGCTGTGGTTGTACTGTAAGTCATAATTCATACTGAATTCACATTTCATAGTCATGACACTTTAAAACTGGTTAGTAGTTTACAAATTTGTGATTTGAGCAAATGGTTTGTGCTGTGGTCTAACTACAAGCATTTATACTAATGTATTGATTGTTTGATAACCTAATATGGCTGCCTCTTGTGACCTTAGATTGTGATTTCAAGGTTAAACCACATAAGTAACATTTCTTTAGTTTTGATTTTGGCATGCCTAAGTTTTTAACATCATCTTTCTGCCATGCAGTCTCTTAACCGACAAAAAAGTTGGAAAGATATTTGTAACCCACATACCTTTGTCCTAAAGGAGTCTATGATTTATTGTATGACCTATTTGTTGTGTGCAGCCCAAGTATGAGGGCCCATTTCCAAGCCTCTCCTAAGTACAAAACTGACATCCTCACAGAAACGGTATGTATACCTCTGTCCTGCATTGACAGTTGTCCCCCTTGTGTCTGACTTCTCTCTTGACCGTCCAGCACACATATTTGGTCTATTTTACTGGTCCAGTACAACTTCCAATGTATAAGCACTAGTCTTTATCAGCCACCGTGTGTATTCGGCCGATGTCCAGTTTATCAATCTGGAAACCCTCAATTTTACCCTGCCTGTCCAGCCACTTCATATCCCTCTCTGACAGTTTTGGCAGACAGCCCAATAAACACACCAAAAAAGAAAAAGTGCTCAAGCGATGAAGCCAAGCATCTTCCTAAATTCACACCTTCCAAGCAGTGACTTTCAAATTAATCTTTTCACCACCAATTCCCTGTTTACCGGGAACCATCCAATACCCGGTGTACTTGGAACCATGATCCAGCTAAACCGGGAATGATAAATATTTATGAGTGGAAATCCCATTTAGAAAACCATTGTGTCATGAAAATGTTTAAAAGTCGCATGGTAGGCACCAAAAGGCTTATTTTCATATTCACGTAGTTAGTACTTTGGTAGCTACGCACCCAGGTCGGCTTTTGCCTTTTGGGACACTTGAAGACGAAATATGGGCCACGTAGTCGTTGACTATTCGACAATCTACCGCTTTACCGATGTCAGATTGGATGATCTATTTATAACGCAGGACACCCTGTCTTCCGGTGTCAAACTCTTACATAGCGCGGCCGCTGAGCAGTGCACAATTAGGGTCTAGTCAATATAAAATATATAACTTAAACCATGTATGGGGGAAAATGGCGCAGGGTTAATGCTAGTATGGTCCATTTTTTGAGAAATTAAACGACACTGACAGGAAGAGCATTATGTTGTTTCAATAACAACTATTTGGGAATTATGATGATAGAAACAAATATTACGACAAATAGTTTTAATAGTCATTATTAAGTCCATGATATATCTCCAGGTGGCTGGGGTACAAAGGGACAGGTTGCAAGGAGCATGGTGTATAAGGGCGGGGAAAAACAGGACACTGTTCATGAAAAGGTTATGAGAGCTGGTAGACCAAACATGTTTGTGAACCAACCCCAGAGGGTTGCATGTATGCCAGTGTATTGTGCGCTCCCTAACCGGATTTATTTGCCATTTGTACTGCAAGACGCTGTCGTGAACCGACTGTCTGTGTTATTTGATTTCACACCTTGTTGCCTAAGACATCAATGTGCCAGGCATCTCAGCACAAATCCACATAGCAAATCAGCTATGTAGCATAATGGCAGTGTAAACCCACCCCAGCACATGTAAACCTCGGACTATCCCCTCAGGCCCACCACGTAATCAGCCACTTTCGGCGGGGAGAAGGGGTAGGATTGAGACTACTGTACATGTCAGGCACCTCATGTATAATTTATCATAATATATCCTGAGTGGATTTATCTTTTAGTTATTAGTTAGGATAATTTTCCTTTGTCAATGAAGTACCTGACACTTATCAGCATCTGCGAGTTTATCCTAATTATTTGTCCATCAAACACTTGGTCATCAATTATGCTTATTTGTGGATGTATGCAACTATGTGTTGTAGCTGATCTTGAGTACATTTACAAGACAAGATGAGCTCTCAAACTTCCTCAAGCAGAACATTACTCAGGTTGGTGTCACTGTATTGCTGTCGCACATTCAAGGGCTATCAAGTGTAATTGGAAAAATTTTCCAGAATTTGTAGGTTTATTTCATGGGACAGTTGGCATTGAACTGGGTCATGTTAAATTACGGCACTTGTTGGGACATTGAGGATTTATGTGTGTCAGTTTGAATTGGACGGGACTAGTGGCGTGGTGCTAGCACTCTACTCAGCCATCCTCTCTCGTACCAATCACCGGGTGAGTCCTGTCATTCCTCTCACAATGTCTGGTCACGTTGGGCTGGGACTTTATCTCAGCTCCTCTGGTTGTTCAGCCCTCCTGTTTGATATGGCATTGATATAGACTAGATGATTGATGTTGGCTGTTGTGTGTGGATGCAGCGTGAGATCGGATATGGATGACCATATGGGTAAGTTACTGAACCAGGAGGACTTCTGCTCACAGGTATGACCACTGCTTGTGTGAAGACCCTTCTCTGTCTCTGTGTAATGTAGTTCCTCATGTCTTGTCTTTCATTATCGTGCACTTCTATGACCTTTCATTCTTGATCTGTGACTTAAATGACCTTCCAGTGTCTCAGTGAGTCTGTGGATGATCAATTCTATGATTTAATCCACTATAAATGGTTTCCTTAGCCCCTCTATTGTCTGTCTGTATGTATGGATGATCTCCTCATGATCTCACCTTTGCTTTGTGTTTTGGTATATTCATTATTCCCCCATTTCTGATTCATGGCCTGCCTGTATGTCGGCAGGGAGTGGTGAACCTCTTGCTCTGTGGCAGCGCTGTCTCCAACGTGTTCAACGACGTGCTCGAAGTCGATAAAGGAGACCATCGAATCACTGTCCTCAAGGGAGTGCCTTGCCGCTGTGATGTTGGGCTCCTCTCACTCAACAAGCTGTACACCAAGGCTTACAAGGTGAGCTGCATACTGATCTGATCTCAGGTGTAAATAGCCTCTGAGTGAGGCGAGAATAACACATTAGGAGAGGTGTAAATAGCCTCTGAGTGACGTGAGAATAATCACTAGGAGAGGTGTAAATAGCCTCTGAGTGACGTGAGAATAACCACTAGGAGAGGTGTAAATAGCCTCTGAGTGACGTGAGAATAACCACTAGGAGAGGTGTAAATAGCCTCTGAGTGACGTGAGAATGAGAGATGTAAATAGCCTATGAGTGACGTGAGAATAACCACTAGGAGAGGTGTAAATAGCCTACCACTAGGAGAGGTGTAAATAGCCTCTGAGTGACGTGAGAGGAGAGGTGTAAATAGCCTCCGAGTGAGGTTGTAATAATCTATCAGTGAGGTGTTAATATGCTCTGAATTAGCTATAATTTGCAAAATGTAATTGAATTGAGATTTTACTGACATGGTGCAGTATAGAATTCCACTTAATTTTCATTGATGTTATCCGCTGCAGATTGGATCTTACCTGAAGACGCCCCGCACACCCATCTGGCTGGTATGGATGGACAATCACTACTCGATCACATTCTCTTTCAAGAAGGACCTCGTTAGCGACTGGAAAGCAGAGAGACGATTTGACCTCATCTATTACGACTGTCTGCTCAAGCAGGACAAAGAAATCAGGCTGACTTTAGGTGAGAATGGTTGGGTGTGAGTCAGATGTGGTGGTTTAAGGTGAGGATGTTGAGGACTTGAGGCGGGAAAGTTGGTTATTTTATGTAAGGATGTTCACGACTTAAGGTGGGGTGGTTGTTGACTTTAGGTGAGAATGTTCATGACATTAGTCGGCATTGAGATGAGAATGTCCTTGACCTGAGCTGGTGTACCTGGTGACTTTGGTGGAGGATTGCTGGTTTGGTTTACATTTATAGCATTTAGCATCATCCTCGTCCTACTCCTCCTCATCATCATCAACAACATCATCATCAACAACATCATCATCATCATCAACAACATCATCATCAACAACATCAACATCATCATCAACAACATCATCATCAACATCATCATCATTAAATCACTGCATACATGTTGTCTGTGCCTATACACTAACCTGACCTACCTGTATGTCAACAGATAACTCTAACAGACACTTCAAGCCACCTACTGATGAAGATGTACCCCCACTGGACACATGCCTCCGTACCAAGTCAGTATGCTCCACCTAAAAAAAACCATCTTAATCTGAACAATTTAGAGTAGTTCTCCATATGTTATATATCACTGCTAGGTTCCACTAATAATATGGTTTTAACCTTGCTGATACACAAACTGGCTGTTGTATGATGGTATGATGCTGGTGTATTACAGGTGGTTGGATGCTGACATAGACTGGAATGGGACAGAGCCTCTTTTATGATGACCCCCATCACTAGTCACCGTCCTTAATCTCATATCCTTACATCAATGGTTGTCATTAATGAAGCAGCCCTCCGCCCCGTACCCCTGCTGCTTATGGCCTGCGACTGCGGGGGGTGGGATGTGTTGTTCACCACTCCGTGAGCGAGTGAGTAGTGTCTTGGTGCTTGTATTGTTGTCCTGGACGGTGTAGTTATCATGAGTAATATACGGGCGCTTGACAACAGTTTTGACCATTATCCAACCACTATGGTCTAAAACAAATTCACTACAGTAGTTTATATGAATAATCAAGGAACTATAGTCAGTTATGTATTATTAACAGGAGTTGTGGCTCTTGGACTTAGTTGTACGCATACACATACTTCGCACACGTGTTTACATCAAGCCTGGTGCGACTGTTCTAGTCTGTTTGTGCTAATGACGTCACATCCGGAGATTATGATTCACACAATCTTATGATTTTGGTCGCTATGTCTGGCTGAACGTATTAAATGTGTCGTCATAGCGGGATATATCATAACGATCTGATGTGTTTTTAGCGGTGGTATGGATAGTAAGTTGTTAAATTTGTTGCAGTCGTTGGAAGCGAGATTTATGACATTATTGCTGTTGGAGTCTGCATGCTGTGTGTTTAGTGGAATACGCTGTTGTCATCAATGCTGTGTAATCATGATGCAAACATGACATCTTATGGTACCCATGTCTTCATCACTGAGTGCTGCATGGAATGTCGGTTCTTCTATTTATGGCACTGAAACAACTCGTCAATATCACTTTTCTCTTATATGTTTATGCCAAAGTATGTTACAAGTCTTGTCTAAAGTGTAAATGTATGTATGATGTATGATGTGTAAAGGAACTCATTCTGTAAGTAAGGCTAGCACTGTCTTTATGCAACACATATTATTATACAATTTGCCTCCCTAGATGTGTTTGGAACAGGACATAGATGATCACACAAATTGGACATCAGATCCTATGCTAGTGCAGTAACTTTCTTACCCATAAACAGACAAATTATTCAATATTCAGTTTACCTATGAAAGAAGACACAATTGCATCTTGTTCTGCTGCTTAAGGATACATTGTTGCCTGTTTATCACCAAGGAGTGTTGTTCCTTCAGTCTCTTGTTATTCTCACAAACTTATCATATATTGAGTTAAGTTTGGTATCGTTATTGGGTTTGGATATGTCATGGGTGCATTCACTTTCTGGCCAAATAGCATGACAGTACATATGGGAGATAGTATTGAGTCCTGTTGTTTAAGAGGGATGTTTTGTTTTCATCTTAATTTGTCTCTCCCTCTATATGTTTAGTATGTGTTGATATTAATATTTATTTTATTCACTTTGACTTACTTAGGTATGTAGGCCTATAGGAGAAGCTTGTGTTATAGTTTAGTATGGTGCAACATTATCATTATTTTGACCAGGGTGTTTGTATGGGGCTTGACACAAGATGCTGTATGTTATCACGGATGTTATTACAAGATGCACCGTCCCATATCTCCATACCTGGGAACTCTCCACTTATTTCAATCGGGCCACCAACTTGATATTGACTATTCAGTAACAAGCATTATTTTATATTGGCTATATATGAATGGCTACATTTTATTGACTCATTTTAATGATTGTATGTATTTCAACAATGACAAACAAGGACAGCTTTATTCTATGTCTAGTCGTCTGTGCTTCGTGGCATTATTGCGAGTCGATTTCTTGTTATTTCTGCAGATATGCCCTGCATGTATTTGTCTCCTGTAGGCATTTGTCTTAGTCCATCCAATGACTTGGAACTGTTGTATAAGTTCTCTCTCTGTTTAAGAACAAGCTTTCTCAATTTATGCTTTGTATTTCCTGCAATTATGACATTTTATATCACTATAGCAGTTTCTTCAGTTTGTTTTTTTCTCAGAATGAAGTAAGCATTTTTAGCAATGTCACTAATGATTATGTTATATTGAGCATTAATTGTCCCTCTATCTTTGCATCATGGGTTTTTTTGACAGTTTCCCTCTGTCTTTGCCTTTGGAGTTTTGGCAGTATCCTTCTTTCTTTGCATCTGGGGTTTTTTGGCAGTCTTTTTCCATATTTGCGTCAGCAGTTTTGACAATTTCCTTCCATCTTTGCCTCCAGAGTTTATGACAAGTGTCCCATATGAAGGCTACAGAAAATCTGGTCAAACATAAGCCAAGCTATGTTACCACAGGAATCTCTTAACCAGCCGTTTACTCCGACATGACATCACTAATCCTGCCATAGAACTCGTCTATATTGAGCATCAACTTATGACTGACTTTATCATTTACTCATAGTTCAAGCATCAAAGCTGCAGGGAAAATCATTTACTTTAAATTTAAATTTTGCATTTTTTACGCAAATTTTTGCTTTGTAATTTCATTTTTCAGTCGAATTATTTGTTTCATTGTGAATGGGTGAGGTGTACACCATCAGTGTGATAGTTTATCATTAGAATTATCTGCCCAAATATAACTAGTAGCAGTATTGCGGCTCATATCATTATGTAGTCCTAATATAGGATATTTGGCTGGTGAAACCTGTGACAATTACCTGCTGTTTCTGAGTGGTTTGATGTTACCATGTGTGAGTTGTTTTTACTTATTCAAATAATTTGTTTTGACATTTTGCTATGAGCTCTATACCAGATATATGATTTATTGTAAAATAAACATTAATAAACCCTGTTGGTTGTATTTTGATCCTTGCGAAAGGTTGATAATATCGTTGGCTGATGTGATTTGCATATGTTACCTTACGGACTACTGATGCAGAGGATTCTGCTGGGATATTGTTGCCAGTGATAGCTCTTGTCAGGAAATAAGGCTCTAAAAGCATCTACATCACTGGAGAAGATATATTGGAGGTGATTTCATGTTCCCTCGCTGCTCCCTGTCATGGGATGCTTCCTTTATGCTGAGTGGCAGTCTGTCAACTGATACACATATTAGCTTTTAGAGTGCCCATTGCTTTCCAAGGAACGAACTCATTAAGCCATCATAACTTCTATATATGTCTGAATATCTTATATATAAAACAAGGTTATATATATATATATATTTATATTATATATATATATATTTATTTGCTTATATATATATATATATATTTATTTATATATTATTTATATATATATATGTATATATATATATATATATATATATATATATATATATATATATATATATATATATATATATATACATATATTTGTATATACATATGTACATTTGTAAAGTGAGTGCTCTAAATGAAATGATATAATCGGAATTGATGCCACTTGATGCAACTACGAGATGATGGATAATATGAATGATTGTGACTCTTGGGCCGGCCCCATAAGTTCCATCGCTATCTCGGTCGCAAGCAAAACCCCACAGCTTTGAGTAATGAGGTCGCGAACGGTAACTAGTCAGTCTACCAGCTACTAGCGTTAAGCTTAAACAAAGGGACCATATTAAAGGAAGAAGTTCAATACAGAGTGGATCAATTAGAAGTCGCCAATAGCAGGATTGTTTATACGAGCAATTGTATAAAAAATAGACGTGGAGGAAAATCAGATGAATGAATGAAGCCAATAACTTTTGCTTGGCTAACATAACAGCCAGAGGAAGTGTAAGTGTATGCGCCGGATCTCAAGTTTTGATCCTCAGGCACAGGACCTTTTACGGTGGTCGATATATTATGAGTGATCTATATCTCTGTAGACTTGCGTGATGTTGAACAGGATCGTACGTCATCTACCCCAAACGATGCTTTTGATTTTACAACATTATCATATATCACCTATTCAATTTCATTGTTCACTGCCATCATTTTATAGTAAATGGCAGAAGTGAGTATTTCATTTCCATAATTTCATTAACCATTTCGCTTGACAAGGTGCAATGCATCATGCTAATCTATCTCTATTATTTCAGGACATGATACCTATCCAGACCGCTCATTCATACTTTTCGTTTACTACTCCATATATCTTACTTTGGCAAATATCATCATTCTGAACTTGATCAATTGCATATAAAATACCGTGAGACAGTCTTGTCACATATAATAATGTTGACCAAGGCTTAGTTCGGGCGATGATATTTCACTGCCATCGCTTTTCATGCAATTCTGTTTGAAACATTGTATATATTTGAGCGAAACCACTTCATGAGACGTTTGATGTAGTTTTTGGCAAGCTCACCTTTTGAAATAAAGGCTGCGTGTTACTGGCGTTCATGCTCTAATCTGCGTCCACTAAGGAAACTCTCATAAGATTGGTGCAAATATATCTGATATGAAGCAGTACAACTTGATGTTGTATTTTCTATATTATTGCGAATACATAACGCAAATATCTTTACGCTTGGAAGCACACGTTCTTTCTGGTTAAGGTTATCGTATCAAAGATTTGTTGCAAATCGGAAAATATTTATTGCATATCATTTATAAGTTTGAACGTTTCAAAGCTATTATTTGAAAAATGATTTATAAAACCCGACATATCTCTGTGCAATAAGGGGTATAAATTACCCGTCCCCAGAGTATGGGCGTCGAGGACATCACACAAGATATATTGCATATTAACAACTTGTAATTCATTTAACGCTACAGTGCAAACGTTAAGACATGATTCTATATACTGTGAGGTATGTTTTTAAAGAAATATCGAGCTGCATTGGAGGCGAGTGTGAAATCAACCACTGCAAATACAACAAAATTCTGTTGTTGGCTATTGCTATACAATGCACACAATGCATTATAGCACAACATGGAGTTAGGCAGAGATGGACTCAGCCAGAGGACTGTTTGTTTACAAAACATATGAGTGTTTCTGGCCATTGAATGCCCCAATCGCCAGCCGCGGTATGGTGCCTCTTCGTGTTAGAATGGGTGTTATGTGATACAGTATCATAATCAACAGTTTTACCTCTTCCAGAGATGCGATTGGTGTCGATGTTAACGACTCTCATCGTGTATTAATGCAGGGGGCTTTACGCTTGTCATGCAGTAAAAACGTACTCGAAATATGTGGACATCGCGACAGCTTGACAGCGCCAGTAACACGATAGCGAATGAATGATAGTACTTATGCAATATATTTTCTTTTTCCCTCGTTGATACTGTAATGCAAACGTGTCTGAGGGGGAGTATTGGCATAATTACTGTAATTTGAGAGTCAGAGAGTTATCATGCGCGATTATATACGAGGGATTAAAGCCATATTTGCATAGTATAAGCGTTAGTTTCATGCAATTATGCGGATAGGGCTTTTGTGCTGCAACAATGTCCATTTATCATCTGTCACTTGATATACATTTGATTTGAATCGACCGTGGAAGGGCGTGACATAATAGTGAAAAAGCGGGTATTGTTGCCCATTCACAACAAATACAACGTTTGTTGAAGCAAACATCATGCACTTTTTACTGTTAACTGGTGAAAACGTAGAAGAAGCAGAGAACGAGAAATCGGATAATGCTTGGTTGATATATCTTTGTAGATATTGAAGATCATACCGATAATGTACATGAATCGTTTGCATAAATATAAGGAAACAAGCCTTGTCAATAAACATGTTTTTCGTGGGTTTTTTCTTCACATTTATTCTTTTTTATTTTGGGCGCTTTGGTGCATGTCACAACATCACCGACACGTGTTAATGGCTCATAACACCTCATCAGTCCTTCATGAATATGATTTGATGACTCGCTCCTGTTTCAGTATCATTTTAAGTTTAGATATTGTACGTTTAAAACAGCTGAACTTCCTACAAGGCGGTTCATCATGTATATTGTATTGTGACCTGATGCATGTAACCCAGTATTCTTCTCAAAGACTCGACTAATATTGGTAGCTATTTGACATTCTTTAACAATCTAGTTTTGGCAAAAATGAATGCTCGTATTTTGGAACTTCTCAGTGGGAAAATACCATCCTCCATATGCCAGACACTGTCAAATTAATCGTATGATAGTGTGACCAAAAAAATATACGAATGTAACAATATAATGACAGGCCACCATAGAGTATTAATTGTAAATATTCGTTAAGATTATCGTAATAATGTTAACGAATCGTTAGCTTTCTGGTAAAGGAAAGCAAAGGAAAAATGCCTACCGCAAATAATTGATCACCTCTCCGACACCAGGTCGCCGATAAGCCTTTCCCGTTTTAGTTTTTTTTTTTACTTTAATTACATATCGTAGTAAGCAGATGGTAGTATAAAGCATTGGTACTGAAGTGTTATGTAATTTTTACCCTCAAGCACTGTTATTAGCATATAAATTAGATAATGATGTTGCGAATAATAAGTACACTAAAAGCTAAGCCATGGTTTAGTCCCGTAAGCACAAATATGGACGAATGTGAAATCGCCAGCGGTACTTCTAAATCGGTAATGTCAACCCATAGCGACCTATGTGATGTCACTTAGATGGCTTTCATGATAATATGTTTGGTGTTAACCCGGAACAATTTGCAAGTTGATCCATCACATTTGTTTGGAACAACAATGTTTACGTATGTCAGACCGTCCATCCTGCCGTTAGGTTGACAAATCATGCATAATTTATAACTGACCAATCAAGTGGTTATCCATAATGCTGCTCATAGCAAAACTGTCTGAAACAAATATCGACAATAAAAGGGCCATGGCTGTTGCATCGAGTTTGATCATCGTTTCGTGTATACAATCAATGCAAAAACACCATTTGGTCAATCAATAGGAATGATCGACCCCGTTAGATTCACACAAGGCACCACAGCATGCGGGAGTGACACACTGTGGACGCGACGCTGTGGGCCTTAAATTTGTATTGTATTCGTTTGCTAAAAAAATCCAACAAAAACTTGCCCTTTTGCACTAATGTTACTTTTCTATTTATGTCTTGTTTTTTTTCCCTTCTCCAGTCAAGGTTTTTCGGGCTTTTCTCCGGAACGGTTCAACATATCAACATGAAATTTTGGGGAATGATAGATCAAGTTGGGACACAACTGGCGATCCAGTTTGACGCGCATGCGCAGTGTTGGAGGCTTATGGGATCGATTTTTCGTCGATTTTTTCCCCCATTTTCTGTAACTATCTCCTCCATAACTACTGCAGTTACGAACGTATGAATTATATGGTTGTAACAAGCAATTATCGTAGCATGGAATAGACGAACAAAATACTTATTTTCACCTTTTGTACTTTGTATAATGACATGTATTTTAGAGTACCTATCGCGATTTTTGCTACGAGTTCTCTCCTCGCTGATATCTCTGAAACGGCTGTATTTACGGACATGAAATTTTGTCAGTAATTAGAACTTGGCCTCGTGATAATGATTGTAACAGTATTCTAAGCATTCACAGTAAGAGAAAACAGTAAAAAGGACGTTTAGTTTGAATGTTTTCTACTGCAGCAGCTTAGCAGCAGGCTATCTGCAGTTCGTGTCTAAGTAGGCCAAACCTTACGTAATCGACCAGAGCCATTCATCGCTTAACTTGGCTGGCTTTAAGGGGTCATGTCAAAACAGGCCAAACCTTACGTAATCGATCAGCGGCATTCATCGCTTTCGCCGTGTATTGACTTGGTATAGGGGTCATGTCAAAACATCTAAGCGGCAGCAGCTTGTGATCTTATAATAGTGCGCGTTACCAGCTCTTCTCTGTTCGTGTATATACTGTCTTTATGTCTCAGCGACAGTGTGCACTGGATGTCCCGGTGCAATCAAAGCGGGTATATATACACAAACACCCATACACGCATACACGCACACATATATATATATGTATACACACGGTTTCCGATGCCAAGCTTCCGAGCGCCGAGCAGCTATCGATAAATAGCATATATATGTGTATATTTATAAGTGTGTGTGTTTATATACGTATATATCTATCTATATATATATATAGATAGATATATATATATATATATA
>CM067349.1:18747346-18912346 GCA_034190875.2 Urechis unicinctus | reverse complement strand
TAGTCGTCTGTGCTTCGTGGCATTATTGCGAGTTGATTTCTTGTTATTTCTGCAGATATACCCTGCATGTATTTGTCTCCTGTAGGCATTTGTCTTAGTCCATCCAATGACTTGGAACTGTTGTATAAGTTCTCTCTCTGTTTAAGAACAAGCTTTCTCAATTTATGCTTTGTATTTCCTGCAATTATGTCATTTTATATCACTATAGCAGTTTCTTCAGTTTGTTTTTTTCTCAGAATGAAGTAAGCATTTTTAGCAATGTCACTAATGATTATGTTATATTGAGCATTAATTGTACCTCTATCTTTGCATCATGGGTTTTTTGACAGTTTCCCTCTGTCTTTGCCTTTGGAGTTTTGGCAGTATCCTTCTTTCTTTGCATCTGGGGTTTTTGCAGTCTTTTTCCATATTTGCGTCAGCAGTTTTGACAATCTCCTTCCATCTTTGCCTCCAGAGTTTATGACAAGTGTCCCATATGAAGGCTACAGAAAATCTGGTCAAACATAAGCCAAGCTATGTTACCACAGGAATCTCTTAACCAGCCGTTTACTCCGACATGACATCACTAATCCTGCCATAGAACTCGTCTATATTGAGCATCAACTTATGACTGACTTTATCATTTACTCATAGTTCAAGCATCAAAGCTGCAGGGAAAATCATTTACTTTAAATTTAAATTTTGCATTTTTTACGCAAATTTTTGCTTTGTAATTTCATTTTTCAGTCGAATTATTTGTTTCATTGTGAATGGGTGAGGTGTACACCATCAGTTGACCAAGGCTTAGTTCGGGCGATGATATTTCACTGCCATCGCTTTTCATGCAATTCTGTTTGAAACATTGTATATATTTGAGCGAAACCACTTCATGAGACGTTTGATGTAGTTTTTGGCAAGCTCACCTTTTGAAATAAAGGCTGCGTGTTACTGGCGTTCATGCTCTAATCTGCGTCCACTAAGGAAACTCTCATAAGATTGGTGCAAATATATCTGATATGAAGCAGTACAACTTGATGTTGTATTTGCTATATTATTGCGAATACGTAACGCAAATATCTTTACGCTTGGAAGCACACGTTCTTTCTGGTTAAGGTTATCGTATCAAAGAAAATATTTATTGCATATCATTTATAAGTTTGAACGTTTCAAAGCTATTATTTGAAAAATGATTTATAAAACCCGACATATCTCTGTGCATTAAGGGGTATAAATTACCCGTCACCAGAGTATGGGCGTCGAGGACATCACACAAGATATATTGCATATTAACAACTTGTAATTCAACTAACGCTACAGTGCAAACGTTAAGACATGATTCTATATACTGTGAGGTATGTTTTTAAAGAAATATCGAGCTGCATTGGAGGCGAGTGTGAAATCAACCACTGCAAATACAACAAAATTCTGTTGTTGGCTATTGCAATACAATGCACACAATGCATTATAGCACAACATGGAGTTAGGCAGAGATGGACTCAGCAAGAGGACTGTTTGTTTACAAAACATATGATTGTTTCTGGCCATTGAATGCCCCAATCGCCAGCCGCGGTATGGTGCCTCTTAGTGTTAGAATGGGTGTTATGTGATACAGTATCATAATCAACAGTTTTACCTCTTCCAGAGACGCGATTGGTGTCGATGTTAACGACTCTCATCGTGCATTAATGCAGGGGGCTTTACGCTTGTCATGCAGTAAAAACGTACTCGAAATATGTGGACATCGCGACAGCTTGACAGCGCCAGTAACACGATAGCGAATGAATGATAGTACTTATGCAATATATTTTCTTTTTCCCTCGTTGATACTGTAATGCAAACGTGTCTGAGGATGAGTAATGGCATAATTACTGTAATTTGAGAGTCAGAGAGTTATCATGCGCGATTATATACGAGGGATTAAAGCCATATTTGCATAGTATAAGCGTTAGTTTCATGCAATTATGCGGATAGGGCTTTTGTGCTGCAACCATGTCCATTTATCATCTGTCACTTGATGTACATTTGATTTGAATCGACCGTGGAAGGGCGTGACATAATAGTGAAAAAGCGGGTATTGTTGCCCATTCACAACAAATACAACGTTTGTTGAAGCAAACATCATGCACTTTTTACTGTTAACTGGTGAAAACGTAGAAGAAGCAGAGAACGAGAATTCGGATAATGCTTGGTTGATATATCTTTGTAGATATTGAAGATCATACCGATAATGTACATGAATCGTTTGCATAAATATGAGGAAACAAGCCTTGTCAATAAACATGTTTTTCGTGGGTTTTTTATTCACATTTATTCTTTTTTATTTTGGGCGCTTTGGTGCATATCACAACATCACCGACACGTGTTAATGGCTCATAACACCTCGCCAGTCCTTCATGAATATGATTTGATGACTCTCTCCTGTTTCAGTATCATTTTAAGTTTAGATATTGTACGTTTAAAACAGCTGAACTTCCTACAAGGCGGTTCATCATGTATATTGTATCGTGACCTGATGCATGTAACCCAGTATTCTTCTCAAAGACTCGACTAATATTGGTAGCTATTTGACATACTTTAACAATCTAGTTTTGGCAAAAATGAATGCTCGTATTTTGGAACTTCTCAGTGGGAAAATACCATCCTCCATATGCCAGACACTGTCAAATCAATCGTATTATAGTGTGACCAAAAAAATATACGAATGTAACAATATAATGACAGGCCACCATAGAGTATTAATTGTAAATATTCGTTAAGATTATCGTAATAATGTTAACGAATCGTTAGCTTTCTGGTAAAGGAAAGCAAAGAAAAATGCCTACCGCAAATAATTGATCACCTCTCAGACACCAGGTCGCCGATAAGCCTTTCCCGTTTTAGTTTTTTTGTTACTTTAATTACATATCGTAGTAAGCAGATGGTAGTATAAAGCATTGGTACTTAAGTGTTATGTAATTTTTACCCTCAAGCACTGTTATTAGCATATAAATTAGATAATGATGGTGCGAGTAATAAGTACACTAAAAGCTAAGCCATGTTTTAGTCAGAACTCCCGTAAGCACAAATATGCACGAATGTGAAATCGCCAACGGTACTTCTAAATCGGTAATGTCAACCCATAGCGACCTATGTGATGACACTTAGATGGCTTTCATGATAATATGTTTGGTGTTAACCCGGAACAATTTGCAAGTTGATCCACCACATTTGTTTGGAACAACAATGTTTGCGTATGTCAGACCGTCCATCCTGCCGTTAGGTTGACAAATCATGCATAATTTATAACTGACCAATCAAGTGGTTATCCATAATGCTGCTCATAGCAAAAATGTCTCAAACAAATATAGACGATAAAAGGGCCATGGCTGTTGCATCGAGTTTGATCATCGTTTCGTGTATACAATCAATGCAAAAACACTATTTGGTCAATCAACAGGAATTATCGACCCCGTTAGATTCCCACAAGGCACCACTGCATGCGGGCGGGAGTGACACACTGTGGACGCGACGCTGCGGGCCTCAATTTGTATTGTATTCGTTTGCTAAAAAAATCCAACAAAACTTGCCCTTTTGCACCAATTTACTTTGGTCTTCGGAAACGGGAGCATTTCTATTTGTTATATAGTTTACAGACAAAGGTCTGAATGACTTATTGCCAACTCAACACATATATAGCAGTACTACAAATTGCGCATAGAATAAATGACGGAATTGATGACTAGTGTCCTAGGTTAATTTTGCAGTCACCAGGAACTTTATTGGTTAGTGTATGAAATCCTCGGTGACGACACGCCTTTTGTTACGTAATGTTTACATTATTCTGATAGTCATCAATGTTATCTGCTTACACCCGACGCAAATGAGAAAACGTGCTGTGAATGAAGGGTCTTAACTGTATTGTCCCTGCTCTTCAACTGTATTGTCCCTGTTATCTCGCCTAATAACCAAGCGTGGTGTAAATTGAATGTTGTGATGCCATGGGTTTCATCCGAATTGCCCCTTTTGTCCCTGATGCGCGAACGTGCGGTGAAACAAATGTTATTATTTCGTACTCTTCAACGGAAACTGGGTAGCTCTTGTGAGATCCGTTTTTGAGGTATTATATCAGCATCAAGTCCCTACTACTTTGTAGGATGTTTGCTAGATAAGTAATATTTATAGCATCCAGTGCGACACAAAATATAGGTCTTGCAAAGATAAAGCACTAACATCGCTATGCATAACAATTGGCATATGCGTGTGACATACACTATATTGTTTAAGGAAACTATCATGGGTTTAACTATTGTACCCTTTGTGGTAACGATTGTCTCATACTGGCTTAAATGCTTATATGATTCCACTGAGGTAACTGTAAAGTTAGATGTTAACTTGCGAAATCAAAACAAAGAAGTTTGGCACCGTGTTTGCCATATCGTTACAATCGGAAATGCATTGGCGTACATATAATTATAAATCAACACACATGGTATTGAGCATTCCATGTTGTTACAGGTATCATTACAAATCTTGAGGGATTTTAAAATATATAAATAAAACAACAACCCGATGAGTTTCTATGTTATGCGAGACGATAAAAAACATTGTAGATATGCAAACATCAATGCCTCAGTCGGTTAACGTTAGGTTCCATTCACATTTGGTAGCAAATCTCTACCCTGGCAAGACGTCATTTTGAGGGATATCAGACAAAGAACAATTGCATATCAATATATCATCTCAAGTGTAAATATGAAAACGCGACAGACTGTTACGTTATTTGCCAGCCAGCACTATGTGTAACTATCTGTATTTGCTATTCGCTATACTGCATTTCATCAACACGATGTCTGTCCTTTCCACAGACACTTGTTTTGATAAACGATCCCCCTCATGCGTGGGTGAAGGATGACTCAAGCCATGCAATGCAGCAAAACTTGATTATCCTAGGGCTTCATCATAATATCTGGAAAAACACCAGGTACGAGATTACAAATTAATGGATGTATTTATGGTATACATTGGCGCATACGCCGTTCAAAACATGTTGGTATTGCACAAATAACTTGCCAGAGGGGCAATTATAAACAAAACCTATGCAATGTGAGCCATAGGAAGTGTGTGATTGAATGCGATGCATTAAAGCCACATATAGCAAACGAGTTGTTCCTCGGATCATGCAAACAAAGCTAATGGACTGGGTGCATAAACACCATTGCATGCATCTTGCCCTGTATCTTGGTCTTTTCTAGCTATTTACTCTTATCCTCATTTTTCTGCTTTTTCTTAATTAATCACCGAAGCGCATGACACATTCGAAGAAATACATTGCCAATTGAAGCCAATTAGTTGCACTTTTCTTTTCAACTCTAGACAGAGGAATTATAAATAAAATAACCCAGATGAAATGTTAGATTCGCTTGCATATATAACATTGCAAAATCTTTCACCTAAACATGGATCCTGTGATACTACTGCCTGACACATTGATATATTTAAATTTGTATCCTGGGCGGGGAATTATTGCACGCCTTAATGGATGGCGTATATTACATAGAGTGTTCCTCTTATCAGGAAATTTTTGTCATGGCAATTTATTGGACTGAGATAGGGAAAAAAAAGGAGATGAGTCGTCACATTAAGTTCATCCAAGGTTCTCAATCGGATGTCTGCCTAATCTGGTAGATCCTTACAATGCTTAATAAGGATGTTCTAGCTCTAGGCACAAGGCTTACAGCACCTAATTCCTCATTATAGCCACACATCAAGTCAAAATTATTTCTAAATTTAAAACATTGGAGCCACTAATACATAGCTATCGACCTTACGGCTAATCCGATTAAGCCGGTTCCCGTGGCGTAGTGGTAAACTGCTTCGCCTATGGCCTTGGATGAGATCAGGTCATTATGAGGGTCATGGAGATATTGTGTGGGTGTTTTTATTCAGAAACAAAACATGAACCAAATATTTAAATATAGGGCTACAAGGTGATATCACAGAACTGCAATACTCCCAGAACTTAACAACAAATGATTATCATAGCATTGCTATGCAAGCAAGATAAGGACTTCAAATGACTGGTATCTGGTCTTTTTGAATTTTTCCTACTTACGAAAATCTATATGTAGTAGCCCCAGTGATGCTCTAAATATCCAGGCCAATTTGACATTTATCCTATATGTGGTCACCGAGATATGACCTTACAAACACGACTAGTATGTCACTGATAAAATGGGTGAACGAGCCAGTGATAGTTGTTAACAGCGATGTGAACTCAGACATAGTACCTCTACATGTTATACATACTGAGACAAGGTAACTGCAGTGGCCTACACCTAAAGCAGACATGATGCTGACGCCGCACATGGTGTCCTAACATACCGACACGTCTAAATGTGTAATACAACTTTGAATAAACCTGTATAATTTCCTAATGCATAATGGCCTCAACAAATTTGGCGCAGGCAACCGACACCTGAAATAAGACAATTACGGGGATACATGTCACGTGACAAATGCGCTGATTGGCTACACAAAGTTTAAAAATGAAAGATCCAAATTTGATGATGCTTAAAAACTTGCCTGAAAATCACAATTTTGCGGAACATGAAATCGTGCACAATAAGATGAATGTTCAAGAGTGAGCACTCACAGAGTGATTCAATACTCTAGGAAAATTTAAAGTGAAGAATAAGGCATAGCAATTCAAAATGATATATATTTTTCCCAACTATCGGCATTTAACGATTCAGCATAATAACTGTAGTAGGCTTTTGCACCCATAATATTGCAATGGCAATTTCAGACTAGATGACTTAGACCATTGAAAAGGAAAAGAGGCCAGTTTATGAGGTGGCGCTATATAGCGGATTTACCGGGACCTGAATTATCTACGCCCGCATTCTTGATCGTGCGAGTGTACTTTGTACAAAGCATAAAAGCTCCCCACTACTGTTTAAGAACAAAGGCCATAGGCTACACAAATCATAACTAGAGGGTTTGTATTGTGCAGTTATTTTTTGAGTATTAACTGCATGTTATTTTTTGAACCAAATGAAGTATATCGAAAGCATACAACGTACACAGATTATTGCACCAATACTGTTGATAAAGCAAAAGATTCTTAATTATGTGATGACAATATCTAGCAACAATGCCTTACAAGAATTGTTTTCCAATATCTTCTTAGTATTGTTCAATTGATAGAATCACCGCAACCAGTCAAGCACACAGTCAGCCTTCAATATCGTAAAGCTCACCCAACAATTCATGATGCTTGAACAGATAAACCAACTCCATTGCTTCTGTGGAAGAGTTCATTCGTTCCTTAAAAAGGTCACCCCCAGCACTTTGAGGTTGATACGGAAAATCCATTCCTGTCGTTTAGTTGAGTTGAGCCTAGGTCATGCCATGGTAATACAAATCTGTAAAAAATGAATATATCACAAGAGACAACTAATAATCATTCCTGGCTGACCACAGGTCTTAGTCAATCATATCTTCGAATCAATGTAATTGTCTAAACATTTACTTCATAAATTATTTGACATATGAAAAATCTCTCGTTGGCCGGGCTTAGACGGGTCCGAAATAATCTACAGAACTATGTTTACTAACTGTATAAAACCACTTCCATTGGCCCAGTTACGTAACTGTTTTTGTTAATTATTGGAGTAGATCTCAGTACTATTTGTCCTGATTAACCGGGAACAGGCATTGGGGAGAAGCTATTTGATTCAAGTCAGTTTGACAAACTTGACTACCAGGCAAGCTTTACTAACATTCCCGGATACATTCCCTGTATTTTGTAATTAATTCCTGACAGATGTCGCTACACATCGACTCAGTCCACTGAGAAAGTCCTCCATGATTATGCCTCGTGTTAGCTAGTAGGTCAAGGCGCAATGCATCGTGCAGGATATTTCACATACATTTTATGCCGTTATATATTGACCACATTCAACCTTCTTTCTATTTGTTCACAGTGACATTTGCCGTACCCTTGTACCTTCTATCTGAAGAATATTAGAGACGTGATATTTGTAGCCAATTGAAAGGTCTGAACACATTAACACCACACAGGCGGAACAGGCTGTCATTTTTGTTCGCTTGATGAATTACATAGTCTTCTCAATCAATACCATAAAGTTCGTACTTGGATGGATTCTAAAGAGGAAATAACATCGATTTTGCACATTCACACTTCCTTGTATCAGCGTTTGACATACGTATTAATTGGTGGAAGCTATTTCTCGCGTTATTAACTTTGAAAATGTCATTGACTTCGGCAAATCCCCCTTATTTCCTCGACCATGGCTAAGACATACGCTACAATATTTCTCTTGGTATGTACATTTACTAAACAATGCGATATTGCGTTTTGTTGACATTAGCATTTGTATTTGTTCAAACATCACGCAATCCCTTCCACCGACAATTGGTTACGCCACAAAGCATTGGTAAAGGGCGTATTTTCGCATGTCAGGAAGCCATCAGGCATAACCACGCAGGACGATATTTGCTAAAATGATATCGATAAAGCTTGATAAAAAGTCTGGAAAGTAATGGCGAATCGCATTGGAACTTAAACATGAAGTCCAAAGATTGATTATTGGTTAAACATTTGGAATATGAGCTGCACAAAGGTGTCATTTTCGGTTCAATTTAGGAGGGGTAGGCTATTGTTACATGATACGGGCGTCTATTTCATGATTCTCATCCGAAAAGTTTAACATACAGCATGCATAACCGCCAAGTTTAAAAACGCCATCTCGGCTTATTCACGGCATGTTTTATTTGCGTCTATTTGAGGAAAACGTTATCTTTCTGATCCATCCTTATGCCACAAGATTAAAGCCAAACAATCCCGAAAGCTTTGTTTTGCCTCTTCGCGGGATATTTGAGATGTAGAAGTTATCATATGTGATAAATATGTAGGATCAAAGCCACATTTGCAAACTATAGCGTCAATGTGAGCTATTATTCTAAACGTATAATGCGATGTGAATAACTCGTGCCACATCAGTTTGCATCAATATATCGTGCTTTTCTGGTGATTAATATTGAAACTTCTTCTGTTTGATAACAAATGCGCTGACGAATTCCAGCAACACGTAATGAATAGCAGTACTCGTTCAATTACAGACTGTAACGGGGGATTAATTCACAGCCTATCTAATGTATGCTTGTGTCCAAACTTTTATATAAGGGTTTTGGAAAAACATGAAACGAATGGCTTTTGTCTTCTCAGCTACAGCGCTGCGCGCATTTCTTATAATTGACAACACAGTACAAATGAAACTTTAAATGAAACTTTACTATGCTTGAAATAATGCACTAATAAATAATTCATCGCGAGCACAGGATTTGCCGATCAAAACAACCGGTGTGGCGCAACCATTGTCAACCTAGACCGTGCCATTTCGGTGCCATTGCGGCCATGTATCCGGAACAGCACACATCAAGACCTTACTCCCTAAATATTGCCAAGCTAGCAACATACAGAGGGGTGTGCGAAACAATTGCAAAAGGGTAAGTCATTCTTTTTATCGTCACACATTCAAAAGGCCTGTTTTTAAACAACACAGTTCAGTTTTGAACAAGGCAATAATTATTTTGTGTTGCAGCTAAAGTTATCAATGTTGACGTCGCAATGGGACATCCCTCTCTACCTACAATAGGGATCTCAAAAATGGATTCTTGGCAATGAGTTGCTGCAGCGACGTCTGATGCATGTGGACATCTTTTGAAAGCTAGTCTCGCAAATGGTCTACATCATTGATAGTAATAACCTTGCTAGAGTAAAGTCATATTCACTCATGGCTGTAACACATGGAGTGCCTCCCTTACCCGGCGTTATAACATATGTACCGATAAATAACATTTGTTATGGTGACGGCAAATGGGACAACACGCCGACGGGAGAACGTCCCGAAGGTCATGGAATACACGTACTGGTCATGTATTCAGTTCATAGTGACTTTTTAATGGTGCATTGGGTCAGTTTAAGCCCATGTGAATTTGTTGTCTTGCACGTAATGTGCTTTTGTTTTGAATCGACAGAGGAAGCGCGTGACACAATAGTGAATAAGCGGGGTTGGTTGCACATTCACAACAAATACATCGTATGTTGAAGCAAACATCATGTAATTTGTTCACTTGTGAAAACCTAGAAGAATCAGACAAGAAGAATTCGGATATTGCTTCAATGATACATATTTGTAGATATTGATGATTATGTCGAATGTACATGAAACATTTGCATAGATATTATAATACAAGACATGTTTTTGGGTTTGCTGTTTTCATATTTTTAAATAAATAAATATTACGGTATATTGTTGTAATATATCGTTACGGGATAAAGAATCATGATAGAGTTTGGTTGATGATCATTGATGATTTGCACCCTATCGTTTTCACATATATCGTTGCGCAATCCGTGAAATATATCTATACTATTAACGGATTATGCCATGATTGGTCATGTTGGAAGAATGTTTGCTTGAATTAGATTTATAGGTTTTTATTGCGATGGATACTCGATGTTGTCTTGTTTCCAATACCATAAAAGGGTTAACTCGAACCATTTTAAAAACTAAACTAAAGCGGAAATACACAAAGAATTCTACGAAAACGCCACTAATGCATCATTAGTAGCGTACACCACATACTACTTGCCGCATTTAGACTAGTGTTAATGATTGCAAAACGATAAGACTGTCATTTGGTTAAAAATCTCGCTTTACTTGCAAATAGCCCAAATACTGGAGATTGGATTAATGCTTCACGCTTGGTTGTAGACAGTATCCACATATCTTGACAATATAGCAGTATGAATAGGTCGGGCGAACCTATATTTGATGTAAGTTTGAGAACGACTGCCCATGCATGCTTAATGTTTGTTGCCGATGAATAATCATATCAACACTTCATGTTAAGCAGTGCTCATTTGTTGGCAGACGTCATGCAAGTGACGTAGTGTGTAAGAAGGTGAGCATGATATTGTATGAGCAATGTTTTGCACTTGAACCATTATCGCGTGCTTGAGTCTGGACTGTTACTTTGATATTGCGCTGTTAATATTAGTTACAGTGCAAAACGTGGCCATTGTAAAGTATTAACAAGAATAGAGTTATCAAGTTATTCATGGACGACTTGGTGTTATGTGCCATACATATACGTTGGTATTGTTTTGACTTGCCAACAGGCATATTTCACATAGATGAAACTTCATGTTTTGCTAAAAACAATCGTCTTAAGCAGATATGTGGTTATTACTGAGAACTGATGCCACATAAAAGCACATCATTTGTCCGTCAAGCACAATGCTCTGGTACAACCTTCATCAACCTAGATAGATTATTTATCTGTCGTTGCGTCCACTATCTGGGGCAGCATACACCCGGAACTGACACTGGACAACGTTTCTAAGCAAGCAACACAAAGGTAGCAGCACAGATTACCATGAAGCATGCGCAGAGGGGTATTGTATCATTGTAGTCTTCAAGGAATTTCTTGCCGGCAGTCACTACCATCAGTCATCAGTTAAGTCTTGCACATGGTAAATCCCAATTATTGGTTTTCAGCGAATGATATCTGTATACAGATATATATATATATCGCAGAAGGATAATCGCCCTGACGCTGGTCACAGCCTTGCCCTGAGTGACAGCCTTATGTACTGATACACAACTTTGCATTTAGGGACGGTAATTGATGTTACTCAGTATAGGGTGGTTGTGCTTAAGACCACGTCATTCAGGTCATGGATATATTTCAAGGAACCTGTGTGCCTAACACTCGTGTTCACATATCTATTGCATGACAGCAGAGAGTCATATTTGTCTGTATGTTCGCAGAGGAAATTGTTTGTGATAGGTGGCGCAGGTTTGGTGTCAACTTTTCAGAGGCATGAGGAATAATGTGATTGTCTCTCTGCTCGTTTGCGCGCCATGCAACTGGTACGATAGAACTGTTCTCTAGATCATCATTGGTAAAATTATTACCAATTTTTATTTGTGATACGTCATAGTTTTATGTTCATATTCACATCATAGATTAATGTTCATAGTCATTATTCTCAATTGCTCGGTTGTTGATGCATTGCGCACTGCCCCTTGATTATTACGTCGTGAGGTTCATCACACGTCAATAGTGTCTAACGGTAAACATATTAATTCTACTATGATTGGCAAAGCAGAGCGACACTGCCAAGTAATTGGTATAATGGTGTTGCCAATATAATATACAAATGTACGAATATAAAGATAGCCGTGTTGGTGTTGTTAAGAATACCAGATTTAAAAGTTACATAATGGTACATATCAGTTAAAAAGTTGAAATCAAATCACGCATAAATTACAAGTGACCAATCAAGTGGTAATCAATAATGTTGCTCATAGCAAAAACCGATAATCTATCAGATTAAGGGTCAGTTATGTAATATTTACCCTGTGATGAGTAAAAGTCGTCATTGTCGGATCTTCTTATAATCTGCGACCTGGTGCAACAAACATAAATAAAAAAGAAAAGTTTATTGCATCGACAGGTTTAATCATCATTCCGTTTATACAGTCGATGAAAACACATGATTATGAATCAATATCAGTTATTTACACCTTAGGTCTACACAAAGCACCACGGCACGCGGGAGTAACGAACTGCGATTGCTACGTATTTCAGCCACTTTGGCTCTCAATATGCATCGCATTCGTTAACATGAACGGGAAGTGCAAATAAAACTAACGCGAACAACATTTCCGGCACGTTCACCATAACAAAGCAAAACTAAGTGCATTTCAGCTGGCGGAAGCTATTATGGGTGATGAAATGTTAAAGGCTAAAAAAGAGCGCTAGCCATCTGCCATTTGGACAGATCAAAGCTTGTCTACCCACAAATAAACATTTGTTTGCCTGCATTGACCTTTAGTTTCTGAGTCTTCCTGTTGTTGGTGTTGTCTCCAGCACTGATGTAAGTTTTCGTCATCTACTTTTTCAAAGCCAGATAATAATCTCTGTATTGCATTTCATGACAAATTTAGTACATGTGTCGTAAAACTCTTACCCTGGATAAACTTGCCTTGATGTTGATCTATCAAGATTGTTGCGCAGATTCAAAAGGCCAACTGATTTGCGCATTACCATAGCTTGTGTGAGTACGGAAGTTGAATTCAAGTACTGATTAAAGTTTTGTACACTCAGCTTACCTCGCATCATATAACTCTAATTTGATCAATAAACGACAATAAACATTGTTCAGAGTTATCATGTATATATATAGCTATACTTTTTAGTTGACTTACCATTTTCTTTCATACTATGATCACAGCCTTATTGGCTGTCAAATGTCTACCGATTATCAGTTAATAATACCAAGCTTAGGCACATCGCGCAGGTATTACCGGCTATCAATTTTTCAGGTGTGTTTCATAGCACAGCGCTCGCAAAAAGTAGTCCTTTCATTTATTTCAAAGACGACAACACAATGCAATCATTCGTATGAACCATTCATCGCAACCGTTGGCTAAACTAAGCTAAATTTAAACTATTGACCATTTCATGCCATATAACGATGACGCAAATCAAGAATTGGGGTTAATAGGATGGCAAATAACATAATAACTCGTGTTGATTTGCAACAATCCTATTAATATGTATTGCAATGTACATGATTGAGAATGAAAATTGCCACATTCAAGTTATGCTCACAATAAAATGGTAAATGTTTCTCTGCAGCAATATTGGAATTAGAGTCGTAATAAAAAAGTGAGCTGAAACTGGAATTTGCCATGTAATGTTATCTACAGTCTGCACAGGACCCATCTAATGCATGCTAATGCGGATTATTATAGATTTTGTAATTTGTACTCACCTAAGTAACGCATTTGTGTGCCAAATATCAGCTCCAATATAAACTGCATTAAAGATGAATATGGATCGTTTTTCTTCATCTGCAACCAATATCGAGGTTTACAGTATGCATCACACGCCTTTCACAGTACATTGTTCACATCGCCTAGATGGCCATTGAGGATATCTGATTCAGAAACAAAGCAAATGAATGAACGTGCTGTGAAGTGTTTTAATGTTATGCTCTTCTATGTATTGTCACTGATGTCTCCGACAATAAAGCGCACGTAATGTGAATAGAGTGTTTTGATGTCATAGCCTTCGAATAAACGGTATCTGTGGTCTCTGCAAATCAACGAAAGTAGGGAGTTTGATGCCACGCTCATCAACCGCAATCGAATCAAATGGCTAGGCCATCGGGGTTCGTAACTATTCTTAATATATCTTATGATATGTATAATACAGAATGAACCTGAACTATATGTAAACAATGGAGAAGTGAAGTAAAAGCAGCATATAAAATCTAAGCACCATTGATATTCTAATGTCAAATTTATGCTAGACAACTAAATTGAAAGATTAGTATCCCGCTATTCTCAAACGTTTATGTTTACGAACCACTAACATAAAATAACGATCTATTTGATAACCTACTCTCATATACGCATTATTGTATGTCCCTGTTTCAGTTGCTTCTTGAATGCTATTTAAACAAATAGAAGCATCGACTCAAAAGGGCAGTCCATCGGCGTTTGTTACTATTTTTAATATGTCAAAGGTAACCGTGCTGTATAGAATGAAGCTGATTATTCTATTTATGTGTGAGTGAAATATAGGCGCTATATACGTTGCAAGCCGTAATGACATTTTAATGTCAAGTATCACATTCATCTACCGCCATCACCAGCACCAGACCACTTCGTTGTGGAAAACAGGAGGATTTCACCTCATCCATTAATGAAAGAAGTCTTTGCCCATGTCGCGTGGTACAAAACATGATCATCTTCAGGCAATATTGCGTTGTATGCTGATTGCCCCAAACAAAATCAGGGGAACTAAACACTACCGTCAAGACGACAGAAAACTAATTATAGTGCGAATACACAACTCTGTCACTTGTCCCTTTCCTACGATATAAGTACTCTTATACCACCGTCTCTAGGTGGTTATTATTAGCACAACTACGGTACTTAAAGGCACCAAAAAGTTTCACATTTCTGGGCTTTTTCTAGTTATGTGCATTTGATACCTGTCAACCAGTGTGTTTCTGTATTTTCGTAATGAACCTCCAAACGTGCAACGAAACTTCCGAGCTGCATTATGGGCGAGTGCTGCTCATTTGTCACATATTTAAGTCAATAAGTTGTGCTTGTCTGGACAACCGAGACGTGTCACATATGACCGTGTGGCTGATATAAATTGAGTTGATTCTACCCATGATCTACAATAATCATTTGCGGATATACTTGCACATCTTAGCAGCCTCATTGGATGTCTTTGATTAATGTTGCCCAACTGGACGTATTTACATATTGTGTGTGTTCAATTAAAATGAATTGTTTTGACTTAAAGGATAACATAATACAAAATGAGGGAATATAATGTCATTTAATCATTGGTTTGTATGTGAATTATTATATAGATAAAATAAAATATTACATAAAAGGACTGAAGTCGCCAAAGCCGCACATCAGGTAAAACTTGTAGTAATTAGACAGGTTTGCTCGTTAAACGCAGTTCTGTGCTTGGTTCAGGATACGACTTGCATTGGATTGCTTTTTTAATACACAGAGCCAACAAACTCACAATAGCGAAATCACTATCTGCAACTAATATGTACAATATGTATAGCTATATTATATATAACCACTTACGCTAGACTATCAGTTCTATAGAGTACAGTGACTTATCACGCACATGCTACGGAACGCTTTCTTACCGTGAAGCCATATATTTCTTGCTTAACAGATACCTACGTTATAATGTAAGCCTGACACGGTTCGCATCATGCATCGACGTACTTTGTTGTCTTTGGAGAGCTATTCGTGATTGGTGTTGCGGGGACTGCATAATAAAGCAAAATGGTGGATTTACCAGGACGTGAATTAATCTCACAGGCATTCCTCTTCCTCTGAAGATACTTTGCACGGGTCGTAAAAAACCCAGACTTAACCTTCACAGCGTTAGAACAAAGGTGCGTTAGGGAGGGAGGTAAGAAGGTGCATAAATCCGAGCTACTGGTTTAATTTCATGAATGCTTGAATGTCGCGGTAAGCAAGGAATGGGACGTTAGATAGATGTGTATTTATGCCATAGTAAGCGTGTGCATTGCACTAGGTTTCTTATGCATTTATCAAAGCCATGTTGATTAATGACAGATTTGTTGGTCGCGTTCTTCTACAATTATCAACACCATGCACAATCGCAACAGAATAATCAATACGTCACGCTTCAGTGACACCATATCGGAGAGGTGGGGTATAGTTTGCGTTACCAGGCTGATTACTGAAGACGAGGCCGCACCAGCTATTACATAACAGCTACTGAGATCAATAACGCTTGAATAGATATTTTTCAAAACCTACTGAAAAATGTGATGGATTCTGGGTGTTATCAAGACAGATCGTCTCTATAGCCTCGTACATGGCTATGCAATAAATCATACATTATTTCTGTGCAAAACCAAATATGTTACAAACTGATCGTAGGCATCGTATGTAAGTAGGCAATCATTCATCCCAAATACAACAAAAACAATAGATCTGTTGACCCTTTCTGGCCAAGAGCACATTGAATAGCATTGCAGTTTACATATGATATCAGCTTGTAAGAGGCTTTATTCCTTTTGTATCCGCTGATCAATGAGATACCATGCATTTCTTAACCAAATATTCCTATATAAAACTCTTATAACGCGGACAAAGCAGCATGTTACCATATGTGAATTTCAAAAGGTATTCCACTCAAGCAACGCAGGGGCTTCCTAATGTATTACACGTGTGTATAATTAATCGGAGTAAGGTTTTGTTAAGCGATTAGATGGAATCAGCCAGTAGATAGACGGTTTACAATATGTAACCATTTGCTTCGTGGATGTTTCTACTACCTTGTTTAATACACTACCTATTATCAAATCAAATTAAGATATTCTTGAGTTGAAATGACTAATACGTTAAAGTTGATTCTGAATTTTACGTTCCAAATCGATATACATTCAAACTTATATCATTAACTGGCTACAATGTTGTTAGTATATAGGTAATTTAAGTTGGTTATTGAAAGTAACTTGACAGACGAGGATGTATGGTAAGATATTACATATTTAATTTCATTGTTAACTATGATCATTTTAACCCATTATAATAAATGGCAGAAGTGAATATTTCATTTTCATTATTCTGTTAGCAATTTTGCTTAACAAGGCGCAATACATCATGTTTATCTATCAATGTCATTTAAGGACATTATACCTGTCCAGCCAGACAACTGATTCTTTATGAATAGCATATAAAATACCGTGAGGCAATCTTGTCATATATAATAATGTTGACCAAGACTCGGTTCGGACGATGATATTTCACTACCATCTCTTTTCATGTCATTCTGTTTGAAAAATTTAATATTTTGAGCGAAACCACTTCACGGGATTAACATGTTTCACAGACGTTTGATGTAGTTGTTGGCAAGCTCACCTTTTTCAATAAAGGCATTCATGCTCTAATCTGCGCCCACTAAGGTAACTCTCATAACATTGGTGCAAATATATCTGATCTGTACAATTGGACGTCGTATTTACCGTATTACTGCAAATACATGACGCGGACATCATTCACGGTTTAGGTCATCATATCAAAGGTTTTTGTTGCAATTCAGAAAATATATATTGCATATCAGTTATCACATTGATCGTTTCGAGGTATTATTGTGATAATTAATTAAAAATCCAAACATGTCTCTATGCAATGTGGTTGGGAGTTATGTGGATGCGCCTCATTTCTTTAATATTATGTCGCTTCCGAATTTTAATGCTAACGTTTTACCCAAGTATGAACCGGGTGAGCATAGCTGATGTACTTGGGAAATATGTTTGATTCTGGGAATTATAAAGACAAATCGTCTCGGTAGCCTCGTCTATTACTATGCCTTAGTCATAAATCGCTAATTATTATTTCGCTTTGTTATATGGTTTTTATCGACTTTAATGCCTTATTTGTTTTTTTAGGAAATATGTAAGGGCGTGTATTAAACGAAATTATGCAGATGATATAACGTTCTGCATGCATACACAGCATACATCATATGCTATCAGTCTGTATTGTAGTCTATTAGATTTGCCATCACTGACCCAATGTGATATCTGCTTTATGCAAACTGATGACCGACGCGCATTTAAGAAATGACGAGCTGCATTGGAGGCGAGTGTGAAATCAACCACGACAAATACAGCAAATCAAATAATCCTTTTGTCTATTGTAATGTAATGCACATAATGCATCACAGAGTAGATGATGAAAAAAGATGAAATCCACTTTTGATTTCGGTCCCTTTATCGAAGTCAACCGGCACGTTTGACAGAGCAGTTTACCCAAACAACGCACTTGCTTTCTCGTCGTTTTATTATAACTAAGCATAATATGTTCAAGTTAAGTTGAGATGGAATCAGCCAGGGACTTATTTGCTTAAAAAAATGATATTTTCCTTGCATTGAATGTCCCAATCACCTGCCATGCTATATTGCGTCTTAGTGTTATGTGGCACTGTGTCATCATCAATATTTCTACATCATGCAACATCTCCCAGAGACGAGATTGGTTTCGAAGTTATCGACTCATCGTGCATTCATGCACGGGGCTTTACGCTTGTTAGGCAGTAAAAACGTACTTGAAATGTGGACATCGCAAAAGCTTGACAGCGCCAGTAACACGATAGCGAATGAATGATGGTACTTATGCAAAGCAGTGTTTCTGGATCCTTCATGCGTACTGTATAACAAACGGATCTGAGGGATGATTATTGGCATAATAACTGTAATGTGAGGATCAGAAAGTTGTCATGCCCGATTAAATACGAGAGATTAATGCCATATTTGCATACTATAAGCGTCTGTTTCATAGAATTAGACGGATAGGACATGTGTACTGCATGCATGTCAATTTATTATCTGTCACTTTATGTTCTTTTGATTTGTATCGGCCAAAGAAGCGTATGACACAAAAATGAATAAGCGGGTATTGTTGCGCATTCACAGCAAATGCAACGTATGTTTAAGCAAACATCATGCACTTCTTACTGTTAACTGGTGAAAACCTAGAAGAAGACGTGAACGATAATTCGGAGAATGCTTGATCGATACTTATTTGTAGATATATTTTTATGATTATATCGATAATGTACATGTAACATATATTTGTACATATATAGTCGCGCAATATTATTAAAGGTTTAGGTCATGATTGGTCGTGCTGGAAAAACCCAGAAGAATTTGGGAAATAGATATATGGGTTTATTAGAATGAATAATCTAAGGTGTGGTGTTAAATCGAGTCATTTCAAAAGTGGAATACAAATTGTATGCAAACGCCGCTAATGCATGCTACACGACTAGTCTGTCCTTTGTTTAGATAATCTCGCTTATCGTGCAATTAGTCCAGATTCTAGGTGTTGAGATTAATGCTTCACTGGTTGTAGATAACATCCATATATCTTGAAACAATGCAATTTGAATACGTCGGGCGACCCTATGTTTGATGTAAGCTTGTGGATGACTGGTCATGTACTAAAACCTCTTGTTACATCCCTTGTGTGTGTGTTTATTGACGATTAGTTAATTTTGAACACTACCAGCTTCTGGAGAATTATATCAACACTCCATGTTAAGTAGCGCTCATTTGTCGACAGCAACGCAAATAACGTAGTGCGTAAGAAGCTGAGATTATCTATAGAAAAGTATGAGCAGTGGTTTTGTACTTGTACCATTATCGCGTCATTGTGCCTGGACTTATACTTTGATATTGGGCTATTCCGAAATGCGTTTCACCTGCAAGGATCGTTAACAGTAGTTACAGTGAAATAATTTGCTTTTGTAAAGTCTACTCCAAATATGTATTATGCATTGATTCATATCTAACCGTACCGTTTACACTGCGACGTTACTGTTATAACTGTACAATAGATAAACTTAAAATAATCCTGAAACAGGAAAGAGTCATCAAATTATATTCATGGATGACCTGGTGTTTATTGCCATAAACATGTGTCGGCATTGTTTTGACCTGTACATAAGGCTCAAATCACATAATAAAGCTTATTTGTTTTCTGAAAACAATCGCAATAATTGCTGATAACTGATACCTCATAGTCCATCAAGAAGAACGCTCAGGCGCAACCTTCACAAACCAAGATCGTTTACTTCTGTCATTGCGTTCACTTATCTGGGGCAGCGTATATCCGGAAGTCACACTGAGAAATGTTCCTAAGCGAGCAACGCACAGATGATAGCACAGATTGTCATGAAGCATGCACAAAAGGGTATGTCATCATTGTGGCCATCACGGAATTTCTTAAGGCATTCATTGTAATAATTGTCGGTCTCTACCATCAGTCATCAGTTAAGTATTCCAAATTGCTGCCTTTCAGCGAATAACACCAGTGTACAGATAATGACATCGCAGAAAGATAATCGCTGTGTACATCCTTACCGTGAGTGACAGCCCATGTACGGATACACTACTTTGCTTTTAGGGGCGGATGTTACTCGCCGATGGATGGATGTGCTTAAGACCACGCCATGCAGGCCACACATACAATTCAGAACCTGAGTGCCCGACACTCGTGTTAAAATGTATATGGCAAGACAGCAGAGAGTAATGTTGACCGTATGTACAGAGAGAGAATTGTATGTGATAGGTTGTGCAGGTTTGGCGTCAACATCTCAGAGGCATGAGAAAAAAATGCGGTTGTCTGTCTTCCCTTTTTCGCGCCTTGCAACTGGTACGATGAAACTGTTCTCTTTATTATTATTGATATAATTTTAATTATTATTAATTTCTGATACGTCATAGTTTTATGTTCATATTCACATTAGCGATTAATGTTCATTATTCTCAAGTGCTCATTTGTTGATGAATTGCAAGGTGAACATCATGTTCTGACTAATCAACTCTGGTGTCATTGCACCGACAAATACGCCCCCTTGATTACTATGTCGCGAGCTTCATCACGCATCACTGGCGTCTAACGGTAGACATGATAATACTGATATGATTTGCAAGGCAGAGCGACACTGCCAAATAATTGGTGCAATGGTGTGACCAAAATGATATACGAATGTAAGAATATAAAGACAGGCCACCATTGAATATGACATTTTATTGAACAGGTTGGTTATCATTATCGAATTGAAGCTACCTGGCAAGGGAAAGCAATAAACGCACATTATTGACCGCCTCTGGGAACCAGGCCGCCGGCTTAAGTCAAGCTATCCCTTTCCCGTTTTAGTCCTATTGCATAGCTTTTTGCTGCTTTAATTACATATCATGGTGAGCAAATGGTAGAAGGAAGTATTGGTGCTTAGGAATAATGTAACTTATACCCTCAAGCACTCTTAAGGAATTAAGTACAGAAAGTAGTAAGCACACTAAAAGCTTTGCCATGTTTAAGTCAGAACTTCCGTAAGCATAATGGAAATATCCAAAACAAATATGAATATGCGCGAATGTGAAAGCGCTGACGGTTTTTATAAATTGCTGACGTCAACCCATAGCGACCTATGAAGTGACATTTAGATTTCATGGAAATATATATTTAGTGTTAACCCAGAACAAGTTGCGAGCTGATCTACAGCATTTGTTTGGATCAACAATGTTTACGTATGTCAGATGGTCCGTCCTGCAGTCAGACTGACACCCGTGTTGGTGTTTTTAAGAATACCAAATATAAAAGTTACATAATGTTTAATTGACCAATCAAGTGGTTATCAATATTGCTGCTCATAGTAAAACAAATAATCTATCACATTTAATCAAATTCATACCATACAATAAAGTTGATAAAATCCGCAGGGTCAGCTATAAAATCTTTACCCTATGATGAGTAGAAGTCGTCATTGTCGGACCTCCTTATAATCTGAGACCTGATGCAACAAACATAAATAAAAAAGGGCAATGGTTGTTGCATCGACCAATTTAATCATCATTTATACAGTAGATTAAAACGCATAATTTGATGAAACAATATAACTTATCGACACCCTAGGTCTACACAAAGCACCACGGCATGCGGGAGTGACGAACTGCGATTGCGACGTATTTCAGCCACTTTGGCTTTCAATATGCATCGCATTCGTTAACATGAACGGGAAGTGCAAATAAAACTAACGCGAACAACATTTCCGGCGCATTCACCATAACAAAGCAAAACTAAGTGCATTTCAGCTGGCGGAAGCTATTATGGGTTTTCAAATGTTAAAGGCTGAAAACGAACATTAGCTTGCTCTCCATTTGGACAGATCAAAGCTTGTCAACTACTTACAAATGAACATTTGTGTGCCTGCATTTGGGGGTTTGTAGTTTCTGAGTCTTCCTGTTGTTGGTGTTGTCTCCAGCACTGATGTAAGATTTCGACATCTACTTTTTCCAAGCCAGATAATAACCCGAGTCTCTGTGTTGCATTACATGAGAAATTTAGAACATGCGTAATAAAACTCTATCATGGATAAACTTTCCTTAAAAGTAAACAGGTGTTGATCTATTTACATTGTTGCGCAGATTTAAAAGGTCAGATGATTTGCGCAATACCATAGATTGTGTGAGTACGGAAGTTGAATTCAAGTACTGAATAAAGTTATATACACTCAGCTAACTTCACATCATATAACCATTCAACTCTAATTTTATCAATGAACGACGATAAACATTGTTCAGAGTTATCATGGACATCTATAGCTATACTTTTATGCTGACTTACCATTTTCATTAAAACTATGATCACAACCTTATTGGCTGTCAAATGTCTACCGATTATCAGTTTATAGTATCAAGCTTAAGCACATCGCGCAGGTATTACCGGTTATCTTTATTACGGATGTGTTTCATAGCATAGCGCTCGCAAAAAGTAGTCTTGTCTTTTATTACAAAGCCGACAATACAATGCAATCATCCATAAGAACCATTGATTTGCAACAATCCTTATAGTACATAATCGAGAATAAAAGATGCCACATTCAAGTTATGCTCACAATAAAATGGTAAATGTTTCGTTGCAGCAATGTTGGAATTTGAGTCGTAATAAAAGATGTAAGTTGAAGCCGGATTTAGCCATGTAATGTTATCTAATGCATGATAATACGGATTATTATAGCTTTTGTTATTTGAACAGTAACGCATTTGTGTGCCAAACACCAGCTCCAATATAAACTGCATAGAATAATATGGTAAATCTTTTTTCTCTGCCGCAATATTGGAATTTGAGTCGTAATAAAAATCGTGAGTGACAGTATGAATCACATGTACATTGTTCATCTACAGCCTAGATGGCCATTGAGGATCTCTGATTCAGAAACAAAGCAAATGAATGAACGTGCTGTGAAGTGTTTTAATGTTATACTCTTCTATGTATTGTCACTGATGTCTCCGACAATAAAGCGCACGTAATGTGAATAGAGTGTTTTGATGTCATAGCCTTCGAATAAATGGTCTCTGTGGTCTCTGCAAATCAACGAAAGTAGAGAGTTTGATGCCACGCTCATCAACCGCAATCGAATCCAATGGCTAGGCCATCGGCGGACGTAGCTATTCGTAATATATCTAAGTTATAAGTACAGTACAAGGAGTTCTCGTTGTCCCAGGCGCAGCAGTGACATCGGGCGGTGTCTTTTTTCTGTTATCGGAGACGTCTGAATCGCTTATTTCTGGTCAGAAACTGCTCTCTCCGACAAACGATGGTCGCTATTGATCTGTGAATCTCATGTCTTTTTGATGGCCTGATAGCCATCGAAATAAACGCAGTATCTTTGCGCTAATCGTAGCGCAGATAGCGCCTCGCAACGAAAAGGGAGTTTGATGCCACGCTGACGTCACGCGCGATCGAATCAAATGGCTCGTCGCCATCGGGGTTCGTAACTATTCTTAATATATCTTCGAAAGCGCGCACTTTGACGACAGATACATAGACAGAATAGGTACTTCTGGGTTATATATCCGTAATCTGGCGAAAAAAATGACACTTTAAAATCACCATATGAGATCAAAGCATCATTGACATTATAATGACAAATTTATGCTAGACAACTTTATTGAAAGATTAGTATCCCGCTATTCTCAAACATTTATGTGTACGAACCACTGACACAAAATAATGATCTATTTGATAACCTACTATCATATATGAATCATTGTATGTCCCTGTTTCTTCTTATAAGCTACTTAAAAAAATAGAAGCATCGACTCAAAAGGGCAGGCCATTGGCGTCAGTAACTATTTTTGATATGTCAAAGGTATCCGTGCTGTATAGAAATGAAGCTGATTATTATATATCACAGTCGCGTGGGAGTGATATATAGGCGCCATGTACGTTGCAAGCCGTAATGACATTTTAATGTCAAGTATCACATTCATCTACTGCCATCACCAGCACCAGACCACTTCGTTTTTGAAAACAGGAGGATGCCACCTTTTTTCCCTGCCAATTCATCGTCCGTTATTCTCACACGCGCACATTTTCAATATACATGCATGTTAGGATATATCGCCATCAGTGATTAATACCTGGTTCAGATTTTTCGAATTCGACTGTCACTAAGGATGAACCCGTGAACTCTAAAAGTTATGTTAAAAGCTAATTCTGTCTATCATCTGCCATTATTCATTAATTAGCAGGGATGGGGTTCATATCATTATGTAGCTAGAGCGTAGGCGTTAGGACAGTGAAATGTTTGACTTATAGCAAGAGTGTGTGGATTATTTGGTGTTACCGAAGTTGTTACTGTGTCAAGCAATCTATTTGAATTTTACTATCAACTTATATTTCAGATATGCGGTCTATTGCACAAATAAACGTTGTTTTTACAGCATATCGGTCTGTTATTAAGATGCTACTATATGCATGATTTATAGCATCATACTGAGAGTGATTCCATATTCGCTCACAGCCCTATGATTTCCCTCATCCATTTATGGAGGAAGTTTTTGCCCATGGCGCATGGTAAAAACATGATCATCTTCAGACAATATCGCATGGTATGCTTACTGCCCCAAACAATATCAGGGGAACTTAACACCACCATGAACACGACGGCAAACTAATTATAGCACGAATACACAACTCTGTCACTTGCCCCTTTCCTACGATATGAGTACTCTTTTACCACCGTGTCTAGGTGGTTATTATTAGCCCGACTGCGGTACTTCAAGGTACCAACAAGTTTCCAAGTTTCTGGGCCATTTCTTGTTATGTGCATTTGATACCTGTCAACCTGTGTGTTTCTGCATTTTTGCAATGACCTCCAAACGTGCAACGAAACCTATTATCTACAACAATCATTTGCGGATATACTTGCACATCCTAGCAGCCTCATTAGATGCCTTTGATTAATGTTGCCCAACTGGACGTATTCACATATTGTTTGTGCTCAATGACAATAAATTGTTGTGACATTGATATGCATTAATCCGATCATATTTGGGCGTTGATGCAAAAAGTAGATTATGCTTCTCATGGATATATTGTACGGGCGTTGTTTTCAAAACATTGCTACTGAACTTGAACAATCTAACATGACCCCGTTTCTTAAGTATTTGATCGTTGGAGTAAAATCAGAGTAAACGTTGCCCGGGCTATGCACAAAATGATTGTTACAATGCATTGGCCATTTGGGAATATGAATGTACCATGTAACCTGTTTCTAACATAATATGAAGTTGTATCGATGTGACCCTTTGTTCACTGTTGTATCAATGACATTGATATCGATGTATATTACATAATGACTACCGTGATCGAAGATGGTTGCAACATAGCTTGGCATTTGATTCTGTCATGGTAAATGCAGGTTTAATTGCAAAATAAATAGGTGTGGTTACCGAATGTTTGATTTTGCTGGCTGTTCATAATATTAACACATTGTGTCACGTTGCTATTTTGGAGTTGATAATTCGTACTCACTGTCAGCTACTTGAACATACGAACCGTTCTCAGGAGCATAGTTTATACCATTAGTGAACAAGAGCGCTCACGTATTATATCTACACGCTATGTTAAACAGTGTTTATGGGACTACCAACAAATAACCACGACTAAATTCGACCCTGTGCTTGTTTCAGGATATGACATGCATGGCATTATTTCGCAATGCTCGGAGCTCACCAGAGAAATAAGGGTAAGCGAATTAGCAAATTCATACTCAGCTACTTTAATGTATTATACATATATCGATATATGTCGACAAATATTGTTGACGAAGACTGCTATTCACCAATGACTGTGATAAGACGGCAGAATCAAATGTTGGGCGTTGACCAACGATTAATAATACAAACGCCAAACAATTGTAACTAATACACCAATATCAGTAGCATCGTTCCCACTATTTGATACCAGTAGCAGTTAAACTATAGTCACTTGCGATAAATGGTGGCAGTTACTGAAAAATATTACGCCTTCTACAGAATTCGTAACTCTTAATGCAATTGTATTATAGCAACAATTGGAAATCCGTCTCTTTGATGGAGCGACAGATTTTCAGATGCTACCGAACAGAAATGATTAACAATGTCGTTCATTAGTTTGTACGTGAATTCATTTATAGGTAAAATAGAATATTACGTAATAGGATTGAAGTCACCAAAGCCGCACGTCACGTATAACATGTAGAAATTAGGCAGGTATGGTCGTTAAATGTGGCTCTGCGCTCGGTTTAGGATACGACTTGCATTGGATTGCTCTTTAATACACGGAGCCAACAAACTCATAATAGCGAAATCATAATCTGATATTAATATATACAATATGTATAGCTATGTGATATATAACCATTACCACTTACGCCAGACTATCAGTGCTATAGAGTACAGTGACTTGTCACGCACATGCTACGGAACGCATTCTTACCGTGAAGCCATATATTTCTTGCTTAACAGATAATTACGTTATAATTTAAGCCTGACACGGTTTGCATCATGCATCGGCGTGCATTGTTGTCTTTGGAGAGCTCTTCGTGAATGGTGTCGCGGGGACTGCATAATAACCCATAATGAAGGTGTTATAATACATAACGCACAGCAATATGCATTGTGTTTTAATGCCAAAAGCATGAGGCGTTATTCATATTATCATCAATGTACAATGGCTTGTCATGCAACTCAACCAATCATAATCATCATTCAATTAGAATCAACTCAAATCAATCGAAAACTATTTACCCTCTTCATATATTACGAACCATATGCCACTAATCGCACAAAGAGTGTCGCTCTATGCGTCGAAGTAGCGCCATTTGGTGGATTTACCAGGACGTGAATTAATCTCGCAGGCATTCTCCGTCGTCTGAATATACTTTGCAAGGGTCGTAAAAAACCCAGACTTCACCTTCACAGCGTTAGAACAAAGGTCCGTTAGGGAGGGAGGTAAGAAGGTGCATAAATCCGAGCTACTGGTTTAATTTCATGAATGCTTGAATGTCGCGGTAAGCAAGGAATGGGACGTTAGATAGATGTGTATTTATGCCATAGTAAGCGTGTGCATTGCACAAGGATTCTTATGCATTTATCAAAGCCATGTTGATTAATGACAGATTTGTTGGTCGAGTTCTTCTACAATTATCAACACCATGCACAATCGCAACAGAATAATGAATACGTCACGCTTCAGTGACACCATATCGGAGAGGTGGGGTATAGTTTGCTTTATCAGGCTGATTAATTTATTTCCTTACTGCTGATGTTAAGAACAATTTGCCTTTTTGATGATAAATAGATATATTAAACGCAATAATACTCCTGGGCAAAATGTATCATGCAAAATAAATCACTCTTATTTCATGCCATTATATGCTGAAGCATAGAAAACCTTCCTAAATTGGCAACTGCCTCATCTTGGCACCTTCAATCTGCCGCATTACTAAGACGCTGGCTAAAGTGATATTTATAAGCAGTTGGAAGGTCTGAACACATACACATCATAGAGGTCTTACTTGCTGTCATTGGTGCGAGCGTGATAGATTGCATGGTAGGTGCCAGGAGGCAGTCTACTCGTTTATTACCGTACACTTTGAATTTAAAACAGGCTATACATTATCTGTTTGTGATATACTTTTGGCAAGATATCTATCGTGGTGTTAACTTGAAAATGTGATGGATTCTGGGCGTTATCAAGACAAATCGTCTTTGCTTTGTAGGCTATGCTATAAATCATACATTATTTCTGTTCGAAACCAAATATGTGACAAACTGATCGTAAGCATTGTAGGCAATCATTCATCCCAAATACAACAAAATTTATTGATCTGTGGACCCTTTCTGGTCACGAGCACACTGATTAGCATTGCAGTTTACATAAGATATGAGGCTTAATTCCTTTTGTATCCGCTGATTAATGAGATACCATGCATTTCTTAACCAAATATTCCTATATAAAACTAATATAACGCGGATAAAGCAGCATGGTATCATATCCGAATTTCAAAAGGCAGTACACTCAAGCAACGCAGGGGCTTCCCAATGCATTACACGTGTGCATAAGTAATCGGTGTAAGGTTTTGTAAAGCGATTAGATGGAATCAGACAGTAGATAGACGGTTTACAATATGTGATAGGTTGCGCAGATTTGGCGTTAACATCTTAGAGGAATGATGTGAATATCTCTCAGCCCTTGTTCGATGCAATTGTTCTCTTCATTATTGTTAGTATAATTATAATTAATACTGATTTCTGATGACATAGTTATTATGTTCATAATCACATCAAAGATTAATGTTCTTCATTCTCAAGTACTCAGTTGTTGATGTATAACTCTGGTGTCATTGCACTGACAAATACGATTATATGCTGATATAATTTGAAAAATAAATCGAATTCATACGAATTTGACAAATGCATTTTTATTCCCTTGTACCGTACACGAGGAATGAACATTAGTCAATTTGCCTTGATACTTTATGCAAACCGTGGAATTGAAATGGATTATACAGCATGATCAAATATGGTGATGATTTTTACTGAAGCATGTTGTTATTTAGAATATCCCAGATATATAGTGACAAAGATGGTTGATCCACTAAACATTTTATATATGTTTTCTGGACCACACACAATAACCAATCATTCAGTATGTCTTATGGCTGATAATCCGTCTACAACAGAATTATTTGTGATTGGAAATGCCTGCCTTGTGGATAATTGGGAAAAAGACATAGCTTTGTAAGCTTGCTTGAATCATGGTGCAACCATGTTGACAGGCTAAAGGTTCTTTCTGATATTGATTTAGATCGAAACAGCTGTACTAATGTTGGTTAGCTATTTGACATTCTAGCGCAATTTACCTTAGGCAAAGGGTGAATACTAATGGTTTAGAAAATGATATTTTCAATGTGATACGAATATAAAGACCCTCCACCAAATAATATGCCAAATTTTATTGAACAGGTTGACCAAAATAATATTCATTATCGAATTGAAGCTACATGGCAAGGGAAAGCAATAAACGCACATTATTGACCGCCTCTGGGAACCAGGCCGCCTGGTAAAGGAAAGCGGCTTAAGTCAAGCTATCCCTTTCCCGTTTTAGTCCTATTGCATAGCTTTTTGCTGCTTTAATTACATATCATGGTGAGCACCCGTAGAAGGAAGTATTGGTGCTTAGGAATAATGTATTTTTATACCCAAAAACTCTTAGGGAATTTGACGGATTAAGTACAGAAAGTAGTAAGCACACTAAAAGCTTTGCCATGTTTAAGTCAGAACTTCCGTAAGCATAATGGAAATATCCAAAACAAATATGAATATGCGCGAATGTGAAATCGCTGACGGTTTTTTAAAATTGCTGACGTCAACCCATAGCGACCTATGAAGTGACATTTAGATTTCATGGAAATATATATTTAGTGTTAACCCAGAACAAGTTGCGAGCTGATCTACAGCATTTGGTTGGATCAACAATGTTTACGTATGTCAGATGATCCGTCCTGCAGTCAGACTGACACCCGTGTTGGTGTTTTTAAGAATACCAAATATAAAAGTTACATAATGTTTAATTGACCAATCAAGTGGTTATCAATATTGCTGCTCATAGTAAAACAAATAATAATCTATCACATTTAATCAAATTCATACTATACAATAAAGTTGATAAAATCCGCAGGGTCAGCTATAAAATCGTTACCCTATGATGAGTAGAAGTCGTCATTGTCGGACCTCCTTATAATCTGAGACCTGATGCAACAAACATAAATAAAAAAGGGCAATGGTTGTTGCATCGACTAATTTAATCATCATTTATACAGTCGATTAAAACGCATAATTTGATGAAACAATATAACTTATCGACACCCTAGGTCTACACAAAGCACCACGGCATGCGGGAGTGACGAACTGCGATTGCGACGTATTTCAGCCACTTTGGCTCTCAATATGCATCGCATTCGTTTACATGAACGGTAAGTGCAAATAAAACTAACGCGAACAACATTTCCGGCGCATTCACCATAACAAAGCAAAACTAAGTGCATTTCAGCTGGCGGAAGCTATTATGGGTTTTCAAATGTTAAAGGCTAAAAAAGAGCATTAGCTTGCTCTCCATTTGGACAGATCAAAGCTTGTCAACTACTTACAAATGAACATTTGTGTGCCTGCATTGGGGAGTCTTCCTGTTGTTGGTGTTGTCTCCAGCACTGATGTAAGATTCGACATCTACCTTTTCCAAGCCAGATAATAACCCGAGTCTCTGTGTTGCATTACATGAGAAATTTAGAACATGCATAATAAAACTCTATCATGGATAAACTTTCATTAAAAGTAAACAGGTGTTGATCTATTTACATTGTTGCGCAGATTTAAAAGGTCAGATGATTTGCGCAATACCATACATTGTGTGAGTACGGAAGTTGAATTCAAGTCCTGAATAAAGTTATATACACTCAGCTAACTTCGCATCAAATAACCATTCAACTCTAATTTTATCAATGAACGACGATAAACATTGTTCATAGTTATCATGGACATCTACAGCTATATTTTATGCTGACTTACCATTTTCATTAAAACTATGATCACAACCTTATTGGCTGTCAAATGTGTACCGATTATCAGTTAATAATACCAAGCTTAGGCACATCACGCAGGTATTACCGGCTATCATTTTTTCAGGTATGTTTCATAGCACAGCGCTCGCAAAAAGTAGTCCTGTCATTTATTTCAAAGACGACAACACAATGCAATCATTCGTATGAACCATTCATCGCAACCGTTGGCTAAACTAAGCTAAATTTAAACTATTGACCATTTCATGCCATATAACGATGACGCAAATCAAGAATTGGGGTTAATAGGATGGCAAATAACATAATAACTCGTGTTGATTTGCAACAATCCTATTAATATGTATTGCAATGTACATGATTGAGAATGAAAAATGCCACATTCAAGTTATGCTCACAATAAAATGGTAAATGTTTCTCTGCAGCAATATTGGAATTTGAGTCGTAATAAAAATCGTGAGCTGAAACTGGAATTTGCCATGTAATGTTATCTACAGTCTGCACAGGACCCATCTAATGCATGCTAATGCGGATTATTATAGATTTTGTAATTTGTACTCACCTAAGTAACGCATTTGTGTGCCAAATATCAGCTCCAATATAAACTGCATTAAAGATGAATATGGATCGTTTTTCTTCATCTGCAACCAATATCGAGGTTTACAGTATGCATCACACGCCTTTCACAGTACATTGTTCACATTGCCCAGATGGCCATTGAGGATATCTGATAAAAAAAACAAAGCAAATGAAAGAACGGGCTGTGAAGCGTTTTAATGTTATGCTCTTCTACCGTATTGTCACTGCTGTCTCCGACAATAAAGCGCACGTGATGTGAATTGAGTGTTTTGATGGCATAGCCATCGAATAAACGGTATCTGTGGTCTCTGCAAATCAACGAAAGTAGGGAGTTTGATGCCACGCTCATCAACCGCAATCGAATCAAATGGCTTGGCCATCGGGGTTCGTAACTATTCTTAATATATCTTATGATATATATAATACAGAATGAACCTGAACTATATGTAAACAATGGAGAAGTGAAGTAAAAGCAGCATATAAAATCTAATCACCATTGATATTCTAATGTCAAATTTATGCTAGACAACTAAATTGAAAGATTAGTATCCCGCTATTCTCAAACGTTTACGAACCACTAACATAAAATAACGATCTATTTGATAACCTACTCTCATATACGCATTATTGTATGTCCCTGTTTCAGTTGCTTCTTGAATGCTATTTAAACAGATAGAAGCATCGACTCAAAAGGGCAGTCCATCGGCGTTTTGTTACTATTTTTAATATGTCAAAGGTAACCGTGCTGTATAGAATGAAGCTGATTATTCTATTTATGTGTGAGTGAAATATAGGCGCTATATACGTTGCAAAGCCGCCGTAATGACATTTTAATGTCAAGTATCACATTCATCTACCGCCATCACCAGCACCAGACCACTTCGTTGTGGAAAACAGGAGGATTTCACCTCATCCATTAATGAAAGAAGTCTTTGCCCATGTCGCGTGGTACATATATGAATCATTGTATGTCCCTGTTTCTTCTTAAAAGCTACTTAAAAAAATAGAAGCATCGACTCTACAGGGCAGGCCATTGGCGTCTGTAACTATTTTTGATATGTCAAAGGTATCCGTGCTGTATAGAAATGAAGCTGATTATTATATATCACAGTCGCGTGGGAGTGATATATAGGCGCTATGTAAGTTGCAAGCCGTAATGACATTTTAATGTCAAGTATCACATTCATCTACCGCCATCACCAGCACCAGACCACTTCGTTGTGGAAAACAGGAGGATGCCACCTTTTTTCCTGTCAATTCATCGTCCGTTATTCTCACACGCGCACATTTTCAATATACATGCATGTTAGGATATATCGCCATCAGTGATTAATACCTGGTTCAGATTTTTCGAATTCGACTGTCACTAAGGATGAACCCGTGAACTCTAAAAGTTATGTTAAAAGCTAATTCTGTCTATCATCTGCCATTATTCATTAATTAGCAGGGATGAGGTTCATATCATTATGTAGCTAGGGCGTAGGCGTTAGAACAGTGAAATGTTTGACTTTTAGCAAGAGTTTGTGGATTATTTGGTGTTACCGAAGTTGTTACTGTGTCAAGCAATCTATTTGATTTTCACTATCAGCTATAATTCAGATATGCGGTCTATTGGACAAATAAACGTTGTTTTTACAGCATATCGGTCTGTTATTAAGATGCTTCTATATGCATGATTTATAGCATCATACTGAGAGTGATTCCATATTCGCTCACAGCCCTATGATTTCCCTCATCCACTAATGAAGGAAGTTTTTGCCCATGGCACATGGTAAAAACATGATCATCTTCAGGCAATATTGCGTTGTATGCTTATTGCCCCAAACAATATCAGGGGAACTTAACACCACCATGAACACGACGGCAAACTAATTATAGTGCGAATACACAACTCGGTCACTTGCCCCTTTCCTACGATATGAGTATTCTTATACCACCGTGTCTAGGTGGTTATTATTAGCCCAACTGCGGTACTTCAAGGTACCAACAAGTTTCCAAGTTTCTGGGCAATTTCTTGTTATGTGCATTTGATACCTGTCAACCTGTGTGTTTCTGCATTTTTGCAATGACCTCCAAACGTGCAACGAAACCTATTATCTATGTATATTACATAATGACTACCGTGATCGAAGATGGTTGCAACATAGCTTGGCATTTGATTCTGTCATGGTAAATGCAGGTTTAATTGCGAAATAAATAGGTGTGGTTACCGAATGTTTGATTTTGCTGGCTGTTCATAATATTAACACATTGTGTCATGTTGCTATTTTGGAGTTGATAATTCGTACTCACTGTCAGCTACTTGAACATACGAACCGTTCTCAGGAGCATAGTTTATACCATTAGTGAACAAGAGCGCTCACGTATTATATCTACACGCTATGTTAAACAGTGTTTATGGGACTACCAACAAATAACCACGACTAAATTCGACCCTGTGCTTGTTTCAGGATATGACATGCATGGCATTATTTCGCAATGCTCAGAGCTCACCAGAGAAATAAGGGTAAGCGAATTAGCAAATTCATACTCAGCTACTTTAATGTATTATACTTATATCGATATATGTCGACAAATATTGTTGACGAAGACTGCTATTCACCAATGACTGTGATAAGACGGCAGAATCAAATGTTGGGCGTTGACCAACGATTTATAATACAAACGCCAAACAATTGTAACTAGTACACCAATATCAGCAGCATCGTTCCCACTATTTGATACCAGTAGCAGTTAAACTATAGTCACTTGCGATAAATGGTGTCAATTACTGAAAAATATTACGCCTTCTACAGAATTCGTAACTCTTAATGCAATTGTATTATAGCAACAATTGGAAATCCGTCTCTTTGATGGAGCGACAGATTTTCAGATGCTACCGAACAGAAATGATTAACAATGTCGTTCATTAGTTTGTACGTGAATTCATTTATAGGTAAAATAGAATATTACGTAATAGGATTGAAGTCGCCAAAGCCGCACGCCACGTATAACATGTAGAAATTAGGCAGGTATGGTCGTTAAATGTGGCTCTGCGCTCGGTTTAGGATACGACTTGCATTGGATTGCTCTTTAATACACGGAGCCAACAATAGCGAAATCATAATCTGCTATTAATATATACAATATGTATAGCTATGTGATATATAACCATTACCACTTACGCCAGACTATCACTACGGAACGCATTCTTACCGTGAAGCCATATATTTCTTGCTTAACAGATAATTACCTTATAATTTAAGCCTGACACGGTTTGCATCATGCATCGGCGTGCATTGTTGTCTTTGGCGAGCTCTTCGTGAATGGTGTCGCGGGGACTGCATAATAACTCATAATGAAGGTGTTATAATACATAACGCACAGCAATATGCATTGTGTTTTAATGTCATAAGCCAAAATCATGAGGCGTTAATCATATTATCATCAATGTACAATGGCTTGTCATGCAACTCAACCAATCATAATCATCATTCAATTAGACTCAACTCAAATCAATCGAAAACTATTTACCCTCTTCATATATTACCAACCATATGCCACTAATCGCACAAAGAGTGTCGCTCTATGCGTCGAAGAAGCGCCATTTGGTGGATTTACCAGGACGTGAATTAATCTCGCAGGCATTCTCCGTCGTCTGAATATACTTTGCAAGGTTTGTAAAAAACCCAGACTTCACCCTCACAGCGTTAGAACAAAGGTGCGTTAGGGAGGGAGGTAAGAAGGTGCATAAATCAGAACTACTGGTTTAATTTCATGAATGCTTGAATGTCGCGGTAAGCAAGGAATGGAACGTTAGATAGATGTGTATTTATGCTATAGTAAGCGTGTGCATTGCACAAGGATTCTTATGCATTTATCAAAGCCATGTTGATTAATGACAGATTTGTTGGTCGAGTTCTTCTACAATTATCAACACCATGCACAATCGCAACAGAATAATCAATACGTCACGCTTCAGTGACACCATATCGGAGAGGTGGGGTATAGTTTGCTTTATCAGGCTGATTAATTTATTTCCTTACTGCTGATGTTAAGAACAATTTGCCTTTTTGATGATAAATAGATATATTAAACGCAATAATACTCCTGGGCAAAATGTATCATGCAAAATAAATCACTCTTATTTCATGCCATTATATGCTGAAGCATAGAAAACCTTCCTAAATTGGCAACTGCCTCATCTTGGCACCTTCAATCTGCCGCATTACTAAGACGCTGGCTAAAGTGATATTTATAAGCAGTTGGAAGGTCTGAACACATACACATCATAGAGGTCTTACTTGCTGTCATTGGTGCGAGCGTGATAGATTGCATGGTAGGTGCCAGGAGGCAGTCTACTCGTTTATTACCGTACACTTTGACTTTAAAACAGGCTATACATTATCTGTTTGTGATATACTTTTGGCAAGATATCTATCGTGGTGTTAACTTGAAAATGTGATGGATTCTGGGCGTTATCAAGACAAATCGTCTTTGTAGGCTATGCTATAAATCATACATTATTTCTGTTCGAAACCAAATATGTGACAAACTGATCGTAAGCATTGTAGGCAATCATTCATCCCAAATACAACAAAATTTATTGATCTGTGGACCCTTTCTGGTCACGAGCACACTGATTAGCATTGCAGTTTACATAAGATATGAGGCTTAATTCCTTTTGTGTCCGCTGATTAATGAGATACCATGCATTTCTTAACCAAATATTCCTATATAAAACTAATATAACGCGAATAAAGCAGCATGGTATCATATCCGAATTTCAAAAGGCAGTCCACTCAAGCAACGCAGGGGCTTCCTAATGCATTACACGTGTGCATAAGTAATCGGTGTAAGGTTTTGTAAAGCGATTAGATGGAATCAGACAGTAGATAGACGGTTTACAATATGTGATAGGTTGCGCAGATTTGGCGTCAACATCTTAGAGGAATGATGTAAATATCTCTCAGCCCTTGTTCGATGGAATTGTTCTCTTCATTATTGTTAGTATAATTATAATTAATACTGATTTCTGATGACATAGTTATTATGTTCATAATCACATCAAAGATTAATGTTCTTCATTCTCAAGTACTCAGTTGTTGATGTATAACTCTGGTGTCATTGCACTGACAAATACGATTATATGCTGATATAATTTGAAAAATAAATCGAATTTATACGAATTTGACAAATGCATTTTTATTCCCTTGTACCGTACACGAGGAATGAACATTAGTCAATTTGCCTTAATACTTTATGCAAACCGTGGAATTGAAATGGATTATACAGCATGATCAAATATGGTGATGATTTTTACTGAAGCATGTTGTTATTTAGAATATCCCAGATATATAGTGCCAAAGTTGGTTGATCCACTTAACATTGTATATATGTTTTCTGGACCACACACAATAACCAATCATTCAGTATGTCTTATGGTTGATAATCCGTCTACAACAGAATTATTTGTGATTGGAAATGCCTGCCTTGTAGATAATTGGGAAAAAGATATAGCTTTTTAAGCTTGCTTGAATCATGGTGCAACCATGTTGACAGGCTAAAGGTTCTTTCTGATATTGATTTAGATCGAAACAGCTGTACTAATGTTGGTTAGCTATTTGACATTCTAGCGCAATTTACCTTAGGCAAAGGGTGAATACTAATGGTTTAGAAACTGTGATTTTCAGATGTGATACGTCACTGGGATGAAACCCTCCTCCAAATACCAGACACTGCCAAATCATTGGTATAATGGTGTGACCAAAATAATATTCGAATGTAAGCACATAAAGACAGACCACAATAGAATATGACATTTAATAGTACATATTCGTTTTCATTATCGCAATGAAGCTACCTGGTAAAGGAAAGCAATGAACGCACACTATTTACCAAGTCGAGCTATACCTTACCCGCATTAGTCCTACGGTACATAGCATTCCTATAGCATTGGCACATAGGAATAATGTAACTTCTACCCGCAAAGCTCTCTAAACCGTATATATGAGACGATTTTGTTGCCAAAAATGGAAGGGAATTTGACGGATGATGTACAGAAGGTAATAAGCAAACTCAAAGCCAAGCCATGTTTGAGTCAGAACTCCCGTAAGCCTAATGGGAATATCCGAACCAAATATGAATATGAACGAATGTAAAGTCGCTGACGGTATTTTAAAATCTGTAATGTCAACCCATAGCGACCTATGTAGTTGCATTTATGAAAATATGTTTGGTGGTGGTATTCCGAGGTACAAACATTTTTTTGCAGCTTAAAAGCCGGATGTCAGTCTATCTGACACCCGGGTTGGTGTTTTTAAGAATGCCAGATATAAAAGTTACAATATGGTACATATCAGCTTAAACGCTGTAGACAAATCACGCATAATTAGTTATCGACCAATCAAGTGGTTATCCATAATGCTGTCTCAAACACATAATCTATCACATTTAATTAAATTCATGATGTACAACAAAGTTGATAAAAACCGCAGGGTCAGTTTTGTAGTATTTACCCTATGATGAGTAGAAGTCGTCATTGTCGGACCTTTTATAATCTGCGACCTGGTTCAACAAACCTAAATGAAAAAGGGCCATGGTTTTAACATCGACAGGTTCAATCATCATTTCGTTTATGCAGTCGATGAAAACACATTATTTGATAAATCAGTATCACTTATTGACCCTCTAGGTCCACACAAAACACCACTCCTGTGTGCAAATGGTACTTTGTTATGGATGTTACTTCAAAGTTTATGGATTAAAAACTATATGAATAAAAAAACCCTGACAAGTTTCTATGTACTAGGAGGCACATATCCAGCTAATGCGATATAGAACATATATAAGCTATTCGTTTGGTAACAATTATGTTCTTTTCACACTTCGTAGCAAATCTCTACCCTGATATAGATATAATTTTTTTAGGGATATCAGACATAACAAAATGCACATGAACAACTTGCATCTTACTGATTACTCTAGAACAAAATCTCAATTGTAAATATGAAATGGTGACAGGCTGCCACATTCTGTGAGATTAATTTGCCAGCCATATTTTTTCCATTCGCTATACTGCATTTTATCAACACGATGTCTGTCCTTTTCACAGACACTTGTTTTGATAAACGATCCCCCTCATGCGTTGGCGAAGGAGAACTCAAGCCATGCAATGCAGAAAAACTTGTTTGTCCCAAGGCTTTACCACACGGATTGATGTCGGCAACAACACTAGGTACGAATTAATGGAAGTATTTATAACAAACATTGGCGCATACCCCTGTTACAACATATTAGTATTGGCACAATAACTTGCCAGGGGGACATTTATAAACTAAACCAATGAAATTTGAGTCACAAGAATTTATAAAGTTATGATTAACTATGAGGCGTTAATGCAACATTAAGATATAACAAACTAGTATTTCCTCAGATTATGCAGATAAAGCCAATAAACTGCATGGTTAAACACCATTTGATTCATCTTGGAGTTGAGCATAGCCTATTCTGGCTATTATATTTCCCTATGTGTTTCTGCTTCGTTAGGAAAGATGCACCGAAGACCATGATGAATTCGACGAAATGTATTGCGCCGATGTTGCACATTTATCACATATTTGAAGCCAACTTGTTTCACATTGTTGTCAACTAGTGACAGAGGAATCGGAAATACAATAATCCAGATGATGTGCTGCTGATATACATTTTGTTGATTCTACCACAGCCTGTTAGAATCGATTGCATATGTACGGTCGCAAATTCTGGCAACTACCCTTCGATCCTGTGACATTACAGCTTGAACGCATTGATTTGTTTAAATTTGGAACCTTAACGAGGGATTATTGCACGTCTTATGGATGGTGTTAAGTACATAGAATGTACCTCTCATCAAGAACTTTGCTACATGGTCATGGCAATTTATTGGACTGAGTGAAAAAGAGAAAAAAAAAACCGGGATTGAAACGGAGTTGTCACATTTAAGCCCATCAAAGCTTCTCAATCGGATGGCAGGCTCATCTGTAATCCCTGATTAAGGTAATCACTACTAGCTGTTATGTATTCTTCCGGTGCCTTTTGTTGAATAGGTAATTATGAGCGTCATGGGCGGTGTTTTTATTCAGAGAAATGTTTTGGGTAAGAAACTGTACGTGATCTTAATTTAAATTGAAACATTAGCAATAGACGCGTCGAAGTAGGGTGTCGAATCCGACCAATTTACATTGTCTAACTTGGAAATAACTGTACCTTGTGCAAATACACCTCGCAGCAAAGCCTATTGTGCAAATGTTTTTCATTTGCGCGAATGACTAAAGATTCATATATTTATCGCTTAGATAATGATTAATTTAGAATTTGGTCAACATCAGTAGCATAGTTTTCAATGGGTAAAGTGGAAATAGTATTTACACGCAATAAAAAGCAGCGCACATGCGTCTAAATCCGGAAAAGTCTATCCCACAAGAGAAGGGTTTGCACGCTCAATTCGACATTGTGCTTGTGCTAGAACAAAATTGCTCTGTAGTATTATTTGGCAATGAACGGAGCCCCAAAATGTTGATAATAGCAATTGCTGGAAATATTGGCTATTACTTCAAATATTTATCCTGTAGAAGTAGTCATATATCACAAAACTGTTTGCAGTAATGGAAGGAATTACTAAATGCAGCTTATTAGTTGTTGCTATGTTGACATTAGCATTTGTATTTGTTCAAACATAATGCAGTCCCTTCCACTTATAATTGGTTACGTCACAATGCATTGGTAAAGGGCGTCTTTTCACAAGTCACGTTATCAGGTATAACAATGCGGAATGATATTTGTTAAAATAATATCGGAAACGCTTGACAACAGCCAGGAAGCAATGGCGAATCGTAATGGAACTTAAACAAGAGGTCCGAGCCGAGGTTATGGGGGTAAAGAATTGGAATCTTTTGTTCAATTTGGCATGCGATGGGAATGGGGATGGGGTTGGTTCAGCCATTGTGGCATGGTACGGGCGTTTATTTTACGATTCCATACCAAAAAGTGTTATATACAGCATGATATACAGCATACATAAATTAATTATAAAAATGCCATATCGGCTTTATTTGCTTCTATTTGAGGAAAGTGTCATCTTTCTGATCCATCCTTATGCCATATGATTTTAGCCAAACAATCCAGAATATATTTTTTTCCCGATTTATGGAATATTGACATGTCTGAGGAATGATTATTTGCAAAAGCTCTGTAATGGGAGATACAGAAGTTACTATTTCTATACTTGAAATATGTCCAGATAAATAATTCCTCACTGAGCACAGAATTTCCATCAAAACAACCGGAGTCGCGCAACCATTGTCAACTGTTTTTGTGTAATTGCGGTCATGGATCCGGGACAGCATACATCAAGACCCTACTCTCTTAAATATCAACCGTCATACACATTAAAAATGTTTTCTTTTTTATCAGTAGCACTTAAAATCTCAATCCCTGTTTTTTATCAGCACAGTTCAGTCTTGAACAAAGCAATGATTATTTTGTTTTGCAGCTAAAGTTACAAATATTCTGATATAGACGTCGCAATGGGACATCCCTAACTACCTAAAATAGGGATCTCCGAAATGAGTTCTTGGCAATGAGTTGCTGCAGCAAATAGCAAGCAAATTTGGCAAATACGGTGTTAACTTATTTCAGCGACGTCTGATGTAAGTGAACATTTGTTGAAACCGAGTCTCGCAAATGGATAAACTTCATTGATAGTAGTAAACTTGCCAGAGTGAAGTCAGATTCCATAATGGCTGTAACGCATTGAGTGCCTCCATTACCCTGCGTTATAACATATGTACTAATACACAACAAATGGGACAACTCACCGACGGGCGTGCCGAAGGTCGCGTAATACTGGTCATGTATTCAGTTCATAGTTACTTTTTAATGGTGCATTGGGTCAGTTTAACCCCATGTGAATTTATTATCTGGCACGTAATGTGCTTTTGTTTGGAATCGACCGAGGAAGCGCGTGACTCAATAGTGATAAGGTGAGGATTGTTGCACATTCACATCAAATGCAACGTATGCTGAAGCATATATATTATCAAAAAAGCCATGTCAATATGCATGTTTTTCGCGTTAACTATATTGATGAGTGTACAAAGTATTTGCACCCAGTCGTTTGTACATATATTGTCACGCAATCCGTGATGCAAATCAATACTATTAACGGATTAGGTCATGATTGGTCATGCTCGAACAAAAGTTGAGAAGAACAATCAAATGAATTCTATAGATATGTATATATATATAGCATATATATATATATTGGGTATATATAGTATTTGCACTAGCGCTATTTATAGAGAGAGAATGAGAGAGATATATCCTGAGATGCATATCAATATATTCAAGGAGCAGGATTAGGTATATAGAGATGCTGTTTCCTTTGTACATCAGAATGTGTCTGAGGATGCCGTTGGAATAATATTGATGGGTCTCCCCCTGGGATGTCAGGATGTATATAGAGATATGCCTCGATTCGCTTCATGAAAATCTCTCATATAGAGATAGAACTTTGAATATGTTCATTTTTATTTGAGAGAGATATATATATATATATAGAGAGAGATATATATATCTATATATATATATATATATATATATATAGATATATATATATATATATATATATATATATATATATCACTCTCTCTATATATATATATATATATATTTTATTGCGATGAAAAATCGATCATCTGGCGTATTTAATACCCTATAAGGGTTTAAATCGAGTCATTTTAAGAACTAAACAAAAGCGTATACACATGCAAAGCGTATACACAGCGTGCTCCACATACAACCAGCAGCATTTTGTCTATTGTTAATGATTGTTACATGAATAGTCTGTTATTTCTTTAGATAATTTCACTTTTCTTGCAAATAGTCAAAATACTGGGTGTTGAGATTAATGCTTTACTCTTGGTTGTAGATATTATCCATATATCTTGACAAAATTGCAATATGAATAGGTCGGGCGACTCTATGTCTGATGTAAGCTTGAGAATGGCTGCCCATGTATTAATACCTCTTGTCACGTCATTTCTGTGGCCTAATGTGTTGATGTCATCAAGAGTTCTTTTGATTCAGATTCTTGGATTTGTCAAGGGAAACTTGCTGTTTTCTGACGATTATATAATCATAAACACTACCAGCTTCTGAAGAATTATATCAACATTCCATGTTAAGTAGCGATTATTTGTTGGCAGTAACGCAAGTAACGTTGTGCGTAGGAAGCTGAGGCTTTTCCATGGAAATGTATTGACAATGTTGTGTACCATTATGGCGTGATACTGCCTAGACTTATACTTTGATAATGGGCTATTCCGAAATGCGTATAACCTACAAGAATCGTTAACAGTAGTGACAGTGAAATGCATCGATATTGTAAAGTCCACTCCAAATATGTATTACGCATGGTTTCATATCAAACCATACCGTCTTTACAACGATGTTCTTTAAGCGTCAAACTGCGCTGCATATATAATGCAACGTTATTGAATGTACGATACAGTATACTTAGTGAGCCGCCATGTAGGTATCAGCTGTTGTAACGGTACAATATCTAAGCGTCATCAAATACAATTGATGAAGGATTTCGTGTTATGTACCATAAACATACATCGGTACATCGGGCGTATTCATGTGAATGAACAGCATATGTGTGTGTGTGTGTGTTGTTTCCATGTGTGTGTGTGTGTGTGTGTGTGTGTGTGTGTGTGTGTGTGTGTGTGTGTGTGTGTGTGTGTGTGTGTGTGTGTGTGTGTGTGTGTGTGTGTGTGTGTGTGTTTACATAAAGGTCGTAAAGAGCCAAGCCAAACACCATAGCATTGAATGAGGTCAATTGTTAACTAGTCAGTCGTCCAGTTATTAGTGTTTTGCTGATCACACGTGCCCATCAGAGAGGATGAAGTTCATTACGGCGTGGATTCAAGGAAAGCCGCCAATAACAGGTCTGTTTACACTAGCAATTGCATCGAGAATAGATTGTGCATCAGCCTGAAATTGATGAAGCCAATGGCATTTACTTGACAACATAACTGTCCGGAGTGTGGAAGTGTAGGCGTCGAGTCTCAAGTATTGTTACTCAGGTACAGGAACTTTTAAAGTGTTTGATATATGAGTGTTCAATATCTCTGTAGAATTTCGTGATGTGGAACTGAATCGAAAATTATCTACCTTGCTAACCATGCAACATATTGCGTACCAATCGTCATATATCACCTAGGGGGTCCTATATCTTCAATGTCATTGTTCACTACCATCTTTTTAACCCATTATAGTAAATGGCGGAAGTAAATACTTCATTTTCAACTTTGTCTGACAAGTCGAAATGCATCATGTTTAACTATCACTGTTATTTCGCGACCTCATATCCGTCCAGACAACTAATGTTTCTTTCGTTTCGTTGACTATTCCATATATCTTACTTTATCAGCAACCATCATTTTAAAGTAGATGAATTGCAAATAAAATGCAGTAAGGCAGTCTTTTGATCGATAATTAAGTCTTGGTTCCTGCGATGGAATTTGGGCCACTGGATATTACCAATTGTATAATGGGTTAAACCATTTTTACATATTACCAACGACTATTTCATGAAATAATGACGATAAAGCTTGTGCAATTCATGCGTAAACATCGTTTTATACATATAATCTGGATCTGTCACCATGAGCGTTTCGCATTCTTTTGATTATTTGACGAAGCGCGTGACGAAATTAACGAATTGCATTGCCGGCGAGCGCTACCCATTCACCGCATATTGCAGTTATTATGTTGCAATCTTCTTATTAACTTGTTACATCCGGGACAATTCAGACATGAAAGAACCGGATGTGGCGGGGCTGATATGCTAGCGAAATATGTTAGATTTTGGGCATTATCAAGACAAATCGTCCTGGCAGCCTCGTCTGTTAGAAATACATCGCTCATTCTTATTTCCCTTTGTCATATTGGTTTTACCGGCTTTAATGCCTTACCGTTTTAGAGAAATATTTACGGGCGTGTATTAAGCGAAAATATGTAGATAAATATAATGTTCAGTATGCATAAACAGCATACATCATATGCTATCAGTGTCTATTGTAGTTCATCTGAATCAATACCCTTTACCCAAAGTGGTTCCTGCTTTATAGAAAGTAACATAAGGCACGCGTAGAAATAACGAGCTGCATTGGCGGCGAGTGTGAAATCAACCACTACAAATGCAGCCAACCAAATTTTCTGTTGGCAGTTGTATTATAAGAGCACAATGCACAACATAGCATTTTACACACTTTACTTTATGAAAAAGCTGAAATCCTCTTTTCATTTCGACCCCATTATCGATGCTAACCATATATTACTCGGCATGATTGAAAGGGCGATATACTCAAGCCACTCAGTGGCTTGCACATCTTTTTGCCATAACTAAGTTAAGGAGAGATGGAATCAGCCTGGGGATTGTTTGCTTTTAAAACATATGAGTGTCTGACAATGGAATGCCCCAATCATCTGCCATGTCATGATGTCTCTAAGTGTTAGGGTGTTACGTAGTGTCATTATCAACACTTGAAACCATCATGCTACCTCTTCTAGAGACGCGATTGGTGTCGATGTTATCGACTGCCACCGTGCATTCATGCAGGGGGCTTAACGCTTGTCATGCAGCAAAAACGAACTTGAAATGTGGACATCGCGACAGCTTGACAGCGCCAACAACACGATAGCGAATGAATGCTTGTACTCAAGCATGTTCTTGCTCCTTCACGTGTACTCTAATACAATTGGGTCTGAGGGGTAATTATTGGCAAAATTGGTGTAATTTGAGGATAAGAACGTTATCATGCACGATTATATTCGAGGGATTATATCCATATTTGCATATTATAAGCGGATAGGGCTTATTCACTGCATGCATGTCAATTGTTTACCTAGCACTTAATGTGCTTTTGGTTTTAATCCATGGAGGGAGCGCATGATACAATGGTGAATGATCGGGGATTGTTTCACATTCACAACAAATGCAACGTATGTTAAAGCAAACATTATCCCATTGGACTGTAAACTTATAGATATTGATGATTATTATATTGATTAAGTACATGAATCGTTGGAAAATGTTATCAAACAGGCATTGTCACCATGTTGACAGGCTAGAGATTCTATCTGGTATTAATTACGAAAAAAAGCTCGATTAATGGTGGTTAGCTATTTGACATTCTAACGCAATTTAGCTTCGGCAAAGAGCGAATGCTAATGATTTAGAACCTGTGGTTCTCAGATGATGCACGTCAATGGGAAAACATCCTCTTTCCAAATGCCAAATTATTGCTATAATGGCCCGAATGTAAGAAAGTAAAGACCACAATAGAATATGACATTTAATTTTACATATTAGTTCTCATTATCAAGGTGAAGCTATACTATAAAGGAAAGCAATGAACGTACATTATTGATCACCTCTCAGACATATGCCTTTTCCGTTTAAGTGCTATTTAATATTTTTGTTACTTTATTTACATAACGTGGCAAGCAAATGGTAGAATAAAGCATTGGTACTTAGAAATAATGTAACTTGATGCGCCAAGCACTCTTGAAGACGATGATGTTGCCAACAATAGAAAGTAATTCGACGGATTTTGTATAGAAAGTAAAAAGCACATTAAAGGGTAAGCCACATTTCAGGTAGAACTCTCGTAAGCAAAATGGAACTATCCAAAACAAATATGAATATGCGCTTATGTGAAATCGCAAACGGTTTTAATAAATCAGTAATGTCAACCAATAGCGAATTATGAAGTGGCTGTTAGATTTAATGGAAATATGTTTGGTGTTAACCCAGATCATTTTGCAAGCTGATCCACGGCATTTGTTTCGATCAACAATGTTAACGTATGCCTTATCGTCTACACTGCAGTGAGTCTAACACCTGTGTTGGTTCCCTTAAGAATACCAGATATCAAAGTTACATAAATGTACAAATCAGCTTAAAAGCGGTTAACAAACTCGCATAATTTTTAATTGACCAATTAAGTGGTTAGCGGTAATGCTGCCCATAGCAAATAATCTATCACAAACAAATAATTGATCACATTTAGGTAAATTCATACTGTCCAACAAAGTTGATCAATTTGCAGGGTCAGTTATGTAACATCTACCATATAATGAGTAGAAATCGCCATGGTTGGGCCTTCTTGTAATCTGCCATCTGGTGCAACAACTATAGACAAGTTAAACAATCATTCTGTTTATACATTCGATCAAATAACATCATTTGACGAGCCAATATCACGTATCGACCCCCTAGGTCTACACAAGGCACCACTGCATGTGGAAGTGACACGTTGCGCATTCCAGCATCTATGGCGCTCAATTCGCATTGCATTTGTTTGCTGAAAGAATCCAACAGAACTACTACTTAGGGACCAACTTGTTAATTACTTATTCTGTACTCTTAGCCATCTATGTTAACTGCTTAAACCCGACGCAAATGCGAAAACGTGCTGTGAGTTAAGTGTTTTAATGTGCTGCTATTCAACTGCATTGTCCCTGTTATCTCTGTAAATAACCAAGCGTGATGTAAATGGCATATTTTTATGCAATGGGTTTCATCTGATGTGTCCCTGATGTCTCTGTAAATGAGCGAAAGTGCAGGAAATCAAGTGTTATTCTTTGGTGCACTTCAAAGTAATGGTTCTTGTGGTAGTTGCAAAACTGCTTCGTCAGTATTCAATTTTTATGCTCGCAATGTTTGATAATTAAAGTAAACAATTAAATAGTAAACACATTACACGTGCCTCATCATATACCGACTTTTCAGAGCAGTGGAATTGAACTGCAAAATATTTCAAATAAAAAGCATCATAACATATAATGTATTGTAATGCGCTAAGACGGAATAATATAACACAGACTCGATTCAAAGGGCCGACTAATCTCCTGAGGCATATTTAATCTAGAACTGACGAGCAAATTCGTTCATTATCGACCACATATAGCAACTGACATTTTAGATCACAAAGACCCGGGTTCGAGCATTCCATGTCCGTAGGAAATTAATTGTGATGAATAGGACAAAGCAATTTGTCTTACTATCCGCATCAAAAGATCCAGCAGAAACTACTATATCAGCCTTTATACACCCTTTATATGGCAACGACAGTCTATTATAAGGTGACGTTAATTATTTTAGGAAGCGCGTTGGTGAGGTGGCGCCATATGGCGGATTTACCGGGACGTAAATCATCCACACCGGCATTCAATACCGTGCGAGTATGCATTGAACGACGCGTAAACGCGCCACACTTTACCCTTACTGTTTGCGAACAAAGGCTCTGGAGGCCAATAGGCTTCATAAATCATAGCTAGAAGGCTTATATTGTGAATGCCTGAATACTACGGAAGCCACTGTAAAGGATAAAACACCGTTAGTTAGATGTATTCATTAGATGGTACATTAAACAGTGCGCAGGGGTTTGTGTGCTAAAAGTAGGACAGAAGGTAACATCAATCAGAGCTGATGGTTTCATTTCATGAATGCTTAAAAGCCGCAGTAACCATGGTATACTACATACTAATCACCACTAGATCGATGTGCATTGATTCCATAGTATGCATGTGCAGTGTACTATGATTTGTATGCCAACATTCAAGCCATGTCGATAGATATCTGATTTGTTACTCGCGTTCTACAACTATCAAGGATATTGACAATCAAAATTTCCCCGCAGCATATAAAGCCTGACCGAAAAAGGGGAGCGTTACGGTTCCATATGGCGACATCATATCGGAGCGATGAGAAATTATTTGTTTTACCGGACTGATTGCTGAAGACGAATCGACACCAGCTGATACATTACAGCTACCGAGAGCCTTTTGTACGCGTCTGATTCGAATGTCAAAAGGCGGAATCTGCACAACCTCTAATAGGATATCACCATAGGTAATCCTGATATTATTAATCCACAAAAATAGTCTGCATGTTTTGCTTTGGATGCCATTTAACTGTAAACAACGTTCACGGTTTATATGACCTATTCTGTATTGCAGCAGTATCGAAAAGAAAAGCCTGTACCAGCATTCGACCAGACGTCATCCTGTCCTGACGGAGTCATGGCAATCAATCGGTAGGGATCTCAAGGTCTCTTTACCAAATATATCAATATAGGGCCAGTCGCCCTAAATATCCCCCCGCAAAAAAGGACATTATCACGCCAGAGGAGAATATAAGGTCATGCAGAAAGGTTCACAAGGTTCATCGAGACCACAGCACTTTATGGTCGACACGAAAGTTCCATTCACGACATAGTTAGTTGAGCTAACGTCACGCCGTTGTTAATCATAAACCTTAACGACATAACAAACCATTTCAATTTTCATTGAATGAGTGCAAACAATCACAACATCAATATTACCCCCATACAATTGTCCGAACACGACCACTTTATATGTTATTAACCATATACTAAATTTCCCGTTGGAAGTTTGGAGGCAGGTCTATATGGCGCCGCGGGAATGATATACCTTGAGTTGGACAATTTCGTTTACCAACATTTTAGCTATCTGAATGCGGTTTATTTAGTTACTTCGAAAAGAGATAGTTTCGACCTTTTGTTTGTTTTGCTTGAGACCCAGAAATATTTATTTCGCGACTGCTCTCTGATTCTATCAACCCCTTCTGTTACTGCTTTTGCTGCTTACTAAGAAGTTTATCTAAGGTGATATTTATAGCAAGTTTGAAGGTCTGAAGACATATACGTTATAAAGGCGTAGCTTACTGTCATCGCTGTTAGCGTGATGAATTGCATAGTAAGGGCTAGGGGGCACCCTTCTCGTTTATTCTGACATTGATGTATTTTGAAAGAGGCCATACCACCGATATTTCACTTCACATCACCTTGTATCAGCATTCGACATACTTGACGTTTAGGAAGATATTTATCGTGGGGTTAACCTGACAATTGGATAGATTCTGGGCATTATCAAGACAGATCGTCTCTATAGCCTCGTTCATGGCTAGGCTATAAGTCAAGCAATATTTCTGAGCGAAACCAAATATGTCACAAACTGATCGTAGACATCATGGGCAAGAAGGCGATCGATCATCCCAAATACAACAAAAACAATTTTTCTGTGGACTCTTTCAGGTCAGGAGCAAACTGAATAGTATTGCAATTGGCAAATGATATCAACAAAGGCTAAATTCCGTTAATATCCGCTAGTTAATGACATTCATTTCTAAACCAAATATTCTAAATTAGCTTTTCATTGACTTAAGGCAATCTAAACCCGTGAAGAAGCCGAATGGTGTCAAATCCTTAAATCAAAAGGTAGTCCACTAAAGCAACGCACCGGCTTTCTAATGCATATGTAATTCACGGTTTCCAACATGTAACCATATGCCTCAGGGATGTTTCACTAACCAGTTTTGATAGTTAAACATGTTTTATTCTAACATGCTACATTTCATCATGTCATATTGAAGTATTCTTGAGATTTTACCTTTAGATTTAATTAATGAATGTGGCAGCTTTCTTGTGGATGGTAATGATTAGATTGGTTTTACATTACATTTTCAATATAAATAGTTACCAAGCTGTATGATAACGTAGGGTAAAAGTTTAAGCTTGTGAATATTACAATTGGCATTTGATTAAATAATGTGGAGCTTTCGACAACAGATGTCACTAATAAGAGCGAGAAGAAATATCTTTTTGAGATTTTGCTGTCACTGTTTCTACAATGTAATTAAATCAATCCCGACTTTATACATAGAGATGCTGTAAAAGTTTAATCAAAACACAGTCGTTACCAAAATGATGATAACAAATCATCAAAAGTCCTCAATACTATGAGCTGGTTTCGGCAGTGTTAAAAAATGGCTTTTTGCACAGCTGTCGGAATATTATATTTCAACGCTTCAACATGATTTATCTTTATAACGGTCACGACAGAATGAACAAGTTAAATTTTATAAAGGCAATCATATATTACTGCCAATCGTTTGATTACAGAATAATCAGTAATCATCACTGATATATCTTTATGTGGTAATGTTTGACTTTTGATTTGCTATAAGCTGTTGATAATTTGCTAAATCGATACATCTATTGTGTATGCTTTATCATTACTGAAGTTATACATGATATTGATTATGATCTAGCTTCTTCAATAGATCTAAACGTATTGTGAAATTGCATAATATCTTACCTTTGCATAACTGTTGTGTGATTGTGTTCACAATTGCAAACATTGTTAAGTTGGTAGGTGCAAAGACACTCTTTAATTAACTTTCATATCACAGTTCATCTCGGGATTGATATCAGCAAAACCATCGGCTGAATAAAGCCTGCATCACTGCGACTAGTGTGAGCGTATGGGAATATATTCGCTTATTCTATGCCGCGAAGATTATGCTTTGTGCATTTGGTGTCTCTAATGGCCGGGTATTCTAAGAGTTATCGCATATTGCCTTACGGCTGTAAGTCACGAATGATATCCATTACTGTAAGTAATTGCCTAAGTACTTATCCACATCTTTGTTTTTATCGACGGTACATTATACTACGTACGATGGGTAGACGTGCGTAAAGCCACGCCATACTCTCTGCGCTGTGATTACGTGTCTAATGTAAGAAAGCAGAGAGTCATCTGAATGTCTGCTTGCAATCGAACGCAAAGCAATGAAAGATATCTTAAGCATCAATAATTATGATGTATGGGAACAGTGGGGTGGTGAATGTACTGACAACTTGTGTTATGCAGCAAACTTTTCAAATTATTACAATTACAAATTACATGGTATTGCACGAACTATGCCACATTAAGGTAGTGTAATACAAGCATGTTGAATGATTATCTGAGAACATATTGTACTTACGCTGCCGTTAATTATCAGTCGTGATCGAATATCTTGGATCAAAATTACATTTGTATACCCCCAGCAACGTATAGAGGAATTATACCAAAAACATCTCATGTCATGATGTAATTGAGGCCTATTGTACCCTGTCACACTAATGCGTCCATGTGCCAAATAATGGTTTCATTGTTGTACTGCATTTGAGATTATCATAGCTCATTTGCAATGTGATAACTATGTGAACATAGTTAGAATAAAAAATGTATTAGAGGCAGTTATTAGAGGATTCATTCCATTATGAGTAAATTTCGTGCGCTTCTTTGCAATTGTTAAGGATATTTCCCCCCAAAAGACGTAATGTCATTTTTAGTATCGAATGTCATGAGTGTATCTATGCATGGAGGTATTGTAAAATAACGTCCGCATCCAGACACGAAATAATTTTAGTCTAAGCTATAAATAAAGGGTTTGTTAGTCATAGTAAATTAATTACTACTATTTGGCATTGTATCTTAACTTGCGTCGAACGATATATTATTTAAGCTGACATTTTTCATGAAATAGAACTGAGCACAATTTGCATAATTCTGATCTTGGTTAGGTGATTTTTAACTAGAAACAGGTCTTATTTTGATGTCACTACAAGGGCTTTGTTTCCGCGGGACGATTACCTACAATTTACTTATTACTCGGATACAATACTTGTGCTGCCATGTGATAGTAATATGTAGAACAAATTATACGGAATAACATCATAATTCGATACTTCGGTGAATAAACAAAGGATCAAATATTATTGAAGGTATATCACCAAATGTTAACGTATAAGTCTTCGATGAATTGTTTTGTTTGCTTATAGTAAGATTATCACACGTAAGAGAGGTATACAGTGTTAACATGTGGTCACTATCGATGTCACAGTACTATGGCAAGGCCTTTGTTTATATAATGTCATGCTGCTTGTTCCCTCATACCTGCTCCATAAAAGCCTTTGTTGGCTTTGAACTTACATAATAGGTTGTGACGTTTTCGACGTTCTGTTCAGGATGCGAGGATGATACAATCTAGTTCAGATAAAACTATCAAAGAACATGCAATTTATACTCAGTATATTACTAAATCAGTCAGTGTTAAAATGCTGTAGTTCTTTGCAATTCGGCATCATATCGTACAAAATAGTCGATTGTCCATTAAGTATTGTTAGTATTGCAACGCGTATTTGACATTTCCCAAGATGGATTAATGAAGTCATTACATATCTTGCGCCGCCAAACACCCATTTATGTCACGTCATTTGTCATGACACCGTAGTTATTTTCTCAGTATTATTGGCATCATTATTATCAATTTATCTTCGATTATACTTTCAGACACAAGAATTTTTAACTTTCAACAAATACGCAGTCTTTAATGTTCGGGTTCTTACATGTTTTATTATATCTCAGCATTATCCTCAGTTTAACAATTTTCAATATCCTTTTGATTCGTAACATATATTGAGTTCAATGATTTATATATATCATAATTACGGTTCTGACTGCTCAGGATATCGTCCAGTCGTCTATAACTTATTGTCAAAAAAATAATAGGAGTAGATTCAGAAGAGCATAACATAAGTTAATTCTACTTGTTATTGTGCACGGATAGATGACGTAGGTTCTGTCCTTAATCTCTAAATAGACACATGGGCTGCGGTGATGATAGTTTGTTAATCCCTCATATTTGATCACGTGTGATTGCTTTCCGCATCACATATGCAAAATAAAACCAATAAGGACAATTTCTGTGAAAGATAGGATCTACAGACTGCTCAGCCTTGTCCAATCTCGCTCATAACAGTATTTGCATCACCGCCTGTTGATCCGTGAAGATTAGCCAACGGAAACAAGCTTGCTTGCATATCATATGAGCTCAATAACCACATCTTGCTACAATGCTGTATTCTTCGAATATGCGGCAACAAAGAACGCTCAATATATTATCAGATGTGTAGCAATCGCTAATATGCGATGGATTTAAATCCCATGAATATCTAAGTCTAGTATAGAATTGTGCTAAGACAACCAGCGGTGCAGCTTATCTCAAAGCTTAGATCATCAGTATTATACAGGACATTAATAAACATGTATTTTGTGTGATTTTTATTACATATTCAACTCCAGAATTCCTAAATCTATATAAATCTTGATTGGGACAGATGAAACTAGTAGGTAGTGTGCCTTGTTTATCCCTGGTGTAACCTTGGATATGCAAAGCAGTATGTACTTAAACCCAACCATCACAATCAGCCCTATCGATCTCAGTGGGCGTGGCGGTCAACAACATCAATGAATTCTTGCGTTTAGTTTGGTCAAATATGGTTTAATCTGATGAGGCATTCTTTTGCGATATACAGCGATTTCCGCGTTGATTTTGATTGTTACAGTTATAAGCACTAAGATGAGCAACGTAAAAGCATAACGCAGAGTGTATATCTTATTAACCGATAAAACATTACCACGGCAAACGACGACAATCTTTCTGGTGCAGCGAAACAGGCATCAGTTAGTGACGTGAATCTTGAAGGATCAGTATAGAATCAAACTGTGTGACAGTTATGAAGCCCAACAGAACGCAAGTCCATGTTGTCAATGTGATATGAATTGATTGTTTAATTATACCCAGCCATGTTTCTACGGGTATGATGAATATCATCTGATAATCCTCTGGAATCCCAACATTTCAATGTAAGGGAGTACGTCCCAGCGCTTAAACAGACACATTTACTCGCGTCTACGTTTCCATTCTGGCTGCCACGCTAAACAAGCAGTGTGTTGTATTGACCAACTGATACCATGTTCTTTACTCTTGTGTAATTGCAATACAAAATTGCTAATTGGCACTTGAGGTGAAGAGGATTGTGATGCCCTCGTTCGTCATGAATATCCTGTATGCTTCACATCATGATATGGTAAACATAGTTTGCTGCCTGCTATTGCTATAACTGCGACTGTAAAGAAAATATGATAGCGAAGGAACAAGGTGGCTGACTAATTAGCTTAGATTCAAACCTACTGGTTGTGGTAAAAAATCCAGTCCGTTATTTGATCATTATTTGTAAACCAATTAGAAATCAAATAATTTACAAAATAAATGCACTTCACATGTAATTATCATATATTGGGGGCAATGGCATATCCATCGCATTTGCATTACACCATAGCAGATGTGTTCGGGCTATTATGAGATCTGAATCGTGTTTATGATAATAGAAAATGATCGTTTATACGAACTGTAAAGTATCTACTAAAGTTAAATTGTATCGTCACTAATCTATGAGATGCGAGAATACACAGCTTCTTGGATCTTGCTATATATTTCCCGCTGAGTACATTTTTTGGTAAATATAAAGTGAGAATTCAACATCAAATTCAAACATTACGACTTAAGCCGACGATTATCCATTATAAAGATCCAAGACTCATTATTGATTAAGTGTTAGGCATTATAAGCTGATAAGCCTCGTTTGCTATTTTGCTTTAGAGCATTGTTTGGCTTTGTTCTATCCTATACACATTTGTTATATACCGACGTTATTGACAAAATGTTTGCGCCATTGATGCGGGTTGCTGTGGCGTTAGCAATACCGCATTTTAAATACGGCGAAATGACCACAATCAAACATCAAGAAGCAGTGAGGTGTAGGGCTTAAATCTGCATGGTATAACTCTCTGTTATCTTCATTCTGACTGGTATGTATTTTAAGGATAATACTAGGTATGTAAACTAATTTTCAAGAACATATTTTCTTGTTGGTCATTGTTGCTCTAGAAAATGGATGATTATTTCAAATCTTGTGTTTACTTGTGAAAAAGTGAAATCAAGTTGCTTCAATGTTAACACATGTTTCGATATTAGGCTGAGAGAGATCGTCAGCAACTGATCAAATGGGAGCCCATGTGCACTGTATTTACACTCAAGCTGTCGCCTAAGTGGATGCACGGGCTATGTTAACAGTCAAGAGCACGGTAATGCTGCGATAGCACGGTAATGCCAAACGGCCGCGTTTTTTATCGCATTAATTGAAAATTAAAGACATTGCAACATCGGACAATGATATAACAAGAATGCGAACATAACAACTCAACACAGTTACATCGTACATTGCACAGCGGCAATATCAAAGTGGAGCTACATATGAATAGCTGCGTGTGTTTGCAATTCATCATATTCTCTAATGAAGCAGGGAAACAATGACAGAGCGCCGAGTGATCACTCGATCTATCGTTCAATGACCTGTGTGTGTTTTTTGTATGTTGATGACCCATGAATGTAGAATTTCATATTGCTTTTTGATTATGATAAATGGTGATCGAGTTACTGGCACTGATAATCTTTTGGTCTTCAGTTGGAGACTGAGTAACCCATATACCTTTTAAATACTTGTCATTGTAAGGTGCAGCCAAAACAACAAATACAATTGGTTTGACTCTAAAGGTATAGCTCAACAAGACAAAATAACATCGATTCAGACAATGCTGCATACCGTCCAGCGCCCATAAAAAGACGTTGTTTAACTCTTGTTGCCACTTACAGTAGACGACAATGATAATCGGTGAGGTGCTCGCCATACCGTACTTTGCAACTATGATTCATGACCAAAATAAAACGGATATTTGCTAAAGAAGAGGAAAACATATTAACCGTCACAAGAAACTCTCAGTAAATGATCAGATGAGAAGAAGTATGAGCCATTATTAGTAGAGAGAGAAGTTTATGCTGACCAAACTGATGGCCAAGCATACCTTTAAAATGTTAATCATGATACATACACGCATGTCCCTGAGCAAAAGAGCCGCTTGATAAGAATTTACTGACTACTACAACACACATGTCAGTGGTAGTGATGGGAGCTAATGATCAATGATAAGTATAGGGTTTAATTGCAAACCAAAAGGAGTGTGGTATATGGTTCCTTCAATGGCGGGTGGGCTGGGGGAGGGTGGGTAGGAATACACTAATATATATATAACGTTATGTTATGGCAAAAAGAGCTAGACCCTTTGTAATTTCATTAATTGAAATTGATTCACCAAGAATACATGACAATAATATTTGTTGTTTAAAACATTTGATGCAATCTTATTTCGATCAGTCTCTCAAACAACACTGACAGACGCGTGAAGCACATTCGTTGAGAGTGAAAATGCATTGTATAAATGTTGGATATTGGCAATTTACTCAAACTCCAATGGGCACCTAGCATCTAATGATAAACATAAACTGCATCAACAAAATGAGTATGTACATGACTTTAAGATACAAGAGCACAATCTTTACATCTGTTGTGTACCACACATGCCACACATATCTCGATGCAGATTAGTTAAACTGTCTGTTTAAAAACTGTATTTAACAAGACGCGTATCATCATTTATTTCTTGACAATGACTCCAACGAGAGCCATCACGATAAGGCTTCTATAATGAGATGTCATCTCGGGGGTGGCATAAAAACGTGTTATTGCAGTTTTTGTCTCCTCGCTTGACCGTTGATGAATAGTATAGAAGGTAAACAGCAGTGATTTCTTTCCGAGAATGTGTTTGTTTAACCTGAAACAAGGACCTGGTTTAGAGTAAATGTGATTTATATGACAAATAAATAAATAAACAAAGTAATGCTTGCTAAACTTTCTGAATGATATATGTTGGATAAGCTAGTATTCGAACTGGGCGCAGTATTACTATCTTATGTTCACGCATGTTGTTGCGTAGGCAAGATAAATCCTCCACAATTACTTAACTAAGTATGAGTCATTGGAAGACCACACATACGAAATATGTATTCAATCTCTCATGCGACGCTGTTGACCAACTATAGCCACAATAACGAGTTCGATATGTTTGTTTGTAGTGATGTGTAAAATGTCCTCTAAGCCGGTTAGATATACACATATAGCCAAAAGGGTTATACTTGTTTTCAGCCAAGTGCATATCAGCTGCTTGTAACAATAACAGAACGATTGTTTTCGTCGGGTCGGGGATGTGGAGGGGGGAGGGGGAGGGTGGGGGATAGCAACGAGGAATATGCAGACGTTAGAGGTTTGTCGTTATGCCTAAACCTACCAATTCGGCAATACCTACTTTGGCGTAATTGATATAATCATCATTAAAGGTATAATTATAATAGCGGGTGTCCAAGAGGATGAAAACAACATGCTAGGCCGTAATATAAGGCGATGTTGTCCGCCTATTTGATCATAAAGTCGTAGGGAACCATAACAGGATAATATGCTTAGATTCTGGAGAGCAATAACTAAAATCTGCAGGTTAACAAACATCAGTATACTCACCATGTCTTATTATGAATTTTAGGTGTATTCGACATACTGGTTTTTGATAGTTACCCTAGTAGAGATGGCAGCATTACGACAGACAATCGTCAGTTAAGCACCTAACTATTACAAAGATCATTCATCATCGCGCATCGTTGACCGTGAACTACAGCTAAAATAGCCGAAAGAGGAATAGGTTGACACCATTCAACGCTACAGCACGACCCAGTGACAGCAAAATTTGTTAAATATGCAGTTAATGTACATTTTACTGAAGCAAAGAAAATAGCCAGTGGTTAAAATAAACTATCCAAGAGAACTAACAGCTGTCTGTTGGCGTTAGGCGCGCGATTTGGCAAGCACCAATAAAATTGCAAAACACAAAAAGAGGGTTGCCGCTAATCTACTTAGGTTTAGATATAGCCACTGTCTGAGAAACATTGAAGACCGAAGACTTGCCTTATATCTGAAGAGAACACAAGCTCATATCTATTTGAGGTGGTACCGAATGCAACCATTAGATTGATGTTTGCGCACCAATAGGTAAATGAGCAACGCCAGGAAGAAAAAAGATTAACGCCAGACGTTGTCAAAATGGGCAGCTAATTAGATTCACTAAATATAACAACTTGAACAGTCTGTGGCATCATGGTTGTTGAGCATTATATTATACACATGTGTGCTTTGTCCCAGTCGAAAAGTTAATACGTGTTTATACCAACCCGTTTATCAATTTTAATCTAAATATAATAATCTTAATATTATATGCAGTTGGGCGGCAGACACTCAACCATTGACGGAATCGCGCTTGCTACTATGGCCATGCGTGCAACGCTGTTTAATACCTTAAATTACCAGATGTGAAATACGTGTCACTCACCAAAAATATTCACACTCCGTTTTGATTGTCCGCCCACAGTGCACCGCGCTTCTTGATTTCCACAGACACCTTATCTCACAGTACATTGTTCCAGCAAAATGCATGGCCCCCTGGGTGTTTGGCACGGATTGATTGGAAGATATATTGGTGGAGCTAAAGGTGTCCTCTAGGGCATACAAGTCAATATTAGCCTAGCATGCCATATAGCTAAGATATTTTTGGTGCACGGAACATAATTGAAGTCTTAGCCTTACAGATAATTTTGTGCCAACAACAAAACTACCTGGTTGAGAACGAGTATCGATTGATCGAAATCGCTTGTTTTAATAATCGATCTTATTTATGAAGAGACAATACGCAGCAATATCTTGATTTCAGTTAAGCTTGCAGCCCTCATGAGATAGCATTGCACCAAGCAATACGTTATCATAATCACTAACGAATCAAAGAATTTGGATAGCATCACAACAGCTACACTGGTGATATTATTTGCATACATATGTTTACCATTCCTTAAAATCGCGGACGATCAGGTGATCATTAATGGAAACATTTTATTCAGCACAAGCTGGTAATGCGATCACAAATGATTCCGGTACTTTAATAAAGCATCATAAAATCTAGCGGTTTATCAGTGATAATGATCGTTGCTGTAAAACATTTGCCAAAGATTTGCTTACACCATTCGCCCTGTGCATATCACAGCTTTGTCATGATTTCACTACCCTGAGTTATATTTGGATAAATAAAAAATTAAACGAGATTGGCAATTTTGATAATGCAATCTGTTGCTAGGTATCATGTTTAAGCTGTCAGTCTCCTTTAGTAAACGAAAAAGGCGAATCCATTAGTAATTTTTGGTAACCTTGTTGTGTTGGTAAAATGTCTTAATAGTTATAACTTTTTTTAATCCATATTGTATGTCATTACCTTTCACCAGCGAAATGGTTGGCTGTTTTGGGGACAGCATAAGATGTAGACAAATATTTGATATTTTCCTAAAAACCAACATCAAAGCTTGTATACTCTATTAACACTCTGTACTTAACGCAGATTTTCCAGGCAACACATCGCTAAATCTGATTTCCATAAAGATTAGCTGTATTGAATAATATGCTTATGTCTGCAATTACCAATGACCGACTGGTGATATCCAACGTTAACCATCATGTGCTGAATACTGGTATAAATGCATGTCGAAGTCAAAATTAATGCAAGTACCAAGCATTGTAAACACTTGTGAACTGAGTGCCTGGCTTCTGCTCGCCCATAACCGGCGTTGGCACTAATTCACCATTGGTGACTGTTGTATTCTTGGCTTAGAATAATGATAACCTTTGATGGTCATTAATCGGAAAATTGTCATAACGCACTGAAATAAATTAAAATAGTTATAACTCTGCTAATCGCTTCTTTATTTACAATTTGTGATCCCTGCCTATATCAAGTGGAATGCCATGAGCCAAATATCATTTGGGGGTCCAGCACTAAACGAGGTATATGGGCCCTTATGGCTACGGGTGCTCTTTTGCAAAGAATCTGTTGTGTTCCTTTTTGAAAAGTAATGCGAATTATCTAATCAGGCAATATATCTGGTTCGATCATTTATTTGCTATGAATAACGCAGATGTTCCATGTGAGCGTTTTACATGCAAACACCTTGAGTGCTAAACAAAAGTGCTTACTTAATTCAACATTGGTCACAGAAAATCATTCAAATGCAAAATATCACGCTTGCATATACGACTACAAGCACAGATTGACTGTAATCATTTATTATTCTCCAGTAAACAGATATGGACACGTTTATCTGGGATTCCAAGCGCCAACCTCATTTATAAAATTTTGATCTTTATATGGGTTCCAGTGGGTCACGGATCACAGGTTGTTGGTTTTTGCAAATGGTTTGTGAAAACGGATTGGCAAAACCGATATGAGGTATGGAGGAAACCCATAAATTCTAGCTGTAACGGTCTATTAGGTTGTGATTTTTAGTGTTGTAAATGCGATCTCAATGTTTGCTGAATAGATCCTAAATATAGTTCCGTTAAGCTTGAAACATGAGGCTGGGTGTTCTTCTGCACTTTAATAAGATGCTGCAATTGATTTACTTGTTTCCTGGTATACAGGCTCGATAATACAATATTCCTGCTTGGTTGTGAATTCTGCAGATAACGAAGCAACGCTAGCTCATAATTTTGTATGACGCTGATCAACGTATAGCTTAAACGGTGAAAGGAGAGTTATAGTTTAAGTGGTTCGCGAGTGAACGTAAGATCGGATTTATCGGGCAATTTATAAGCTCATTTTCTAATATTCATAATGTCAGGTTAAAATCATTGAAGCCAATGACATTTACTTATCTTACATAACAGCCTGGGGAGGTAGAAGCATATGCGCGGATCTCAAGTATTGATCCTCAGGTACACGAGCTTTTATAGTGTTCGATTCATGAGTGCTCTCAGTGGATGGTGTTGAATAGAAAGCGTCTACCTTAATAGCCATGCCATTGATTTTGCAACATATTGCGTGGCGCATCGTCATGTATTCTTTAGGTGGTGCTTTATCTAAAATTAATTTTTCACTTCCATCATTTTAAACCATTAAAGTGGGGGGAAGTGCTGACATCAACCACAGAAAATACAGCTAATCAAATTCTCTGTTGGTTTTTTTATAATACAGGAGCACAATGCACAACAATTTACACACTTTACTATATGAAGTCCACTCCAAATATCATATCTAACCATACCGTTTACAATGCGATGTCCCGTCAGCGTCCTTCTTTACTACATACATAGGTTCACGGATCGTTTATTGAATATACGATATAGTATGTGTGATGAACCACGGTGTAAGGGGTTATGTGGTTGTAAATGTACAGTATCTTAACTTGAAATAATACTGAAACATCAAATTATATTCACGGAGGACTTGGTGTTAATTGCCATAAACAAACGTCGGTATTGTTTTGATTTGCTAACAGGCATAATTCACATGGCTGAAAACAATCGTCTTAAGAAGATATTTGTCTATGACTGCGAACCGATGCCTCATAGGAGCCCTGAACCATCATCAACCTAGATTGTTTATCTGTCTGCTGTCATTGCGTCCAATTATCTGGGGCAGCATTCAGTCGGCACTCACACTAAAACATATTTCTAAGCAAGCAACCCACAGATGACAGCACTGATTACCTTGAAGCATGCTCAGAGGGGTCATGCACATGACAAATCCCAATTACTGCTTTTTAGCGAATGATATCGGTATACAGCTAAAGACATCGCAGACGGATAATCGCCCTGACGCTGGTCACATCCTTACCTTGAGTGACAGCCCTATGTACTGATACACAACTTAGCTTTTAGGGACGGTAATTGATGTAAAGGGTGGATGTGCTTTATACCACGTCATCCTGGCTATGCATTTAATTCAGGTTGCCTGTGTGTGTGTCTTACACTCGTGTTTACACGTCTATGGCACGACAGCAGGGAGTCATATTTAGTGTGTGTTCGCACAGGGGAATTGTTTGTGATAGGTTGCGCAGGTTTAGCGTCCACTTCTCAGAGGCATGATGAATAATGTGATTGTCTCTCTGCTCGTTTGCGTACCACGAAACTGGTACGATTGAACTGTTCTCTTTATTACTATTGGTATAATGATTATTAATATTGATTTCTAATATGTTATAGTCTTAAGCTCATACTCACATCATAGATTAATGATCCTATTCATTATTTGCAAGTACTCATTTGTTGATGCATGCATGGTGAACATCATGTACTGACTGATCAACTCTGGTGCCATAGCACTGACAAGTGCACACTCCCCCTTATTTATTATGTCGTGAGCTTCATCACACATCAATTGTGTCAAACGTGCAACTTTCTAACACTGTTTTTAATCCCTTGTACCGTACATGAGGAGTGAGCACTAGTCAATCGGTTTTGATACTTTTTGCAAACCATGAAATTAACACTTTTTATGCTGTATGATCAAATATTATGATGATTATTACAGAAGCATACTTTTGTTAAGAATATGCCAGATAAAGTGTCTAAGTTAGTTGATCTACTAAACTTTTAATATATGTTTACTGGGCCAACCACAACAGCCAATCATTCATCTTGTCTTACAGCTGACAAGACCAGGCGGACGAATTCCATTTAACGCGTAGGGCATGATAATCCGCGTACAATGGAACTATTTATGATTGGAAATGCCTCCCTGGTGGATATTAGGGAAACAGTCATAGCCTTTCAAACCTGGTTGCTTTATGACACCACCATGTTGACATGCTAATAATTCTTTCTGGTATTCAATTTGGTAGAAACAGGTCGACTAAAGTGGTTAGCTTTTTGACATTTCAGCGCAATTTAGCTTCGACAAACAGCGAATGCTAATGCTGTGGTTATCAGATGCGGAAAACACCTTCTATCGCACCGTGAACGTTTGCCGGATCGTCCATCCGTGTTTGCTCCTTTAAGAATACCAGATATAAAAGTTACATTAAGGTACAATCAGGTTAAAAGCGGTAAACAAATCAGGTATATTTTTTTAATTGACCAATCAAGTGGTTATTCATAATGCTTCTCAAACAATTTATCTATCACATAATGGTAAATTCCTACTGTTGATAAAATTTGCAGGGTCAGTTATGTAATATTTACCCTATAACGAGTAGAAATCGCCATTGTCGGGCCTTTTTGTAATCTGCCATCTGGTGCAACAAACATAGACAAGTTTAATCATCAACATTTCGTTTATACAATCGATGAAAAAACATCATTCGTTGAATCAATATCACTTATCGACCCTCTAGGTTTACGCAAGGCACCACTGTACACGGGAGTGACACACTTCAATCGCAGCGCATTTCAGCAACTATGGCTCCCAATTAGCATCGCATTCGTTTGCTGAAAGAATCTAACAAAACCAGCCACTTTCACACACTTTGGTCTGCAAAACCGAGAGTATTTTCATTTGTTAATGAGACAACGGAAAAGGTCTGAATTAATAAATGCCAACCCAACAGATGAACAGCAGTATTACAAATGGCACACAGAATAACTTACGGAATCGATGATTACTTTATAAGGAGCCAACTAATTATTGTGTACTTTGCAGTCACTAGAAACTTCATTGATGGGTTTGTGCAATCCTACGAGACGGCACGTCTTATGCTAATTATTGTTTACTCTGTTCTCTTAGCCACCAATGTTATTTGCTTAAACCCGACGCAAATGAGGAAACGTGCTGTTGATTAAGTGTTTTAATGTCTTGCTCTTCAACTGCGTTGTCCCTGTTATATCTGTAAATAACCAAGCGTGCTGCTTCCAATGGAATCTTTTAATATAATGGGCTTGATATGAATTGCCCCTGGTGTCACTGTAAATGAGCGAAAGTGCAGTGATTCAAGTGTTATCATTTTGTGCTCTTCAAAGTAATGGTTCTTGTAGTAGTTGCAAACTAGCGTCGCCAGTTAAGTTTTTGGTACTGTCATTCTAAACCGGGATCCAGAGAGTCACTGGATATTGATGTTACTGATACTAACTGCTCCATGCATATCTATGTGAATATCTGCCTATTGTTTATCAGGCATTCACCTTGACATCTTAATAGCTATCATGGCACCAATTTTCTCTAAACTTCATCATACGATTAACTTTACAGCAATTTAATCACTTATTGCTTCGGGCAAAGATAAACACTTACATCGCCAAATATGTCACTTGAATATGGGTTTCACATACAACATATTGCTGAAGGAAACTGGGTTTAACAAGTTTTTGATCAATTTTACTCTTAGAAGTAAATTTTGATCCACTGAGGGAACTAACCAGAGTTATTAAATCAAAACAATGCAGTTCAGCGTCGTGCTTGCCATATCGTTGCAATTGGTCCTTACACATGACATTTAGCACTTCACTTTGTTACGGGTGTCTTTTCAAATGTTTAGGGATTAACAAACCATGTAATGTGAGGCATGTATCGAGCTAAAGCGATATGGAATATTGAACATATGCAACTCACAGATCAAGAACAAACTCTCAAATATAAATATGATAAGGCGAAAGGCAGCCATATAGTATGGGGTGAATTTGCGAGCCTGGAATATGTTGAAAAATTTGTATTTGCTATTCGCACACTCCTGCATTTCATAAACACGATGCCTGTCCTTTCCAGGGACACTTGTTTTAATAAACGATCCCGCTCGTGCGTTGTTGAAAGATGACACACGCCATGCAATGCGGAAAAGCAATTTAAAGGATTCATCACAGAGGTTAATGTCTGTACAAACACCGGGTACGAAGTTAATTGAGGTATTTATTACCTGGCGTATACCCCGTTCACAACATGTTGCTCAATTAGCCAGCGGGACAAAACCAATGGAGTTTTAGCCACAAGAATTTATGGTGCTCGGTTAAATATGAGCCACATTGTTATATAACAAACGAGTATTTCCTCAGATTATGTATACAAAGCTATTAGGTGTTATCGAATGTTATAACCCCAAAAAGCGTCATAAAACTAAAAGCCCAGATAAATTAGATTTTGACACTGATTCACAAGTTTAACATTATGCGCGAACAATTGTTAAAGACTCAAGAACAAGCATTAGCTTACTGCCCTCTGCACAGATCATAGCTTGTCAACTACACAGGCTGGTGATAATCTTTAGCTCTGTATTCCATTAAATGATAACTAACGCTGAAAGCATTATCATGTAAATCTACAGCTTTTGTTTTATGCTGACTTACCGTTTTAAACTTCAGTCATTACTTAATTTGTAATCAAATGTCTACAGTTCTGAATGATATAGTGTTACCACATGTGTTTTACTTTGTCAAGCAATCTATTTGATCTTTACTATCAGCTATACTTAAAATGTACGGTCTATTATACAAATAGACATCTTTGTTAGAGCATAGCGGTCTGCTGTTTAGATACTAGACGCATGATAAAAATAATCATATTGAGACTGATTCTATATTCGCTCCCAACCCTTTGATTTGCCTCATCCATTTTTTATGTAAGTTTTCGCCCGCACAGTAAAACTTTATCATCTTTAGGCAATATCGCGTGTTATGCTGATTGCCCAGGAGAGCTGAGCACCACCGGAAACACGACTGCAAACTAATTATATTGCGAATACACAACTCTGTTGGTTGCCCCTTTCCTATGATATAAATAATCTTATCCTACCGTGTCTGACTGGTGATTATTAGCACAACTAATATAATTCAAGTCACCGAAAGTTTCACATTTTTAGTCTTTTCTAGTTATATGTATTTCCTAACTGTCAACCAGTGTATTTCTGCATTGTTTCGGATGAACCTCCGAACATGAACGAAACTTACGAACTGCATTTTGGGCGAATGCTGCTCATTTGTCACATATTTAAGTCAATAGGTTGGGCGCTTCTGGCCAACTTGTGATAACCAAGACGAATCACATATGTCAGTGTGGCTGATAAATTGAGTTGATTCTACCCAAGATCTACAATAATCATTTCCGTGTATACTTGCACATCCTAGCAGCCTAAATGGATCCCTTTGATTACTGTTGCCCAACTGGACGTATTTACATATTGTGTGTGTTCAATGACAATGTATTGTTTTGACTGATAACGCAATACAAAATGATGGAAAGAAATGTCATTTAATCTCTACTACCAGACTGCTAAAAAACAACATTAAATGTGAAAAAGGGAGAGAAGGTATAACTTGTTTGTTTCATTTGTATCCTTACACAAACAGCCCTGTATATGTCCACAGATCAAACAGAGTAGTAACTGAAAGCTGATTAAAGGTTTGCTACTTGACATACGCTACATTTAGTACACCCCTATAGTGCTAAATAGGAATGTTTAAACATTAGGCATAAGACTGACAAGACCTTATCCCTCGTTATATCCAGAGATGTCGAGGCAAAACTAATCATATATTTCTAGCCTCCTACATTGCTTATTATCCATGATTAAGGTCATTACCGGACATTGATATGCATTCATCCGATCATATTGGGGCGTTGATACAAACGGCTGATTATGCCCCGCAAGGATATATTGTATGGGCGTTTTTTTCAAAACATTGTTACTGATAATGAACAACTGAGCATGACCCCGTTTGTTAGGTATTCAATCTTAAGAAGACAATCAGAGTAAACAATGCCCAGACTATGCATGAATATCCTTTATCAGTGTTGCACAGAATGATTGTAGCAATGCATTGGCCATTTGAGAATAATAATGTTGCATTTAACCTTTTTCTCACATCATTGCACCGTTTCTACCCCTTGTTAATTGTAGTGCATTCGATTGCTATATGCTGCTGCCTTGATGACATTCATATCGGAATATAATACATAATGACTACCGGTATCGAAGATATTTACAATATTGCTTGGCATTTAATTCGGTCACGGTATATGCAGGTTTAATTGCAAATGAATGGGCGTGGTTACCAAATGTTTGATATGTCTGGCTTTTCATGATTTTTTTTTTACATTTTGCCACAGTGCGTTTTTGGTATTGATAAATCGTATTCACTCCCAGCAACTTGAATAAACGGACCATTCTCAGTAGCTTAATTTATACCATATGAAAACAAGAACTCTCACGTATTATATCTTCACGCTGTGTAAAATAGAGTTTATCTAACTACCACCAAATACCCACGGTCGAATTGTAAAGTATGGTTTGTTTTTATCATTGTCAGTAATGAGGCGGGTTCGTGGGTCAAGCTTGGTCAAATACTTGTTTTAAAATAAGACTTGCCTGCGATTAATTCACATTAATCGGAGCCAAAAAGCTCACCATAGAAATAACTTTGAGAGAATAACCAAGTTCTTGCTCAGCTACTTACATGTATTATACAAATATAGATAAAAGAAAAATAAATAAATACGACTCAATTTACATCGTAGTTTCATTCCGAAAACAACTCGGTACCTAAGATAGAAACGCCCGAAGTAACCAAGAACCTCACTCAGCCAATAACCCAATACATCCCCGGTCAAAATATTTATCTCCTTTAAATGTCATGAACCACTTGCAACTAATCAAACAAAGAGTGTCGCTGTATAGCTTTATACGTAGGGGCGAGTTTGCGAAGTAGCGCCATTTGGTGGATTTACCAGGACGTGAATTATTCTCACAGGCATTATTTATCGTCTGTATGTACCTTGCACGGGGCGTAAAGAACTCATACATTGCCATCACTACGTGAGAACAAAGGTACTATAGGGAGGGTGGTAGGAGGTTACATATATCAAAGCTAACGGTTTCATTTCAGGCATGCTCGAATGCTGCGGTAACCATGGAATACGACATACAAATTGCCGTTTTTTCATAGTATGCATGTGCATTGCACTAGGATTCTTAAGCCAACATATATGTCATGTAAATAGTTTTCTGATTTGTAACCCGTGTTCCACAACTAACAACGATATTCACTATCGCAATTTCCCTGAAGCAATAATGACTTGTCAGAAAAAGGAAGACGTCACAGTTGCAAGTTCGGTGACACCATGTTTACATGGCAGATATATAAGTCACTGAGCAGAACACAGAAACACTGCAATGTCTATAAGCAGGTACGACGGAAAAAGAACTGCGAAAGAAGCAATGTTGAAGTCACCAAAAAGCACCTCAAAATGTTACTTTGAGGTATATTTAATTGCTGGCACAGACATATCTCCCGTGGTTCTCTCCTATTCACTGTGCCACTTTTCAATACGATTGTATTACATAGGTGATGACGGAGTAATAAACGAGCTTAAATGTTTTGTTGAAATTTCGCAGATTGCCGCAACATTTAAAAACCACTGAGCAAGCCCTCCGTGATCATTTATCCAGTTCACTGCCATTATTGATTTTCATTATTGCTAACGTAACAACACAGTCAGCAACAAGCGGTCTGTTTTAATCTTTTCGTGCTTATGTGTTGATGGTTAATATATATGATAAGCGCAATGGTTCTGCAGGGCAAAATAAATTGTGCAAATAAATCACTTAAATTTCATGCCATTTCAACCCTACCGCAAATGGCAACTGCCACATCCTGGGACCTTCAATGTAAAGCATTACTGATAAGCTGTCTAAGGTGATATTTATAGCCAGTTTGAAGGTCTTAACACGTACACATCATGGAAGTGTTACTCGTTGTCATCGCTGTTAGCGGGATGAAGTGCATGGTAAGTGCCAGGAGACACTCTCGTTCATTACCGCCAAAAAAACCTCGTACGTGTTTTCAAAGAATTCATAACACCGGTATTTTACCTCACACTAGTTTGTATCAGCATTTGATATGATATATTGTTTGAGGGGTTAACTTGACAATTTGATGGAATATGTGAATTATCAAGACATATCGTCTTTGTAGTCTCGTGCTTGGCTTTGCTTTAGATCATAAATTATCTCTGTGCGAAAACAAATATGTTACAAACTGATCGTAGGCATCGTGGCAAATATGTGATTATTCATTCCTAAGACAACAAAAACAGTAGCTCTGTAGACACTTTCTGGTCAAGAGCACACTGAATAACATTGCAATTTACAAATGATATCAACTTGATAAAGTCTTTATTCCTTTTTTATCCACCAGTTAATGCGATATCATGCGTTTCTTAACCAACTATTCTTTTCATGGACGCTAATATAAAACTGGACGCTAATATAAAACTAGGATAATGTGGATGAGTTGTCATATCCGAATTTCAACAGATTAATCCACTCAAGCACCGGCTCCCTAATGCATTACACGTGTGCATATTAAATTCGTAAATCGGAGCAAGGATTTGCAGAGCGCTTTCATGGAATCAGCCACAGGATAGACCATTTACGATATGTAACCATGTGCCTCAGGGATGTTAGTAAAACCTGTTTTTTTATAGTTTAACATGTTTTGTTCCTACACACTACATATCGTTATGTCATATTAAGGTATTCTGAGTATTTTCTTTTAGATTGAATATATTAATGTGTTAAATATCTCATGCATCGTAGTAATTCGATTGGCTAGATGTGTGCTACCCGCCCTGGCAATACATAGGTTTCACCTTAAATTTCGAGTATAAATTGTTAACAAGCTGTATGTGTTAACGACGCGAAAGCTTGTAAAAATCAAACAATTATCATGACAATAGGCATTTGATTAAATACTGTGGAGCTTCAGACAATAAATTGCACTTTTAACATTATAAAGAGCGAGAAGAAATAACTTTATGAGATTTTGCTGCTATTGTATCTATCAATGCCAATAAATCAAAGAAGACTTTGTGCATAGAGATGCTGCAAAATAATTATCATAACACAGTCGTCAAACAAATGATAATAACAGATTATCGAAATAGCTCGGATACAATGAGCTGGTTTCAACAGCGCTGAAAAATGCCTTCTTGCACACCTGGCAGAAAATTGTGATTTAACACTGAAGAATGATATAACTTTAAAACTTCTTTGCTTCTATAGACGGTACATAACGCACGTCCACCCATCGGTACGTAGCATTAAGCCACGCCAAACATATAATCTCTGATCTGTGTTTACATGTCTAATGTAAGAAAGCAGAGAGTAATATTGAATGTATGCAAGTTAAGGGTATCATATGTGCCAGATTGTGCCAGTTTAGCGCAAATTAAACCAAGAAATGACTAATTAATAACTTGCGCACCAGCTCAGCGCAAACCAGGTGGTTGTTACGATACGACTCCTGGCTTTGCTATTCCTCTTATAGAGTAATTATTCTTATTAAATTCCAAAATATCTAGTTTTGTTCTTGTATGAACGACAATAAATAACCCCCCCTTGATTATCATACCATGGTGATGTTGATATCATCTGTCAAGCAAATCGATTTCATCCCAGTCTGTCTGAGTGCAGCCATCTTGCATATTTTATGTTCCCTTGTCCGGCATATGAGAAATATGGGCTTGTGAAATAATTCCTCGGCTTTCACATTATTTGCGAACTATGGGGTACAACCAAACTCATTACTGCGTAATCAAATATCTTTGGATAAAAGCAGTAATTCAGCATTTGTAAGATAAACTGCCAAATAAAGTTGATATATCGAACATTTCTTGCATATTTTCTCAGACAGACACAATCTCCAATTGTTTCAGATGTGATGGATAGCAGAGAGCTTGGACAAAAAACAACGTTCTGCCGTTTTTGTATCGGCTATGACCATCCAACACAATCATCCGTATCTTTCACTGCCTTCGATTTGAACCATTGGCTATTTAATGACATGACTATTTACGTCGTGACAAACGCCTCTTGAGATTGGTAGTACTGAAAAAAAATCTGGTTTAGGCATGGCATTCAGACGCAAAGCAATGAAGAATATTCAAAGCAAATCACGAATTGTGATGTATGGGAACAGTGGGGTGGTGACAACTTGTGTTATGTAGCAAGCTTATCAATGATATAAATTGCAGAATACATGGTATGGGACGAACGATGCCACATTAAGGTAGTGTAATACAAGCATTTTGGATGATTATCTGAGCAAACTTTTATCAAGCCAAGTATATTGCCCATCTCACGATGTCATTGAGGCCTATTACAGCTCGTGGTATTCCACCCTGTCAAGCTATAACAGAATAATTCAATACTCCGGTAATTGTCTTTGAATTTACCAAGGATCAAAAATTATTTATGGTATATTACCAATTGTTAACGTATATGACTTCGATGAATTGTTTTGTTTGCTTATAGTAAAGTATATATTTTCACCCTTTAACAGACGGAGGAGAAGTAAACATGTGGTCACTGTCGATGTCACAGTGCTATTACAAGGCCTTTGTTTATATAATGTCATGCTGCTTGTTCCCTCAAAATTGCCCCGCTAAAGCTTTTGCTGGCTTTGAACTTACATATTGGGTTGTGATGTTTTCGACGTTCTGTTCAGGATGTGAGGTTACGAAAATTCATACGGGTATTATATTGTGTTACTTAAGGGAAGTACATGCATTTCGATAAATGCGATTGCTACTCAGTATATTACTGCAAAATGCTGCAGTTCTTTGCATCTCGGCATCATATCGTACAATAGATTCTGTGTCAATTGCCAATTAAGTATTGATGGTATTGCAACATATCTTGCTCCGCCAAACACCCATTTATGTCATGTCATATATATATATAATATATATATATATATATATATATATATATATATATATATATATATATATATATATATATATATATATTGTGTTCTTTCTCCTCATTTTATAGAATCGTCGATAACTGATTGTGAAATAGATAATAAGAGTAGATTCAGAAGAGCATGACATATGTTCTATCTACTAATTATTATGAGCGGATAGAAAACCTATTTTCTGTCATAAATCTCTGAATAGACACATGGCCTGCGGTGATGATGGTTTTAAATCCCTCATATTTGATCAAGTGTGACATCTTCCTACATCAAATATGCAAAATAAAACTGGTAATAGTCATTAAGCTGGCATCTAATGTCAAGGATTTACAGACAACGACGGAAAGCTTTATTAACCATACTGTAATAACATATGGTGAAAATCTATATTTCCAGCTTCAGTCTCGCTCAGTCTCGCTAAGTCTCATCAACGCCTGTCTACGGGCAACAATTGGAGGCTGCATGAAGCATACTGTAATAATTTATTATGCAAATCTATATTACTTGCTCTGCCTCGCTCAATCTCGCTCATAATAGTATTTGCATCACCGCCTGTTGATGCGTGAAGATTGAGACAACGGAAACAAGTTTGTTTGCATATCCTGTAAGCTCAATAACAACATCTAGTTACATTGCTGTATTTCTCGAATATAGAACGCTCCATATATCATCAGATGTGCAGTATTCGTAAGTATGCGATGGATTTAAATTCCATGAAAGTGCAAGGCGGGTATAAAATTGTGTATGGACAACGGACGAGGTGTAGCTTATCTTAAAGCTAACATCATCAGTATTATACAGGACACCAATAGACATATATTTTGTGTGATTGATATATTTTAGATATTCAACTCCAGAATTCCTAACGCGTATTTGACATTTCCCAAGATAGATCAATGAAGTCATTACATATCTTGCGCCGCCAAACACCCATTTATGTCATATATACACACACATATATATATATATATATATATATATATATATATATATATATATATATATATATATATATATGTACCACACATGTCACATCTGGATGCTGATTAACTTTTATTGATCACACGTTGGGGCTGATGAAGGTCAGTCACAAGGGTATATATAGGACGACAAGTCACACAAAAAACGAGTACTCTGCAATTACCAGGACATGATCTAATGTCTGCGTAAGCGTAGATGCTCATTATTTGCAAAAATCATGATATCGAAGTCTTTTAATGCAAAGTGATACTGGGCTTTCGTCAAGTGGTAAGAGATACTGGGTTGATAATGCCTATCATTGAGTCAGCATACCGTCAATACTGTGCGTATTTGTATTTTGAAACGGATAAAAAGCTCACTGGAATCGACTGAATGGAGTAGTAATTACCACCGGCTATACAAATTCATAAGCTTTGCAAAAATCAGCCTGATATACGCACATTGTAATATTCATGCAACAGACTGATTCCCTCCGAGTGTGACCATATGAATCAAAATAAGTCAATGTTAACACACAAGATCTTTATCGCTTAATGTACCATTACATACGTCATACACATGGAATCCATGCAAAACCACTGATAGAAATAACAGCGTTACCGATAAACTTAGTTGTTCGTTACTGAGATGTTTGAGATCAGCGGCCCCTTGAGGTCAGCCCACTTTCCTGGAGCACTAAAAAGCAGTGAGGTAGCTACAGATTAGTTGGAGTCATCAACGACGATTGTCGATTCCAGTTAAATACATGGTAAAAACGACATAATTTATCTGTATAAAAACCCATATTTAACGGGACGCGTATCATCATTTATTTCGTGACAATGACTCCAACGAGAGCCATAACGATAAGGCTTCTATAATGAGATATCATCTCGGGGGTGGCATGAGAACGTGTTATTGCAAGTTTTGTCTCCTCGCTTGACCGTTGATGAATAGTCAAGATTGAACATGTGGAGCGTCGTTTGCAATATATATGACAACTAATGCTGTCACTTGGCAAAGCTAGAGGTACAGTATTTACCAACCTGCTCACTTGTTATCCAATGTCATCGAATTTCATTTGACGCATGTAACTGACGCGTGCGTGTTCAAAGTGATATTCAGAAAAGAATTGGCAAAACGTTCCACCATTCACTCGATAGATACGTTAACCAGAAACACCAGTTTAATTTGTTACGGTCTTTAGAAGTATACTTAATAAATGACATCGGGTGGGAATATTTTTAGCTGACAGAGATTAAGATCAATCAAACAAACTCGATGCAGATAGTACCACATCTGGTGAGGGTGTATATTTTAAGCAATTAATGTGTCGATTTAACCGGTGAGCAACGGGCTACATCAGCAACGATGGGGACGCATTAGCCACATATCAATGAGGCCGTATTTTGAATACAGGGCTGTGCTCGGAAGGCTTATTCAAATCGTGTGTTTGCATATGAGTAAAGCTGCGCCTATATTTATCATCATTTTATGGTACAGCCAAACGACACTTGTCCGGAAAAACACAGCGGCAATTCGGCTAGTGATCACTTTGACAAATGTGTTTCATGACCTTGTGTGATGTTCATGTGAACTACCTGGGTCGTTGAATGCAGCCGCGCCCTCTCATTGTGAATAACTGTGATCGAGGAAACAGATTGCGATATATACAATCGGCGATGATTTGGCTTTTCTGTACATGCTGCAGAAACAAACAGCCCAATCATGACAGTACTTTATAATATTGCCACTGCTACTATGCATATATTGTTGGTATCGTCGGTGGCTGTACTTGTAGCAGATGGGTTTTCACAAGATGGAATTTGCACTCATTATTGGTCTATTGGTTGAAATCTATTGGTTGATAGATTTCATTAACCTAGATTCAACTACGCAAAATATTATAAATGTTCGACTACATCTGCATGTGCACACGGAAATAAATGTGACTAAGTACGCATGAAAGCGTTTTCAGATATCTTCCAAGTATGTAATAAATATTTAGCTGGAAATCAACTACCGAAAATCATAATCGACTGAGGTCAGTCTTCAAAATATAAATAGCCAGACAGGTGACGCTATGTAGAATTGCATCCTAATGAACACATCACGATGTTCACTATCTGTCATGTACACGTACACGCATAAACGTATCTTATGCGCATTTCGGGATGAGAGAAATGGCGTAGAATCCTCGGCAATGTTGTCGAGGGCACGCTCTTCTGATGGTGTTGGCGGCGTAAATCACCATATAGCGTGATAATCTGTATCATGGCATGTTAACGTGGCAATGCGCCATATCACACGTTACCCTTGTCTTACAACAAATGTTATTTATTTTGCTCGGTAATACTGATTTCGTCCCTAAAAGCAGCTCTAGAAATGGAGGTGGCATAATTCCCCCAATGATCTGTTAGAACTAACACGAGTGCATACAATAAGCAGAAACATATCTACAGGAGATAAAACATTAAATGTCTATTCACAGCACAATGAAGGATTTGAACGGAAATAAAAGTATCAGAGGTTTATGTCACAATTGATAGATATATGTGGTCGTGTAACATAGGTGACATCCTCTCATTACAGTCAAATTAAAGGAAACGCGAATCAAGCCTGTGACGAGCTAATATTTTACGACGACTGTACCACGCATAAAGGGATGTTAAAGTGATTGAGAAACAAAACTAAAACATGACATTCATCTTGACATCGATGAAACTTTTTAAGCTGATGAAAGCATACACACATTATTAGATATATAAATTTTGGCCCATTGATGTGTCTAAGGTTTCAGATGCTCCACTGACCTAAATTGTTTCTAATATGGCGAACAGCGTAGGCACAAGAGATAACGGAGAGAGAATGTACATAGATTTTAGGACGGTTTAAATTAATAACGTGATGGGAATTAAGCAATAATCAGCCTATTGCTTTGCACCTGCAGCTTCTACGTTCGGGCAATGTACGCATCCCAACAATGGATATCTCTCGAAAAGGCACACACACACATATATATATATATATATATATATATATATATATATATATATATATATATATATATATATATATATATATATATATATATATATATATATATATATATATATATATATATATATATATATATATATATATATATATATCTCTCTCTATCTCTCTATATATCTCTATATATATATATATATATATATATATATATATATCCAGATATATATCCAGGTTCTGTAGGCGTGGCAGCATCACTAAATGGTTGCATACCGTTATAAAGGTATCCGCACCAATAAAAAATTATTATTAGAACATTGAAAATATTTGCTAGATTATGGGCTCATACACATACAATGTTGTAAGTATATTGATAAATCTGACCCGAATGAAATATAGACGGTAACGGTTATATGTTTGTCGAATTCGAGACGTGCACTTGCGTTTCTACAAATAATGGTTGAACACTATCAATCTAGATACAGATCAGTGTGAATCTTGATCAAAGAGTTGTTTAATATACACAGGAATTACCTGGGGTAACGCCGTTGCCGATGGGTCGTAACGCATATTCGGATATAATATTATTCTATACCAGCCACCTTTCAAATGGGATTCATCAACGATTAACCTAGGACAAAACCTCATTCAATTTATTAATGGACCTTGCCAGCAGAATGCCAATATTTCATGACAATAAACCTGCTTCAGGAGAAATCATTATCGGCGGGTTATACCCTTCGTAATGTTACCCGGCTGACACCACATTCAAAGCGTTAGTAATTTATTTGGTGACGTACATGCCGCGCTGTAGAGTTTCTGACATCGTGAAGTGTTGGCGTTGCCTCTAGTTTTGCAAATACTATTACCTCGTGAAATGCAAATAGGGATAACCTCATGTCAACAATTTACTTCGTGCTCAGGCGGTTGCTACCCCTTGAGGTTGCTTATCATTAATGTCTCAGTCTTACTGAATATGTGAGTGATGTTGGTTGATATGTCCAAGAATGTAGTGCCATGTCTGCCTTGGTTAAGTAGTAAAAACTACGACAAACCATTTTTAATCTGGCAACAATAAGCTGACCGCTGTCATTTGTGGCAGGCAAGTGACACCTGAATGAGTACCATTGTATGGCTAAAACTCACCCCGCAAGATAACCTATCTTCAAACATTGACTACTAAGGAATGATGGTCACTTAATTGCAATTTATACAACTATCAGTCTCACTGCTGTTGGTTAAGTATCATAGTATTTGTATTTTGACGCAGAGTTTATGCATAGAGCTATCATTGGAAACTTAAGTTTGTATCGTTACATATATTGCACAATTGCAGCCCGCCAGATGATGCCCTTCAACACAGTAATCATGCAAGATAGCTACAAGAATATTTATTGCGCCCTTGAAGCCATACTTTACGGGAATGTGCACGCACCAGAGACGTTAATAGATACTTAGCTTGCGTGATACAAGCCCAACGAGATGTTAATATAGCATTACCACAGAATAAGAATTAATTGGTATAATATGTCACCGGGAAATTACTATTGCTCTAGCCTTTGGATAAATTCGAAGGGTTCGGCTGATATTTGTTTTCGGTCATGCACATGCACGGAGTAATCTTCTTTGGTTTAGATATAGCTACGGTCTGAGGAAATGCTTAGATAGCAACTTTGAAACGGCGAAGACCGAAGACGTGGTATATACCTGACGCGAACACAAGCTTATATCTATTTGAGGTAGTACCGAATGCAATCATTTGATTGATGTTTGCATTATAGGTTGGCCAACGAATAGTCAGATTAATAAGCGATGAGGTCAGCCTTTTAATTTTGCATGTTGCTATTATCTGGGTGTTTCCTGTCTATACAATATAACTGACAAAGGCACCGTTGTCGTGAGAGTCAATATGTGCGGATGGCTCTGTAATAATTAACTTTCTGTTAACGGAACAGAAATTACACATGCTGTGCTGTTAGCAACCACGAGTAACATAGTTCACTGAACATGACCATGGTCTCTCTCAAGAGAATGTTATGTCGTCGGATAATCTGCCATAAAACCATTCACTGACAAAGCAGTTACGCACTAATAAGTACAATTGCACAACAATAGGTAAATGGACAACGCCATGGAATAAAAATGATAAACGCCAGACGTTGTAAAAATGGGCAGCTATTAGATTTCACTAAATATAGCAACTTGCACAGTCAGTTGCATCATGGTTGTTGAGGATTATTTTGTGTGCTTTGTCAAGTCGAAATCCATGAGCGTAGTTAATACGTGGTTATGCTTACGCGTTAATGAACATCAATCTTGATATAATAATCTGCAGTTGGGCGGCAGACACTCAACCATTGACGGAATCACGCTATGCTACTATGGCCATGCGTTCAACGCTGTTTATTACCTTAATATACAATATGTGAAATACGTGAGTATTTATTTGATCATTTGATCATTATTTGATTAACGATGTGGTGTTTAATGACATACTTAGGATTCGCTTGTCCGCCCAAACACTACACTGCTCTTCCTGATTTCCACAGACGCCTGATCTCATAATTCATTGTTCAAGCAAAATGCTCAGCCTCAAGGCTTTTGTCTCGGTTTGATTGGAAGGTATAGTGGTGGAGCTTAAGGTGTCATTTATTAGCCTGGCATGCCATAAAACTAAGATATCTTTGTTGCATGGGACACAATGGAAGTACAGATAATTGTGTGCTACCACGTTGAGAAAAATATGCATTGCACGAGTTTTGAACGAGTATCGATGAATCGAAATCGCTTGTGATGATAATCGATCACATTTAAAGAGAATTTGGATAGCATCATAACAGCTACTCTGGTGATAAAGATTTATTTGCATACATATGTTTGCTATTCCTTAAAATCGCAGACGATCAGGTGATCATTAGCGGAAACAATTGCAATCCTTTATACCATCGTCAACCGTGTAACACAGCAACAATTACCATCTTACAGCAGTCACTTGCTGATGCGATGGATGTCACACATTAATGTGATGGCACTTTGAACAGGATTTTACATTTAACGCACTCCTTTTAGATGTTTCAGCAGAGCACAAGCTGGTAATACGATCACAAATGATTTCGGTACTGTAATAAAGCATCATAAAATCTAGCGGTTTATCGGTGATAATGATTGTTACTGTAAAGCATATTTGTCATTTTCTTACTCCATTCGCCCTGTGCATATCACAACATTGGTATGATTTCATTGCCTAGAATTTTATTCGATAACTAATAGATTAAACGGGATTGACACTTTTGATAATTCTTTATGTCGCATGTTCAAGCTGTCAGTCTCTTTTGGTAAACGAAAGAGGGAAACTATTAGACATTTTTGTTGTGGGAAAAATGACTTAATCGCTATAACTTTTTAAAATCCATATCTTATGTCATAGCGGTTAACCAACGAAAATATTGGCTATTTTGGGGACACCATAAGATATATACAAATATTTGATATACTGCTAAATGCCAATAGCAACGCAAGTTTACTCAGCTATTACTATCTGCTTCATGCAGATATATCGGGTAACTCTTCGCTTCACTGCTGTCAGTCGATAATCTGCCGCTGATCACACTGACTTTCGCCGAATACTATAAGTGTCACAGTAGCAGAATGCCATGGGCCAGATATCATTTGATACTATTCACACACCATGAATAATTTGGACGGTAATCACCAGGGGGGCCAGCACTAAACGAGGTTTATAGGCGGTTATGGCTGCGGGTGATCGATTTAATTACTATGTTTCTTTCTAGCTAGACGATGAGAAGTAATGTGAATAATCTAGTCAAGCAAAACATATGGCTAAATCATATTTTGTTATGAATATCGCAGGTTTTCCAGGTGAGCGTTTTACATGCAAACACTACATTATCTTAAACGCATTGAGTGCTTAACACAAGTGCTTAGTTAATTCAACATTGATCACAGAAAATAAGTCAAATTTAATATCTCACATTCGAATCTTAGAGTTTAAGCCAAGATAGAATGCAGTTATTCATTATTCTCTAGAAGTAACATGAATTCGAAAATTTACGGCACAGAGAATGTTTGGTAATTAGTGAGTAGAAGAACCTTATCTCGATTGACGGTGATTGCATTGTTCAATAATCAATTTGAAGCACCACCATCAGATGACAAAAATATCACGGAAACAGTCACGTTATTTTTCGATTCAGAGCGCCAAATCATTTAGAAAATTTATATCTTTATGGGGGTTCCAGTGGGTCACAGGTTTTTGCCAAATGTTTTTGAGTATGGATTAGCAAAACTAATATGAGGTATGCAGGAAACCCACGCCAAGTAACATAAATTCCAGCTGTTATGGTCTATTAGGTAGTGATTTTTAGGGTTGCAAATGCGAACTTAATGTTTGCTGAATAGGGCCAGAATAAAGTATTCCTTAAGTTTGAAACACAAGGCTGGTTGTTCTTCTGCAATTTAATATGATGTTGCAAAAATCTATTTGTATCCGAGAATGAAGGCTCTACTTACAATTCGGTCAAACTCAAGTGGTGCAATTAAGTGATAGTACACAAAAACAGGTGTTCTAAATATTCCTGCTTGGTTGTAAATTTTGCCATTTTGAAGCAACGCTAAATAATAATTTTGTATGACGCTGATCAACGAAAGGCTTAAACAGGGAAATAACTATATCCATTGTCAACATTACCTAATTCACATTTGCTTGACTCATTAAATGTGATGGGAAACAAAGTGATGGTATCGTCTGTGGCTGTTGTAAAAATGGGGCATCATATGCAGGGCACAACGTTTTACGTTACTGGTATAATTTAGCTAATGCCGGGCTCTTGGTTATAGTATAATTATTCCTCTTCAACTGCTTATGTACAATATGTATGAATAAGACATTTTGCATGTGAAAGCTTGTTTTGTCTAAGTTAGTAGACTACAGGGTATGTTAGAAATACAAAGCCGCTAATTAACTAACAAAAATCAAACACGGTTAAGGTCAGTCTTATAAGCATAAACAGCGAGACAGGTCATAACACGCAGAATAGCACTCTCATGATCACGTCATGATGTACACTGCCTGTTACTTACACTTGCCAGAATAAACGTAGCTTATTTGCATTTTGAGATAATTAGGTTTTTGATATGACGTCGCTTAAAGGTAAATAGAGAATATGTGGCTTTGAAGTGAATACATCGACTTTTACATCATCGACGAACATCGATGGAAACCGACAGGAGGACAACCTGATGAATGATTTCGTGAATATAGGATGCGAAAATAACAGATATTTATAGACTCTGCCAACAGTCTTGGCCGTTTTCACAAAATAATTGTTCATCGACTGCTTGAGTTTGCATTTGCAATGCAACATTCAATCGGGATTAGAGCGGTCCATAATGCATTTGTTGTTAAATTAAATCCCCTCCATGGTGAGTGGAATGCCATCTTTTTTCAGGCATTACATTAATCGGAGATTAATAGTTCAAGTGACTCAGGCTATATATACGGTGCTAGTAGATTTCCCTGAATTGGCCAACATTTTAATTAAATGTGTATTTATACAATAAACATTTAAAAAGAACATATTGATTATGACTGATTAGTCAAAATTAATGATAAATAATAACCCACTCTCGATATTGAATTGGATAAAATCTTGCAAATTATCTTGTATAGCTTTGTCAAGATTCATAAAAGTAACAACGAACATGCACGTGATAATCAACCACTCCTTTTTTTAAGTATACCATGTGGTAGTTGCAAAGGGTAAGTGACAGAATAAATATGAGTTTGTTTTTTATACAAATAGGTTAAGAATATCGTTATTTGCAACAATTAATACATGATGTACGCAGCCTATCATTAGTGATAATATAGAATAAGTATAGCATGCTCATGATTTGACGGCTGGGAAGAATTCACTGCTGCTGATAAGTCACTAATAAAAACATACTGTTTGAAATCTACCACATTCCCATTATTTGTTGCGTCACGTGATACATCGTGATTCGGTGGGCTATTACCGAACACTTGTATGCATCGATATACTGCGATTTGTTTATTTTGACAAATAATTGTCTTGTAAAAAGTGTTATACATTAAGTGCCACGCAATAATGCATCGTGACATGCATGCAACTCTGTATATTAAAAATAGTCAGTGCAAACGCTGGATGCAACAACAATGATATTATCATTTATTCAAAAGCCCGTTAAATTACTTATAAGACCCATGGTTGTACGACAAAAAGTAAGTTGTGGAGCCCCCCACATAGTGCATATTACATACATTACACGTGCTTCAGCGGAAATCCGCGGAACGGTTTTTCCGTTATACGCATGGCAATGTTATCCGGCGGGCACTATAAACAAAGCACTAGTAATTATTCGCTGACACTTTTACGGTCATACATGCAGTGCTGCGTTGCCTCCGTTGTTGTAAATATCCATTCATTCTATCGTTTACGTCGCTGAATAATTTATAAACACTAGCCGTTTGTGTGAAGGGTGCATTCGAGGTAATCAAAAACAAAGCGGTGCAAGGGAAAGTATGCGAGGTGGAATTTTTGATATTGCTGTAAGTGTGATACCAAAATAGAGCTCAACTCCATATTGCAAAAACAAGCGTATTGGACTTCGGAACTCTCCGATGAGCCATTCACTATTAAATGTTCAGGATCCAAATCTTATGCCATGTTGGCTCGTCACAGTAAATGTTGCATCATCTATGAGAATCATGAACCATAAACCACGTGATATTATGTTGGCAAAAAATATTCAACGTTTTATTGTGAACACACTAGCTATGTTCGATAATAGATGAGTTAATTATCATTTTGCCGCTTAGGTTACCTTCTCTCTTGTCTCGTGTTCTGTTAGCATGTCAGTTAGAATGATCGCTGCCGTGTTATAAGCAAAACTGGTGCTATAAGTACTGAGCGATAAAATATTGCCAGACTAAGCATATCACGCTTGGCATCCTCCACTATATTAAAGGTTAATGCTTCCTAATACATTCTCGCACCTAATAGATGAGAAGCAGTGATTATCGGATTAGAAACTATCGATCTAATACGTAACCGTTATGTTAATAAGAACGTGAGCACCTGTTCATAATTGTAATTTTGCCCCTTATGTTTGGTACAATAATTTATTATAAATATAGTCAATATATTGCGATGATTGCTGTGATAGTTATACTATATCCAGATGGTTTTAAGATATAAATACGTATTGGAATTTGATTTAAATAGTAAAACTAATCTGTCAAATGTTAGTAGCTTTCGTTGATGTAAATATTTCTCGTTATCTAAATTCAGTTACATATCCGCGGAAGTTTTGTTCCATGTTTGGTCAACGTTTAAAGACTTCACAAAACCGTTTCCTTCATGGAAATACCTCAATGGGTCTAACAATTGAATGACTTCAAACTACTCAGAACAATCTCTCCAATCCATGACAACTAAGGGGTGGTGGCTAGTTACAACCAACAGGAAGTCTGCTGTTGCTGGAGTGCCGTAGTATGAAGTATGTGGAGACAACTAGTTTTACAATTAGAGCTATCGCTATGCAACAATGAATATCATTATAGATAGTGAACAAAAGCAACCTGCCGGTTGATGTCCTTCAACAAAGAATTCGTATAAACTAGCCTTGTGATATATAGGTATTAGATGATTTATTTGTACCCTTGAAGCCATACCTTACCTGCTTCTGCACGCACCGCAGACGTTAATAGATACTGCTGGCATGATAACGGCCAGAACTCAAGCTCTAATATACCAGATTAGGAAATGATTGGTGTAATATCTTATCGGGATATTGCACTCCTGCCTATATGTTTAGATTTAAGGGTACAGACAATGTGAATAGCGTATTGCGACTTAACACAACGCTAGGTTATGAAAAACAGCCTTTAGAGTAATCAGAACGGTTTCGCTGATAAGTTTTATTTAATTTTGACTTACAACTTTTAAGCCACACATGGGTTTAGAATTTTAGACACTGGTACTCTGCATCAACACCAATTCATGCCATATGTCTCTGAAAAGGTTCATAATAAGCGGAAAAGCAAGTGGAGAGGTTGACCTATCATTGAGTTTGATGTTGTAGTATGTAAATTTCACACCACCGTAGCCGTAGTTAGCGGTCAAAACAAATGATGTTGCATAGATGATATTGATAAAATGTCGATGTTAGTGGTTGAGTTCTGTAGTGATCGATTTTCCGTCAAGGGGAAGGAGAAGCTGGGGTTGCAGTGTATTAAAACCTTTACTATTTGGTTGACAGCTGCAAGCATGGCGTCCTAAAACACACGTATGTACGGTATACGATTTATACACACATATCATGTGATTTTCCGAGCATCGTTTAACAACCGATGCAGGTAATTAACTTCACAGCATGAGTCACACATAGATGTATATGTATTGGAGACATAATACTAAATTCATCTGATTCAATGCTCTATTTTTTTAAGCATCTAGTAATGGAACTTGCATACCATAAAACTGAGACATCTTTGCTCCGCACTATGCAAGGGAGATCTCAGTATTGTAGATACATTTATTACAACAATATTACCTAGTTTAGAAGTATACACTGCACGAGTTTTCGGTGAAGTGGTGGTTACTGTAAATAAATTTCTAATGTATTCCATCGCTCTTCGTCTTATGTATGTCATAATTTTACTATGAATAAAGCATTTGGGGGCCATGACAAAAGCTATATGATGTTTTGTTTTGTTTTTGGCATTCGTTATGGGTAATCAATAGACATGGACTATGCGCTAAAAACGTGCAATACTCAAGTTAAACAGGAATGGCTATTGTGTAGAACGCAATCTGTTGCTTCGTGTTGCATGTTCCGGTTACCAGTTTTCTTTGTTAAACGAAAGAGGGAAACCATTTACCATTTTGCGCTAGCCGCTTTGAGTCTTATTAGGTATATCTTTACAAAACTCATATTTTAAGTCAAGACTGTTTTGTACACAGCTTTTATTTCGCATAATTAGTAGTCCGGCTTGTGTACTCAAGTAATCTTCTAAATCTATGCAGATGTATCGGACAACTTTTGGCCACATTTGTTTAAAAAAATTCCGAATGATTCGTTAATACCAAGTTATTTATTACCAATTTTCTTTATAAGGGTAATTACTAATGACCAGCTAGTGATGTGCAATGTTAGAAGTGATTGATACGTACAGATAACGTCATTCCCAAGAAAATGACTATACTCTGCTTTGACGCGTCAACTATATTCATCAAAAATAATGAGGCTCATTTCAAAGGGTCCCAATTCACAGGTTGTGAATGTAAATTTGTAAATGGTTTGCAAATACGGATGGGCCAAATCGATTTGGGGTATAGGGGAAACACTACAAGTCACAAACAATCGAGCTGTAATAGTCTTTAAGATCCTAATTGTATGGTTGTAAATAATAACTGCTATATAGACCCTAAATATAATGTTCAAAACATAAGGCCGCTTGTTTCTCAGCAGTTTAACATGACGATCACACCTACTTGTATCCGAGAATACTCGCTCTATTTATGAATCGGTCAGAGGTAAGTGATGGCAATTAGCGACCGCAGTATATGTCCACTAGCTGAGTAGCTTCATCTTCGTGAGGCAAATCAATAACCACAGTAATACCTTTAAATGGCATTCATATGTAAGCACTATTGCTAAACCTTGGATATCTAATATGCGCAAAAGAGAAGATTCACAAGTACATTGCGACCCTGAGTTACTAGACATCTTCAGTACACCGGGTAATCGAATTGTTCTGTCACATCATATGCTGACGGAAACATAATTCATGTCGATGTTAGATTGTATTGATACGGCCACATTCCATCACGCTAACATTGAAATCAATATCAGCGCGAATTACACCAGCAACTTACTGATTAAGAGAACTTGTGCATCGCGTCGTTTGACTACCCCAACAGAATATAAAAGTTACATATTACTATCCTAACACTTGGGCTGTTTTTAGTTTTGCGTCATTATTATGAGATGAGAGAGGTCTATGATGCATGTACAATTATTATTTCATTAATCGATGAATTATGCTGTCAAACGGTTGAGCAATGTTAGCGGTGTGAATCTATTTTCCTAATGGGGCTATATTTTGAATTTATAATCAATAACAAATGGATCGCAAAATTATTATGGCTGATTGGTATGAGTTATAATTGAAACCTACCTATGCGGGGTATTGAATAAGAAAAAAATCTTTTGAAGTATCTTATATTGCGTTGTCAAAATATTGAAAATATTCGGTGTCAATGCACAGGAGCACGAACCACTCTGACTCTTCACTATACTACACTTGTTCGCCAAATGCGCGTACAATGCACTTTGCAGGCTTACAAGGAAAGTAATAATTAAATCTGCGGGGCGCTTTGATCTTATTAGTGATGCGACCTAGCTGACACTACATACAGATCACTATTTGTACTTTTTTTACGTTTGTATGGTCCGACATACGGCGTTGTTGATTTTGTTTACTACCTTGGAGCGCCGGCGTTATATCTGGTTTTGCTTATATCCGCCCATCTAATCGTTTTGCAAAGTGGAGCGTCACTGAATAATTGATCATCAATGGTCGTTTACGGCCAGGTTGCCTTATAGACTGTCACTATGCTCAACTGGTTGTTTAGATTTGTCTATGCACTTCGTGAGCCAGTTGGTGGCATCTGTCCCGCTGTATTATATAAAAGGAACAGTAACTAGATATATAGCTGAAAAACAGTGCACTGCAAATGAAATCGATCAGCGTACATTCTGTACACACGTGACTGATACCAGTGTGTACTACTACGGCATGTTAACAAGAGGTACAAATGAAATGCGGTAGCTTTATTAGTGAGGAACGTGTTTGAGGGTGAGATTTTGTTAAAGATTATAATAATATTAACAGAGGGATCGCCATTAAACCTTATAAATCTATCATTATAGGCATCTGCTATAGCTATTATAATTTTCCAAATAAATGTTCTGTTTTTCTACATCAGAGTTATTAACCAGTAACCCTCTACTGACTTTATGAGGTCCTTACAGCAGTGCTAAATGAGTATAGAAAATAAATTTAAACAACAGGGGCAATACTTTATTTACTAGTCAATTTAAAAAGATACCATTTGAAGTAATGTATGTACACTGCGAGCATGTCTATACACTGCATCGGAACTGTGTACGTTTATATATATATATTTAGAATCGTCGTATTAATGAAGCTTTAAGATGCAAGTACAATCTTCACATAGAGCATCTCAGTACACTGCATCGCACTTGTCTTCACACACCCCAGTCACAGATTGTCAGATTGTGAAGATATATCAGCTGTTAATAGGGATGTTATTATCTTGTACCCATTTAAGTTTTGAGCAGTCTCAGTATACACCATTTACACTACGATAATTCGAATGGTGCAATTCAATTTACAAAGGGAATCTTCAAATGATCAGTTGACGGTGTTAGTCGTTTGAATGTTAACACTGCACAACATCGCTCAAGTTAAAGTTGGAGTTTACCGATAATGTTTCCTGGCAGTTAAGCAATGAGGTGCGACTTCATGGATCAGTGATGAGATTTAAATGCGTTGAAAATCATGTGATATTTCACAGCAGAGACGATAGCCTGTTTGTACCACCCTTTGCAGATTAGATTGCTCTTTGCCTTCTTTGTTAAAAAGTTTACTATAGCAGTTACTACCACCGGGTTGGTAGCATACCTGTTGTCCCCAGTAACGCGACACCTTCCATTACACGATTAAATATTGGAGATTGTAGAAATTGCAAAATTAACAGCCAACAATCTGTTTGTTGTTGTTGCTTAAGTGCCGCATGATAATATACCAATTATCACTGAAATCACTTGAAAATATTGATTTGTGCCCCTAAAGGATTCTGCTGATTGGTTCACAATCTTATAATTCTCTTAGGTTAGGCGAAGCAGCAATTTTGGATACGATTTGGAATTCAATTGTTAGGTATTAAAAGATATCACGATAAAGGTTTGGTTACCATAGCTGTCCTTTCCCTTATTTCTCACTAATGTGCATTATTTGAAGCCTGGAGCATTCGATGAGCATAAAACCAACAGAAGCATGATTATTTGCAGATCCACTATTCAATTTTAGCGCTGGTAAGCTGTCTAATGTAACGTAATAGCTTGTGGAAAAACATCAGCACCATGCAATTTATCTTGATGTATTATTATAGATTTCTTAGATAAAAGTTGCTCTTTTGACCAGACATCGTCTATTAAATGTATGTTTTTTATTCGTTATCTGTGTCATATATTTGTCAACCCTAATCGTACCGTGTCCGTTTATCACTTGTGAAGACAATAACTGATATAATAGATATGCAGGGTTTCTTCGGGTTCACAAATGCTTGCGTGCATACAGGGCTGTCTACTCCTTGGCGTTGATGATTTCTCAGAGAATATTTTGTAAGACTATGTCGCGTTGATCAGGATGATAAACAACTCATTTGCGTATAGACTGAGATGCATATTGAAACAGACACGGATGTATAAAAGTTACTGACGGTTAGAAAGACAAATATAATTGCAAAGCAGGTACCAAGTATAGAGTGTTTCCTGAATCTTGATAACTACCATTATTGCATCTATAGGATAAGTCAAGTAACTCATATTTCATTCAAACATGGTGTGTCATACAACGTTACCATACGATATTTATTTATTAGATTCATCTTCGCAATATGCCGGTGAAGACGGGAACGATGCATTGTCTCTTGGATGCTCCTATACTCAGTTAAACTGGTCGTTCACCAGAGTTCGACACATTAATCCCACACACACCCTTTTCAAAGGGTTACAACAATATAAATACCCTTATCAATGCCAAGCAAATGCTGATTACATTCTTCCAAAATACCAACGTTGGCGCAATATCACTTCGGTACGTCATGGTACATAGGGTGTTGATAAGGTGCTGCTAAGGATGGCAATTATATTTTGTATCGGATTAATGTCATGTGTGTTATTTCAAACATCATTGCATTGTATGTATTGATTGAGATTGGCGACATTCCTTACATGTGACGAATGTCATCTGCTTGATTGACTGCTTGTATTGCATAAACCAGGTATTGGTTGTTATGATATAAGATTGATTACTTGAACACATATCTCAGCGCATTCGTAAAAACATTTGTTTACTTGCCGATACAAATCATTTGGACAAATACTGAACTGCATATCTTTTTAGCTGGTCAACACATTAATACCGATATTAAACTCAATATCTGTATTGGTGCAAACACAGAAGTGTAAATCAGCAGAATGAAAAATATAGTTTCATAGGTATTGTAATGACAAATACCTTTCCAGTTTAGCTCATTGATGTCATTGCTGTAGTTATAAAACAAGTGCAACGTGATTATAGCCCACGAGCGTTCTTTGGACGATCGAGTTATTGCAAGGCTGTTGACGCCAGAGACGCGTCTTTGATCAGCTCGTATATAACCATCATCATTAGGGAGAATTCATTTGACAATAAATCTTATGATTTATTTGAAGCCATACATTTAGCCCCTTACTCGATGATTGAACATATGAAATATAGGATCATAACAATGGCAAATACACACTCTTTCTATGAAAGAGACATATTGCAGAAGACGCTAAGGAATAATCATAAGACATTGCCAATTTGCGCACACTCATCTTGTGTCTGATGATTTAAGGATGATGTGTCGGTTTGCAGATGATTTGGTGCGTCGTCCGTGAGGAGCTAATTTATCATTCCAATGGTTTCTACGGATACGTAAAGCTAGTTTATGAGAATATCAATAACGTAAGAGCGGCCTTCTGATTCTAGATGACGATCATTTATTAAGAAATGCGTTGTTGAATGCCAAAATGCATTCACATTGCTCCATTAAGACCATAGGCAATATTGGCGAGCATTTGTTGAGGATGATGCAATCGTTCACTGACTTTCAAATGTTTGTTTTTGACATATATCTACCAAATGTAATCACAGAAGTCTAATGACAGTTGCTAATTGCATCAATAATGCAGCGGGTTTAAGCTATCGACTTTAAGTAATGATATGTCCCCGATAATGCAGTGCAGGTATAATTTATACATTACGATTACCTTGACAGAGATGGCCAGTGAGGAATGCACATGTGAATATATACAACAGCAATTCCAAAATAAACATACATTAGGTTAGAGATCCACGATGCTTGCCCTTATAATCTAATGCTGAGAATGGGTCGAGAGCGTTGTGGTTTAAGCATAGCTAGCCAGAGCCAATATCGGCCAATAAAACCGATTGGCAATGTAGAAATTCATTGTTTGCGGGCAGGTTGCAGTGGAGGCTCAACTGATTCTTTGACTATGCAGTTCCCAAGCAAACTGGCGCGTTCTTCAATATTTTGTTATCCCTGGTGATTATTGCTAACCAGCATATTCCGACAAAAGCTTTATATACCTTTAACGTATATTTGTTCGCACAGCATCGGCCGTACCTCATTCGTAATGTCTCGCAGTGGAATATTTTGGTTAGTTTTACTCATTGGCAAAGGTTTTCGGAAGTGAGGCTGAATGTGAGATTTGCTCATCCTGCAGATTTGGCACGCAAGTATGCAATTTCAATGAGACCGGAACAAAGTTGATGAACAAAGAAGTATTGATTGGGTTTGTTTAGTGGTAGAACACGTCAATTGTTCTCAGATGTAATGCTATGTGGCACTATTATCACTGACACGGCAGTCATCCGTATACCCAACAATGTTAAGGTTTTGTATTTACCATAGGCAATGTGAATTGCATTTAGCCGCCACTTTGCTCAATATTTATAGGATGCAATGGAATAATAAATCAATCATGTTGATCAAATGGACTGCAAGATGTCATTTTGAAGAATAAAACTATCTGCGCCAGCAAGGATTAATTTGTTTATAAGATGTCGTTATAGGGAGCCATAGAGAGATGTGGGCACTGCAAAAAACATCGATTAGCGTATATCTTAGACAAGCGCGTGGTGACTGATACCAATGTGTTCTACGTTGCGTTAACAAAAGCTACAAATGTAATACTATAGCTTTGCTAACAAGAACCTTTTTCGATGATGAATGTTGCTCAAAGATAATAATGCGATTGATATCAGAGGGATTGCTCTTTCATCTAACGAATATATTTATACATCATCAGCGATAACCATTTTGATTTGCCAATTGAATGCACTTACATGCTATAACAGTAAATTATGGCACACCATACTGACTGCATGTGCTCCCTATAGCAGTGCAAAATGACAATGTACGTGAACGTCGAATTCGTCCGATTTTTCAGCGCAAAGTCTGCATCATGGCTAACGTTTGTTATCCGTCGAAACACTCAGGCAAAATCCATATTTGATGGTACTTCATATAGCCAAGACATATTTCGTAAATAATTAATGACATCAATAAAATCATGTTTTTGGCTTCCGCACAGCAGCCTGATTTAATTCTTGCATTCTAGGTTTTATTTCTTGTGGCTGGCAGCGGTCATCGCTCGGCTTTATTGATAAAAAAGGACTGGTAACCAATATTTAGAAATATTACACACAAACTACTCTAATCAAACTAAGCCGACTTCATGCATTTGGTATACAAAACGGTCTGTGGCCATTGTTATATACTGATAGTATTCGAGTATAATGCGCTTGATTATTTATTACATCGGGCTCTCAGCTTTGGTGGCCTTTTTGTGTTGAACCGGTCAGTACTAAGCGACATACCGGCGGAAGTGATTCTGTTTTATACCCACGGTATCGGGTCAGTGTGCCCCCAAGGCGATCCGCCTGAGGATCGATCAGCCCTCACAGGGACGATGCGCCCTGGGTCGATGCGCCACCCCCCCCCCCCCCCTCTTCCCCGGGACGACGCGTCCACAGGATGATACGCCCTTGTGTTACAGAAAGGAAGCGAACGTTTATAATGAATGCTACATATCTCAATTAATGAAGAAACAGTTTTAATGGTGTCCAAGATAGGCTGCCGACTAGGGGAGTTGAAACTGGTGGATAGCTTAGGCTATTCGTATTGCATAAAGAAGGACTGCCATACTACCAGCCGGTGAATTTGTAGCGTTCGCAAAAAGATCCAGCGCCTGCCCGAAAAATGCACATGAGCCTCCCAATACTGCCAACAACTCATGAGGATGACTAACCGCGCCCGATAGGCCACACCCCCTGAGGATACCACGGATCACATGTTCGAGGTACCAGTTGCTAGCTTCCATTCTGTAACACGAGGGTGTATCATCCCGGGGGCGCATCGACCCGGGGGCAGATCGTCGTAGTGGCGAACTGACCCGCATCCATACCTACATAAATGTATTTAAAAGAGACAGGAACCATGATTGAGGAAACAACGGCCTTTTTGACTGGCTATTGCGATTGAATAGTTATTACGACCCGGGGCGCAGGACGAAATCAGCAAGCGAATATATCCCACTGCAATACCCTAATAAATCCCCATTCAGCTGTATAGATCCAAGGGGCATGCCCTTGGATCGAGGGCATTGTGGTTAAATTATAGCTAGTCGGAGCCAATATCAGCTCATTCAACCGTTTGACAAGGTAGAACGTCATTGAATAATTGATAACCAATTGATGCTTGCGGGCAAGTTGCAGCAGTGGTTCAACTGGTTCTCTCGATTTGTCTATGCAGATCCTGAACCAATTGGCGCCGTCTTTCATATTACATCACCTCTTAGTCTTGCTTAACAGCATATACTTACTAAATCGTGAGTTATATTAATTTTGTATGCCATATAACGTATAACTGTTCACACAGCATTGACCGTACCTCATTTGTTGTGTCGAGCGCAATATGGGTACACATGCACCTCGTGGCTTCTCGTGCATGCATGAGTAAATATCAATTAGGCTAGAAGAAAGTTGATGACCAAAGAAGTATTGATTGTCTTTGTTCGCTGGCAGAACTTGTCATTCGTTCTCCGATGTGTGTATTTAATACTGTGCGTAACCACTATCACTGACACTGCAGCCGTTCGTGGACCCAGCAATGTTTAGGTTTTGTATTTACCGAGGCAATGAAATGGCATCTTGTCACAATATGTATGGAAGGTAATGGAGTAATGAATCAAACATGTTGACCTAATAAACTACTATTAAACTTAATGTAAGATGACATATTGAAGTATAAAACGCTTTGCGTCAACCAGAATTGCGTCTTTTATTAAATAAAAAAAGTTACAGAGAGCCAGGGCAAGATGTGTGCACTGCAAGCAACATCGATCAACATACATAATGGACAAGCGCGTCGTGACTGATACCAGTGTACACTACGTTACCTTAAGCTACAAATGCGATACAATAGCTTTGTTGGTAAGAACCGTTTATGGTGGCGTTGTGGTGTTTGAAGATAATTGTGTGATTTATGGGATTATCTTGCATTTAACAATTATAGTATTACAAGTATCAGCAATCACCATTATAATTTGCCGATTCAATGCGCTTATTTGCTATAGCAGCAGATTATGACGCGCCACACTGACTAAATGTGCTCCTTATAGCAGCGCCAATGACATAGTTAGTGAAATACGAAATCGTCTGATTGTTCAGCGGAATGTCTGCAAGCTGGCTTAAACGGAATGCATGATTATGACTTAATTTCATTTTAACAATCAGAGACAGTAAATATATATATATGTATAAATATATATTTACCGTTGACTATCTACACACACACACACACACACACACACACACACGCACATAGACACACACACCTACATAAACACACATGTACTTATATATATATATATATATTTAGATTTAGATGTATATATATTTATATACATAAGTATTTCTGTATACATGTATATGCATATAAATATGTACGTATAAATGCATAAATATATACTATACGATTGAATATCGGGAATCGCACAACTTGTAAAAATTAACAACTGTTTTTCGGCCATGGCTTTAGCGCCGCCTTGTAACATATATTGACGCACCTACGTAAACAGCTATAGTCTACTTAACCCACTGATCGTTGAAGCCTAATCCATGCCTCGACCTTCGCATAGTGTGCCTTATTAAAGATGCGCAGTAATAATTTTTTTTTCTGTTTTGAACTGATTCAATATATTATTTACCTTGATAGCCGACATCATTTGGTATTCTTGTGTAATACATGCACTGATTTCAGCCTCTCATATGCAATTTCCATGCGTAGCGTATTGCACTTTCGAACAGCTTATGGTAGTGATATTTAATTACACCATGAAGAAATTTGAATAAGGGTCTGAAGTCTAGCCATGTGAATCTAGCCGTTGATTCTTGCCAAAACAAAGAAAAACAATTACGCGTTTGTGTCTTTTTATGTCATGCATATGATTGAGACACTGTGCTTTAGGCATTATAGCTAACATTCTGCCGCAAACAAAATATTACAAAATAAAATGATTTGGCTGAGTAAATACTCGGTATTTCACAAGAGTAAGGCAAAACTGTTATTATAGCCATGGGTAGACGGCTAATTGCAAAGATGATTTGAGTTAGGTTAGTTTACATGGGGATCATCGCTGCCGAAGAACATTGATCTATCTTTAAGATGTTAATGGGCTTTTATGACAGCAAGACGGACATCATTTATGTGGCTTTTTTTCAAACCCAATGTGATGACATCATGGGACAAGGTCGCCTATTAATACTTTGTTTCGATTTGTGGCGAGCCCTTTAACATCTTATACCTTAGAGGCGAAGGTCAATGAATTGCCTCATGTGGACGACACTGGCGTATTCCGAAAGCCGTCTGCAAGTTAATGAAAATAGTGTAGTATACTTTTGCATCCCACAATAATACGTAACGTCCAGCAGACCAATTTTTCTGACCGAAAGTCAAGCAAAGAGCACATACCTCATCAAGTGAAAGTCACAAAAAACGTTTGATATCACACACGCCGCCAGTTTCTCTCGTGCATGATGTAAGCAGGACGGAAAAACAGGTAGGCTTACGAGACACAATAATCTGCAGCGCGTCTATGATGTTGTTTACTTTACATGTAATGGTAATGGTGTGCTTAGAGCATGACCTTGTAATGGCTACCGAGTGCTGCACATTACTGACGGCTCAACCACTCCTGTGGCCCTATCGTTTGTGGTCAGAACACTACACCATTAGTATTAACGGTAGCACTTTGTCAAATGTCCTATGTTATATTAGTGAATAAATGACTTCTAAAACAATGTATTTTAATCAATTGACGTCAACGTGCCATAATTTACATGCTCTAAAGACCTATTGGTTGAATGATTGTGGCGAGGAGAAGCTTCCGTTGGTCTATTTGATGCGAATGCAACGCTTAATTGTCAAGTGTGCGATTATCATACATTGCCCGTCTTAGAGTATTACATTAATTTTTGGATCAGCAAGCATGCATACAGCTTACCTGTCTATTACCAGTTGACAGGTAATAAATATGTCACTATTTAGGAAACAATCACATCATGTATTTAACCAAAACATTTTGTCAAGACTTGACGGTTCAAAAAACGTTGCCTGTTATTGCACATGAATCATGTGTCGTTATGCACATTGTGGGGTATGTAAACCGTTAGAGCTACGCATGTGAAAGTTGGCTGCACACATAAATAATCATTATCAAATAAATTATGATGCAGAGTTTATCATCAGTGGCCCGGAGCTGTACTTAACAATTCTGTTAACTCCGTATTTTCGGGGTCAACACAAGTAGCAGTTATATATAATGTGCATTCGCGGTCATGCATTCTTATATAAATGATACCGGTTTTGCAGGTCTGGTTGTGAATATACAGGACACAAAGAGCTATTTATTGCTTTAAATTTAGCAAAATGTCAGAGGGCAGTCACGATGCTTACATCATTCGTTAGATGTTGCAAACATTACGATATTGCTATGACAAATGCCTGAAACAGGCTTGTAATAGTAACATGGCAACAATGTAAGCAAGCGCATCATCACTTGATTGGTAAACTGTGGTGTATAAGAGATGCTGGGAAATCACAGCGCTAGTGCGTAGGTTTGGGAGCCTCTAGAAGTGATTCGCATTCCTTCGTCGTCAAGGTTATGATGAGAGTTCATTGTTGCAATATTGATCAACAGGGGTACCAAGTTTTCTGACGGTGAGTGTCGACGGTGGTGTGCTATATAATTGTCACGGTTATTCATAGTGCTGTCCATTGTTCCATCGGCATTATCTGCTTGTATCCCGTATGATTAAAGGAGGTGGAACACCATTATATTGATACATGAGCCGCTTGCATGACAATGCAGACTCGTTGTGGTTTTATATAGCCAGCACTTAGGTATTCATTCGCGGGTTATGTATCTGAGCCAGTTGGCAAATGACGCATCCGATATATTCGCATGATATAAAGCTTATGGTACATTTAATATGCGCTGCAATTGGTAATGGACACCCTGGTGCAGTAGTCGTTTAGTGTCAATGTTAAATTCTATTCCTGCATTCCAATGACGTTCGCATGACAGCATACATTTTACACGGTTGATCTTATTTCGGTTATGAAAGGCAATGGCAGAAAATCAGGGAAGCGTTATGCATCAGATAGAAATGCACTGCTCCCTGGGTGTCCTTAAAGGCATCTGCGGTAAGATATCTGGCATAGATACGAAATGTATACAGCAACACGCGTAATTGAATAACTATACGCAACTACTGAGTTGTATCCAAAAAGAAGTTGCGTGGCTTAAACTAGCTGGTGATAGATATCGTGAAGGAATTGCACAGCAAATACACTTAAGGCTAGGACCGCGTCGCTTTGGCATGATTGGCTGTGATTTTCACTTAATGAACGTCAATTCTACGGATGTTTTAGTAGTTTAGGAATATGACGGCAACACAGAAATAAATGGCTTATGGTGTACATAGATTGAGATGTGTTGAACACCTTAATACTGATTGTGTAAACCAGCAGAATGTGTGTGAAAAAATACCTTTTCATGGGTATTTTGATGAAAAACACCTCTCATCGTGGCTGTAGTTCTACGTGAATATTATCCACGAGAGTTTTTATGCGGATCGAGCTAACGCCAGGATGTTGACTCCAGCGACGCGTCTTCTACCAGTTCTTATATATAACATCCCTGCATACTTGATCAGTATCAGGAAGAATTCACGTGACAATCAACTAACTGATTCATTTGAAACCATAAATAAAGTTCTTAACTCAATTATTGAACATACGAAATATAGCATCACAAACCCGAACAATAGCAGCACATACATGTTTTCACTGTAAGGGATACATTGCAGAAGTCATCAAAATCAAGCAATAATCATGAGACTTTGGTATCCGTCGCTAGTCATGTGTGTCTGACGTTGTAAGGGTGATGCGTAGGTATATCGGAAGATGTGCTGTGTCGTACTGGTCTGGAACACGCACATTTATCATTACAATGGCTTTCACGAATACGTAACGCTAGTTTAGAGATTATCCATTGCAGCAGCGCTCCGATTGAAAATGGTAATCGTTAATGAAATTATGGTTTGTTGGGCGTAAAAAAGCGTTGATATTGGCCAACCTAGCGCATGGGCAATACGGGTGAGCATTTGTTGCGAGAAATGAAAACGTTCACTGACTTTCAATACCCAAGTAAATGTTTTTGACATATATCTACCAAATGTGATTACGATAGGTAACCGGCAGCTGCTTATTGCATCAATACCTGCAGCGGGTTTAAATCATAAATTAAATACGACAAACAATGCAAAAATAGGTACGTCAGCTATACCCCAAATATGCATAATACATGCTTATATCCCCGACCATGCGGTCATAAGCTAGCCCGAGAAACCAGGATACAACCTTTAAAAAGGGAAATATTGAGAAACTATATACTTGTGTGAATGTAGCTGCGCCGCCATTGCCTGTCGGACAATACAGCTGACCCACGATTAAGACCACTATAAATCTGTGGTCTATGCTTATTTGATAGTTACGTTTGAGTTTCATCTGCGCAAAATATAACGATACTAATTACCCAATTATCAGTAGCCGATGATCTCAACAACACACGCGCCTAAATTCAAGTTGGTTTTAAGGAGCATTAAGATATAAGCAACGGCTGTGAAGTTATATTGATTATGTCAATCAAGCAGCTTCGGAATATTCTGGATGAAATCGTTGGATATACAGTGTATACGGCATTTTGAAATTCATTGCAAGGTCTTTCGCCCCTGTTACATGATGATACCCCTATTTATCCCGTCGATGCTCCCTGGCAGTGACCACCCTCAGAGATACATTCACTGCTAGTCGTACATAGCCTACGTTGCTTATAACGACTATAATTCGAACAAACAAACAAACATTTTGTCTCAGTACGCTCATTGGAACTATAATGTTGACCTTACTCGTTACATGACTTAAATCGTTCCGGTTTAAGATCATATTTTATACATTCCTCTCCACCCTCTTCTATGCGTGGTTAAATCCAATGTAAAATCGGCATAGTTACTTCCTTGGAAAGAACACTGTTATAAGAGAATTTAAGTGATCGCCATACAGTGCGTCAATGATGGCACAATTGCTTTCCGCAGGTCATGTTATTACTGGTCGTCCATCATTGTAGTCACTCGATCGACCAAACGTTGTTGTTTCAGAGCTATTTGATTTATATATATGTTGAATCAGCCTTGTAATGCACACTTTGCAACTCTAAAATCATCTGCATCACAATGAATGCTTGCGATAGCGGCACATTAGCTGTACCAGCGTCAGCTTATTGCCATAAATTAGCAATAAGTACTGTGATCGGAATTATGGCCGTATAGGATATTCATCATGTTGGAAATCTTCAAATAACCATCTACAAACAATTAACCTCGATTTTTACTGGTACTGTGCTGTTCTGCCGCAGACAGTTAACCCATTTCAAGCATGATTGATGTGTCTTCTCTGTAGCATCCGGCTTTGGACTGTAGTTGCTTGCTCTTTGATTATTCCATTAGCACATTGAACAAGGTGCTGTTCATTTAATGTGTGACCCAAATATAAATGACATCGGAAATAGATAGAGGAGAGAACAATGGAGGATGTCATTTACACCAGGGCCAACCCTAGTTCGCTTTGTAAGAATATATTAACGCAATGCCAATCTTATATATTGAGAAGGCATTGCAATGCACACTTTGCAACAAAGATTAGAATAATGGCCATATAGGTTCTTCATCATGTTTAAATTTACCAAACATAAGACGAATATCAGGAATCTAAATGACCCTCCGCGAAAAATAACCCCGATTTCCCAGATACTGGGCTGTTTTGCTGCACACAGCTAACCCATTGGAAGCATGTTTAGGTCTTCTTTGTAGCCTACGGCTTTATATTCATAGCTCCATTTACTTGCTGTATTGTTATTCCATTAGGTTATCTATCAGAGTGATATTTACTTACTGTGCAAATCACGCCGCTGACGCTAATAGAAAGACTGCTAACTTCAGGAAGTACACCGGAAATAGATACAGGGGAGAACCGGTCTATGGTGGATAATGTCATATGCGCCAAGGCCAATCCCGGCCGTCTTCCTAAGTAAGTGTGTTGACCATCTTTGATGGAAGCGTTTACAATTAACGCTGCTGCATTTTGACGAGACTGTATTATTGGTATGATAAAGGGAAAAGTGCTGGAATCAATCATACCAAATATGACATACATACAATTACATTATAAATGAACGGTCTGTTTGTTGGTCTGACACTATAACCAAAGGCTGATCCATAGTTACAGTCAGCAATCTGCTTGGATTTGTGCATCATTTGGCAGGTAAATATTTTATGTACAAGAGTTCAAGATGTTTATGTACAAAGTAATTCAGCTTGGTTTGAAGGAGACTTGCTATTTGTGGTAACATATACAACTGAGCTGATATTTGACCTAAGCCGTACAATTAATGATAAATGTAAAACATGACGACCTTAAGATTTATACAAGTTGGCTTGGTACAGCCCCGTACCTTACAAGTTATTAGCAATTATTGTGGTTAAACATTAATGATAATTAAGTTTATAATAACGAATACTGTATATGTTTGTGATAACACTAGTGAGTTGTGTCCCACCGTTCCATACGCAAATTTGCATCAGTAACGTCCAAGTAGACATTTTAATTAAAGAGCGTGACATTAAAACACTGGATTCGCAGCACGTTCATTCATTTGCAGAGACGATCTGGGCTATTTAGATGAATACAAGAACGTTAAGTCACCCAACACTCAGCACGTTCACTCATTTGCATCGGCTTCTAGCAGATGCACTTGATGATCATCAGAGCGATGCCAACAATATATCAGAGAAGACGTGCTGTCTCTTGTAGGCCTAAAACTAAACAATCTAACCGCTAGCAAACAGTCCGATTTGTGCGATGGCTTCTATTTAAGTAAATGCAAACAATGTTACGGACGCAGACACGAGTTAATAAATTCTATGATGTTACATTACTTTTGATATGGTCTATAAACGCAACCAAGTATTGTTCACCTGTGTTCATTTGAGAATAGTATTTGAGGCTTAAAATATAATATAGAAAAGCTAAGTGTTGTTGGATGTATATAATAATCTCAAGAAACAAGCATTGTAGCAATAATGACAGATATGTTTCGCTGTTAAACCGATGTTCATGTAGGTTAATAATAATGTATGCTTGTAAGTGTAAGCGTCAAATGATTTTCTTGTAAAGAGAGTGAAGGGTGATTCGAAGGCTATTAGATGATGCTGTCCTCTTTTTCATAAAAATAAACCTCGATATACAAGGGGAAAATAGTTTTTTCGTCTTTCTTTTTTTCTAGTGATTCACCCCTTGATCATTCCTCATTATCTGAAATTTTCGTCGACACATTGAAAACCTTTTAGACAAATGATAACAAACATGGACTCATATTATCCGTAATCTATGTCAGCTGTTAAATATCCCACAAAGAAAACTATATACTTAAGGTATTGCAATGGCTTGATATTTGTTCGAATGTTATCGGAATTATATGAAAAAAGAGGGGTTTGAGACTAGATGCGCAATTAGCAAATATGCGCATTTTGCCAGTCAAGCTAAATATAATGATACCTGCGTTGCTACAATATTAATTTAGGGCTTGCTATTCTGCCGATGGCACCACTTGGACCATTATGCTGGTTAGCCACAGCAATGACATTTAGCCGGAGGCATTTCAATAGAATACGTGGTGTTCAGAACACAATAGGAACATCGTGTTAAATGAATGAATGCTATATTATATTTCTCGTCCTACTTTATTGGACGAGGATAAGCCCAATGAGGCTATATGGTAAGACAACGATAATGCGGATTTGTGGCTGCTTTATGTAATTTATGAGGATGATTATGGAGCATAAGCAGCTTTGTTATGAACCACCAGCCTCCTCGCCTGTGTTAAGTTATCTATTAATCTAGGCGCATTGGCAATGCCTGAGTGGCGTGCTAGAATATTGCGATTAGGGATATACAATGAAATAAACGAAAATAGATCAATAAACTATGTCAATCTCACAAATGCATTCAATTAATTCATTGTAAACAGCAATCTTAATAATTGTTGATATATATATTTGGGCTTTTTTGTGACCATTTGCACTCCAAAACGCCCCGCAAACAAGAGCAGGATCAAGTGTGCGTACACGTTCTTCATTACTGTTTATGATAAAACCTTACCATCACCTATTTTACGAGCATCACCTCGGCATCAGATAAATGAGCGCTGCGTTGCATGGCACGTATACATAGTTCATCAGCGCTTTTGCTATTAAAGGCTAGGAATGATGCTGCAGAAGCTGGTCTTTTGGTCCGAATAATTGGACGTGCCCTGAATCAATACACTGCATCTCATGTGAGTTATTACCACCGAATACAGAGTGACTGTCCGTGAAGTTACATCTGTTGCTTATAGCGATGGCATTATCGTGTTCCCATTTCAGTAAGGAGCAGTCTCAGTATTTACAATTTACTCGACGATTAATTCGAGTGGTCAAATTCAACATGCAAAAGGGAATCTGCAAATAACTAAAGGTGATAGTCATAATGGTAGTAAAACTACGCGCAAATATTATTAATGAGGACAGAAGGATTGTCGTTGGATATAATAAATATATTTTTACAAGCATCAGCGATAGCTATTGTAATTTGTCAAATAAATGCACATTTTTACTACATCAGAGTTATGCTGACTGTATGAGTTCCTTCTAGTCGTGCTTAATGACACATGGAATAGTTATTTTATTGTTCAGCGGAAAAAAGCGTGAACTGGTCTTCGAGGAAATTGATAAATAGTTGTATTTTTTTTGTTAATCCTAGCACCGGGACAACAATACGTTTCTTTTAATGCAATATATCAGTAACGTGTGCTCCTATTCTATGCTGCATTAGTCTCTCGTGTATCATATATACCTTGAAAAGAAATATCGCATATGTGGTACGTTATCGCAACATAAGTGGTTGCAAAATAGAACACGAAAATTATATAAGAACCATTATTATCAACTGAAAAGTGGTATGCTAAATTTTACACCGGTCATATAAAGGGTTAATCTAGTCCAAATGAAAGTACACTACTAATATAATCTAGCTATTACCCATTAATCAAAGGCGACTTTTAATGACTTGATTGTCAATATTGTCATTAAAAGTCACAGTGCTACCTCCACAAAACATTTGGATATCAACATCCGATACCATATCGTCCGAATATGGTGGTTCATATGTGACATCTGTGTGACGTTCATCGAAAGGGTTCCACTTCGTCAAGATTCCAAATTGATTGTTCATCCGCGATATAAACCGTTCGAGGACGGGTTCAAAAGTCACATTCCTTGCAGGATTGAGTGGATTATCCGTTGTGTACAGCTCCTGTTTCCGGATATATCGCAATCCGTTGACCATGTAAGTTCTAGCACAATCATATAAGGCTGAAGTAAACATCTTGAGTTAATCCACTGTCACGATACTCACGTGCGTTATGGTGAGTCACCATGCAATATATCGCTATTAATGCTCCTATATTACACATAATCTCTTGTTACAATTAGTGTTCTTGTAAGTGTGTGTTCTGGTGGCCCTAATCAGACAAATTGTCTTCAGCAAACACAGGTATAATAAAGCGGGGGAAAACTGGGGATGATGGGGTGCACAAAGGGCTTTATTCAGTGCCGATCAGTATTGTTGTGGGATGTTTTTAAAAAGCTCACGCTGCAAGCAAACTTTTAGCATTCTATAGCTAACCAATTTTAACAAAGCACAATCACTCACGGTAGCATGTACCCAGATCATTTGAAATAATTCAAACACGTATGGTACCCATTATTGCTTGACCAAGCGATTGTTTTTGCACACTACGCCTTGATCACACAACACGCAGTGAACATGATTGAGACGATAGTTCTACAATAATCTGCATGGTGGTCTTATTTATGTTTGCATCGTAAGGTTACCATTCTAACACCGCACGATAGCACTCATCATTACAGTGCTTTTATGGCAATGCATGTAGCTTCGTAGGCTTTCGTGTGCCGTAAAGTGGTGGCATCGTCTCTGGTTTTGCCAGTAATAACACGCATTCAATGATTGTGATGGGTAGGACGTCGCTGAATTATTGATGATTACTGGCCGTTTGTGAGGAGTGTGAATTGAAGACAATCACTGAGCCCAAACATGCAGCTCCTAGGGAAAGTAAGCGAGGTTCGAAAAGGAGTTTTATATGATACTCAGCATTGTTAGCATTTGTGACATTTGTCAAAGCAAATGTAGATATGAATTAGTGCCCAAGTAAGTATGGTGTCTTAAACAGGTGGCCTTTAAACCGATGACTTTTCCTAATACGGCTTTTATTGCAACGGATCTCCGATTATTGGTGTAAGAAAGGAACGGCGCTTGCTACTATAATAAGACTGGCTGTTTATCTTTTGTCGACAAATGTTTCTTTGATACGATCGAATGCAGTGCCGTATTCAGTGTGGAAAGAGCTCAATTCGATTTATCCTCCGCTAGAAATGACGACCGACCAATTTACTTGCCTGGATTTGCATGCGGGAATCAAACTGGAATCCTAAACTGAATTCGCCATAGACTGAATGTTTCAGAAAATGCTGCATATCCATCTCGAATTGCCATAAACTACACTCGTGAAGCGTATTAGGATCAGTGGAAGCATAGTTAAGTTAATATTTACCCTTAACCGTACCAGTTTGTACATTTCACAGAAACAGGACGTGAATAATTAGATGCTGATGCGCATGTGTTCAGAGCACATGATCATACAATGTTCAGAAGATGTGAGGCAAATTCATGATTTATAATCAACTCCTGAATATGTCTCATAGGCTAGTTAGTTCGATTTGCGTGTGAATTTCCTATGTAATGTGGCTCCGTGATCGATGTTATGTCGAGTGTAATACCGAAGTACTGCCGAAATACATATTGCGAAAATATGCGCATCGAATTCCTTGAAGCTAATCGAACGCTATATGTATTTACTACATATTTCTATTAGACAGGCAGTGCTGTTTGCGGTTTGATGATAGCAATTTTAAAACTACTATCTGAAACTGAAGACAGTATGACTTGTTGGTAGATCAAGCATGTGCACTCCAGGAAATATTTCGATCATCAGATGATATAAGGTCAGAATGAGCGGGTCTGGGTAAGCTATGCAAGCATTGCGAACAGTTGCTGTGGATGGCAGCGTTTTTTTTTCAGCTTGGGTCGGCTAACCCTGTCGGTTGCTTGATTGGAACATTAGCTTACTCTTGTATTACAGCGTGATTTCACCAGAACCTCATATTTTGTATATTGGTATTGTAGCGTTGGCCGTACTTCATTCACAATGGCTGGCGTTACCAGTTCGATCAAAACGCAAACCATGATAGATTGAATGATTCATTGTCATATTCTAGTCTAACGATATCCCTGCTCCAATTTTTTGTGTCTGTAGTCAATACCAATACCACGGTCATGATGGTGATAGCAAATAGTCGATGTAGGTGGGCAATGACGCGCTGACTGCGGTTACACAACATATATATATATGTTTATTTCGTACTCAAGGTACCTGCATAAACAATAACTGTAAATTTAAACTATAGTGCTACATTCAACGGAAAAAGAGATAAAACTGTTACGATACTAAATATCTTGTATCATCAAATAAATCATTTCATCGTCAAATTCATCAATCATAATTTCATTGTTTTTAACGCAAAACAATGTATTTAAGATACAGACCAAAGCATTCTGTTCATCCGTTAACGAATCTTTCTTGATAATCTTTGTGATATTGAACCCCACCTCATTATGTACATTAATGTTGTATTTGTGTCTAAGGTAAGCAATATTGCGACCCAAAGGTGAAAGGGCATTAGAACAAGCATGTTTGATCACATACTTAACTACTGCATTGTCACTGTGATTCATTTGAACAATCATTTTCAGCGTTTTAATGCATAAGGAAACGCTAATGTGTAGTTGGCCACTTAATGGCCCCAGTACCCAAGTATGCGAAGCAATTGGAAGGTTGAGTATTCGCCTAACAGCCTTATTCCACTGAACACATATTTTTCTATAACCATCAGAATCAATGGTCCATAACTGGGAACCATAAAAACTGCTGCAATAGGAATTGAATAATTTACACAATGTGTTTTTATGCAACTCTCCAAAGTTCCCCATCATTTTGTTAAAAGCAACATTAAACATAGAACATTTTGATGTGCAATCACTAAAATCATTCAACTTGTTATCAATGACGTTCCCCAAGTGTTTAATAGTTGTAGCCCATTCAATAGTAGAGCCATAGAATATCACCTTATCAAATTCATTGACTGCCCTGCCATATTTTATGCATTTTGTTTTCAAAGGATTAAAAAACTACATTATATTCATTAGCAAATCGTTCACATATTTTCAACATATTGTTCAGTGCAATGAGACTTGGACTGAGTAAGGTAATGTCATCAGCATAACCAAGCGCACCAACATATTCGCTGCCTATATGACAGCCTAGTCCAGACTTTTTTAACCTTTGTATCAGCTCATCAATGTACACAGTAAATAATATCGGTGATATGACACCACCTTGCTTAACACCGTTTGATACATGACACTCTTTTGATAAGCATGCATTCCATTCAACAGATATAGTCTGTCTCGAATAGCTATCCATAAGAAACCTAACTATTAGCGAAGGCACTTTACGCTGCAACAGCAATTTGAATAATTTTCCATAATGTACCCTGTCAAAGGCTTTACAAGCATCTAACAGACAACTAAAAACATCACTATTTCTTTGTGTATAATAACTAATTGTTTCTTTATATACAGTCGTGCAAAGGATTGTAGAATGTCCCTTTTTGAAGCCAAATTGAAGATCAGACGTACATAAAACATTGCCATACAGCTTAAGAATTATCATATCTAAAACTTTGCAAATTAAACTACATAATGCAATTCCCCTGTAATTATCACTACAACTTAATGATGATCGCATATCTTTTGGTATCGAAACAATCGTTGAATTTAATAAATTATCAGCTGTATGGCCATGTGAAATCATAGCATTGAATAGTTTACATAGGAGACCAGCAAGTTTGGGCGTCCCGTTAATCAAATGGTCAGAATAAAGCTCACGATTGCCATCGCTTTTGTTACTCTTCAACTTTCCTATACATTCAGATAAAACAGATGATGATGTAATAACATCATATCTTGCACTGTCATAACTAATACCAGCATTAACCGCTTTCATCACATCATGCATTTCATTATCGTTTGTGGGAACACTATTGAATAACGCAGAGTATTTATCAAGAAAAAGGTTTGCAATAGGCACTGGTCCACTTGCATTATCTACCACAGTAGGTACACTCTTACAGTTTGGATTGATCTTTTTTAGTTCACGCCAAAAATCTGTATTACTACATGCGTTTTCAGCCAGTTTTGCCTTCTTTATATCGAACGCATTTTTTTGGGCTGCGCATATGGCATAATGATATTTATGACGTGACTGCTTCATTATGTCATACACAGTGCCTTGGTTAGGTTTGCCACACTCGATCCAAATTCAATGCCAGAAAAGTGATCGTTCTTTCTCTGGTTTTACAATCTCTAACCATCCCGCAATTTTCCTTGAAACAGGCTTCTTTGACGGAATAGTTTCTTTACCAGCTTGAGTACAACAGTCAACAATTGATTTACAAAATGCATCAATAGAGGTTTTGTGATTGCTATCACGGCACCGCTTATCGGTGCATTGAAACACAGCATGCGATACAGACACACCATCTAGCAAAATATCCAATTCACTCTTGTACCGATTAACATCTACCTCTGTTGCCCGACTCCACAATAGCCGATCATCTCGCAAGAATCCCTGACTATCTGTAGACATAACGTTGTCAATATTGACATCTATTGTGATGAATATAGCATTATGATTTGACGGGTTTGTTGGGTCACGAATAACATTACTGTTATGTTATGTCAAAATAACTATATTGAGAAACACACACACGAGGACGACACCATGTAGACCGGAACAGAACTGTCTTTATTCTTAACCACCATCCAACACATGAAGTGCACGTTATGATTTTTAGTGAGGGCTTCATAATGCAACATCCCCCTTCTTTTAAGAAATCATCAATGACAGACATTATGTTAGTTGCTTGTCTGCAGTCACAAACAAAAAGGTAGCAGCAGTCTGCCTGTTACAATAAAATGACATACAATTTAAGTCTAGTCCCAAGTTGACATTCATACAAAACAATACTATCTGGTTCTGCTACAATATGAATATGTATTTAGATTAAATATCTTCTATGAGACGACGTGGAGGCATGACATTTCGCTTGGGACGTGGTGTAGGTATTGTAGTATTTCCACTTTTCTGTATCGCAGGTGAGGAGACTGTTGCGTTGTGATTCACTTTACTAGTAGGCGTGGAGATGGGATCAGGTACGGGGCTATCCTGTGTTGGCTGTAGAGTAGGTGGGGCAACTATCGGTGCAGCTGGTGGTGACGGAGTTGGGCTTGTGTAAGTGTCAGTGGCTATGGGTCGAGGTCGTAGCAATATTCTGTTGCGTTTTAGAGGGCGACCTGTCGTGCGGCATAGCACTGTGTAGGAACGTGGTTCGGGGCCAATTCCAATAACCTTACCGGGGAGCCAGTTTTTACGTGCCACATCCTGGTAGTAACGGGCTGGTTGATGTCAAGCTCATCAAGGGTTTTGCTCAGGCTGTTGTAACGCATTTCAGATTTCTGATGGGCTAGCTGTCTAGCTGCAGTTATGTCATGGGCGTTGCCTTGATGGTAGACTGGTAGGTTGAAGTTAATTTTCCTTTGGAAAATGAGTTCAGCTGGTGAGGGGATTTTAGGGCCTAAAGGGGTTGTTCGATACACAAGAATAGCTTTGTCGGTTTCCTCAGGTGACTTCTTAATGAGGGCTTTCATGCTCCGGACCATGCGTTCAATAAAACCGTGTGAACGAGGATGGTGAGGGGAGCTGGTGACATGAGCTATTCCATAGTTGTTTGTCATTGCCTGGTAAGCACTGCCTATAAACTGTGGACCGTTGTCCGAGATGATGGTGTCTGGACAACCAAACATTGAAAATACATGACTGGTAATATCAGCTACGTGACGGCTGGAAGTGTCACGTCCAAGGCATTCAACAATCGGGTATTTCGAGTGGTAGTCTGCTATGATGAGATAGTTCTCATCATTCAGTGTGAAGAGATCTGAGCCAATTGTATGCCAGGGATATGGTGGAACGGTTGTAATAACGGGTTCCATTGGCTCTTTACTCTGCGATGCCTGGTGCTTTTGACAAATGGCGCATTGTGATATTATGCCCTCGATGTCAGAGTTGATCCCGGGCCAGTACACGCTACCTCTAGCGCGCATCTGACAGCGGATAATCCCTTGGTGACCAGTGTGGATGTCAGTTAGATATTGGTCATGGAGGATCTCTGGGATCAGCAGTTGACTTCCCTTCAGAATGAGACCATTTTCAATGCTTAGTTCGTCTCGGAAAGGCCAATAAGGATGAATGCTGTGGTGGACGTCTCTTTGGCGTCCGGGAAATCCTTGGATAATGTATTTTGACAGGCGATTGAGTGTCTCGTCATTTGTTATTGCTTCACGAAGCTCATCGAGTCGTCTGTTGCTGAATTGAACGAAGCATACCTTAATATTCAGTTCACTAGACTTTGGGAGTCGAGAAAGGCTGTCCGCTAGAATCATCTCTTTGCCAGGTCTGTATTTTATCTCGTAGTCATAGCGTTGCAACCTCAACAGCATACGCTGCAGACGGGCTGGGGCAGATGTGAGTGCTTTGGCTGAGATCATCGCCAGTGGACGGTGATCTGACTCGATGGTAAATGGTTTGCCGTACAAATATGTGTGAAAGCGTTCTGCTCCAAATACACATGCAAGTAGCTCTCTTTCTATGTTTGCGTACCGCTTTTCGGTGTCAGACAAACTTTTTGAGGCAAACGAGATTGGGTGACCATCTTGAATGAGTGCGGCGCCGAGGGCTTCTTGACTCGCATCAACTTGCAATACAGCTGGCTTGGTTGGATCAAAGTATGAGAGCAATCCAGCTCTACTAATGAGCTGTTTGAGTTGGCTGAAAACTGCTTGATGCTCTGGATGCCACTGGAATTCAGAGTCCTTCTGTAGTAGCTGTCTCAATGGTCCTGTAACGTTACTCAGCTTAGGGATATACGGAGCAAGGTATGTGACCATTCCAAGGAATGACTGGAGTTCTGAGACGTTTGCTGGGGGCTTCAGGTCGATGATAGCCTGCACTTTGCTTGGATCAGGCTTGACCCCTGTATCCCCGTAGATGTTGCCGAAGAAGCATACTTTGTCTTGGTTGATTTTACATTTCTCTGCATTGAAGACAAGACCACATTTGCGAGCACGTTCCATCAACTGATGGAGATTGCGGTTGTGATCAGCTTGGTCAACACCGAACACAGTGATGTCATCTGCAATGGATATGACGCCAGGTAGTCCATCGAGTATCTGATCCATTGCCTTTTGGAAGACGTCTTGGCTAGTTTTCAAGCCGAATGGGAGCCTTTGGAAACAGAACCTTCCAAATGGACTGTTGAACGTAGTGAGGTGTTGACTGGCATCATCTAACTGCACGCTCCAATAGCCGGACTTGGCATCCAGTTTGCTAAACACTTTGGCGCCCTTGAGTCTGTGTGTGACCTCTTCAAGTGTGGGGGTGCGGTGCTGACCCCTCTTTAGCGCCTTATTGATGTCTTTCGGATCCAAACAAATGCGGAGAGACCCGTTTGGTTTTTTGAACATATGTTATGCTCGAGACCCAGTCTGTAGGTTCACTCACTGGGCGGATGACATCTAGGTCCAGCATTCTGTCAAGCTCAGAGCGGATTTGAGATTGGAGCTGGATTGGAGCTCTTCTTGGCGCATGGATTACAGGACAAGCATCCTCCTTGAGGATTAGTGAATGCTCTCCTTTGAATTTACCCAAGCCTGTGAATCGGTCAGGGTACATGGACTTGACGTCACTCAGCTTTCTAAGGTTTGCAGTGTCAGTCTGGAGAGATATGGTACAGTTCATGGTCACCAGACTGAGAGCTTCGCAAGTTTCCAATCCAAAAATTACAGGACCTGGTGTGTCAGTTACATAAAATTTTGTTGCTTGCCACTGGCTGTCCGCGTAAACGACACGGGATGGTAAGTGTACCGTACTGACGAATCGGAGTGCCATTGTATGCAGTGAGTTTGGCGTCACTTTTAACTAAGGTTGTTGGCAGTCCGTCTTCATTTACATGCGATGGGTATATATTGCGGAACGTTCGCAGAGGCAGGATATTCCCTTGAGCACCTGTATCCACTTTACCTCGTAGATTTGTCTTCTTGTTGGGGTATGCCTCAATGCGCAAGATTGCAAATGCTTTGTCCCGGCTTACTGTTGAAATGGAGAGAGCGTTGAATGTGCACTGTTCAAACTGTGGGTCATCCTGATTCTCAACACAAACAGAGTGTACATCAGGCTTCTGCTTCTGTTTGTTATACTTTGAAGTACTGTACTTTATTGAGCCACTGCGATGTCCTTGCGTAGAACTGTGTGCAACAGTACTGCGACAAACTTTTCCCCAATGACCAACTTTTAAGCATTTATTGCATTTCTGGTCGCGAGCGGGACATTCCTCCCGACGGTTCTAGTCCCACCACAAAAGTGGCATGTGTTCCTTGAGGTCGATTCAGCATGTGGAATCGGTCCTTTCCTTTGGTTGTTTCGCTTTTGATGGATGCTATCCACCTTCGTAGCCTGCCCAAACTGATTGAGTTGTTGTTGTGTGGCTTCGTATGTTCGAGCACAGTCAAGAACTTTGTCAAGTGTCAACTTCTCTGGATCGTGGTCTAGTAGCTTTTTACGAACGGGGTTGTGCACAGTGCCAATAATGATTTGGTCGATCAGCATGTCCTCGAGAGCAGCCTCGAATTTACACTTCCGTGCTTGCACCTTAAGACGAGTTGTAAAGGTGTCAATGGGCTCAGCTGACTGTTGACGAATGTCGCGAAATTGAAAACGGGCAAGTCTATAGTTAGCCTTGGGCTCAAAATAGTCTTGGAATGCCTGCCACACTGACTCTGGCGTTTTCTTCTGCTCTACTGTCAGATGAGACCAGTTGTCGTAGACTTCCAAAGCATTGGGTCCCAACCACAGTAGGATGTAGTTAACAATTTCGTGACCTGTTTTGTTACTGTACGTAGGAGTCGACAACAACAGTTCACAATAACGCTTGAATGAGCGAAACTGATGAGGCAAATCGTCACTGTCCCAGTTGAATGAGGGCAACTTGATACCGGCTAGATCGTTTGAGTGCACGTACTGCACGCTTGCTGCTGGGTTTGATTCCGACATGATTTGGCGGGTGATAAACTGCACACTGTCACTGACGCGATACAATTATTTACCACAACGTCCAACACGATCACTAGACCTGATATTGTCACATGTAGAAGCTTACTTGCGATTTGCACTTTGCGCTCGTTTTGTTGCTCGACATTCCAACACCACAGTCACACAATCCGTCGCCGACCATGTGCGTTTGAGCGGGGTCGTTGAGGAGGTGAATCGCTCGGTTCACTGAAATCCGGTGTCACTGACCTCAAGACGACAATCGTTTCCACTGCTGACTAGCGGAAGATAAAAACACTGTTTTTAATCACTATGGGTCGTTTTAGATCTCACTTGCTGCCACCATGTTATGTTATGTCCAAATAACTATATTGAGAAACACACACACGAGGACGACACCATGTAGACCGGAACAGAACTGTCTTTATTCTTAACCACCATCCAACACATGAAGTGCACGTTATGATTTTTAGTGAGGGCTTCATAATGCAACAATTACTGCATAGCACCTTACTGAAAACATTATCACTAACTAGAAAATGGTCGATACAAGACATCTGATTTAAAGCAAAATTAGTATATGTATAATCTTTTGAGGAGTTTTTACTGTTCCAAGAAACCCTCATACAATTTCTCTCCATAAAGTCATTCAAACAGCGAGTCTGTGCATTGGTTCTTTCAAACGATGTGTTTAAATCACCGCAAATTACAACCGAGGTACAGGTAATTGAATTGACAACAGACTCAATTACATTAATAACCTCCTCATATTCGTTTGTTACTTTGTTTCTTGAATAATTATCACAAGGCATATATACGCAAATCAATAGCACACTCCCCAAAGAAGAATCATCAATCGTAATGCCACAGACGCGCCTGTGAGGTATATCTATATGTGACACATGCTTAGAAAGAGACTTTCGGTATAAAATTGCAGTCCCACCATAAGGGCGCCCTACTAGAATGTCAGATGTTGAGTCCATACCAGACTTTCCAACAAATTGATAATCCTTATGCACATTATTTAACATCGAGACATTTTCTTTTAATAACCAAGTTTCTTGTAAACACATTATATCACAACTGTAACGGTTCAAACAATCGCTAACATAGGGAGTACACCTCTTTATCCCTTCCACATTCAAAGAGCAAATATTAAAACCATTGCTGTTTGGACTATTATCCATGAGTGAAATTACCTATTACGCGCGTTTCGTCCAATACCGCCTGCATCCAATACCTTCAGGCCAGAATTCCGGCTTGTAGAGCAGATTTATATCTCCAGTCTCTAAAGCTATCCGGTATGAAAGTGTCCAAGATTCTGGTTTTGATGCGCATTCAATTTCGAGCACCTTGACGCCCTGTTCTTCCAAAAACGATTTCAGCACTGACGAGTCGATATCACGATGCACACGAAATACGAAGAGTTCATATCTTCGAGGACCTGCACGTAGTTTGGTATCGGTGCGGTTACCAAAAATGGCTCTAGGCCTCTCCTGGATTGTCTCCTTATCTCGCGCTATCTGCCGATCCTTCTTCTTCATTTTGCGCTGTTGACGCGGTTGAAGATGGAACTCATATTCGTCTTGAGAGGTGCTTGACGAGGTCGTTGGTGTTTCTGGCCCGCCTTTATTTGGAAGGGGAGTGGAAGGAGGGGGTTGCTCCGAGGCAATGTCCGCAACATGATGTGTCGGTTTCGGTGTTGCAACAGTGGCTGAATACAACGGTTTCGGGGCTAGGGATGCCATTTGGGCTTCAAGTTTACAAAGTCTTTCGTTTATCGCAACAGCGGTACATTCCTCTGGAATGCTGCGAGGCAACTTGTTTAAGTTGATTGCCACAAACGAGACCGGCAGCTTGGCATCGCAAAATATTGAGTCGATTGTCTTCAGACTCTTCATTATATCATCCATCTCTTTCATATGTGCTTTCTTTAGCCCTCGGCTCTGGCGCTTTTCAATCGGTGGCAGATGATCTGAGTAATTCTCCCAGAGTATTGATTTCGCCTCCGCAATGGCCTCAGGACAGTAAAACCCGGCGATTACATCCTTGATACTGTCATTGGTAGCACTTTTCAAGTGGTGAAAGGCGTAGGTCAGCAGCTCATTCACTACGATTTTGTCTTGGCTATCTGCCATAGTAGATTCGAGATCTGACGTATTGTAGCAGAAACGAGCAGGTTAACAGTCTTTAAGTTTGAGTCCTACCATTGAGTCGATCAAGATTGACACTTAGCTCATGTTGATTCAATTTGAATATCTCTATAAAATGCTATATCTGGGTGTATTGTACGGATGATGAAATTTTAATAAATACATCCAGGTTTTATCTGAAAGACAACCAAAAACAATAATGAAGTGCTCATTCCCAAAGACGTTCAAGCAGTCATTGTCATTATTTTATGTGTTTATAAATATATACATATATTTATATTATTATATATATATATATATATATATATATATATATATATATATATATATATATATATATATATATATATATATATATATATATATATATATATATATACATATATATGCAGATTTTTTTCTCTCTATCGTGTGCATACTTGGACCTACATATTGAAGCTACAAGATTTAGCAATGCCGAAATACAAATGTTCACAAGCCATATCAGCCGTTGCTCATAGCCGTGGCTTTTGTTGCAATATTGTTGATGCCAATCAGCCAAAGATGTTATTTTTTGTTATTTTGATATCTATGCAGCGTATGTCACTTTGCCAACAAAGCCAAACCAGAATCGATGCATCTTTCGAACTTTGAAGTTATGGATGATGAAGTATTATCTGGCAATTCAATTTGGATAGATTGTAAGGGCATATGGTTATTCATGTGTGGTCTTCCATGATCATAGCGGATGGCCAGATTTCAAACTACATATGTTCTACATCTGCCATTTAACGGGTTTGCGCATTTTGTCAGGTCCTCTGTGCAAAGTTCCGCATAATTCAGCGCAAGTCAACTGTGAACTGGCCCTTAACGCTATCAAAGTATTCAATTAACACAACTAGATTATTGATATATGTAAAGATGACCAACTGGTAAACATACAGTCAATACTAATTTGATAAGCATCAATGTATTGTATCGCGTTGATCATATACGTGTTTCGATAATTATCTAAATGTTTTAACGGCCCCAACATATAGAAGCGATTACTCTCGACGTAACAACGTACACTCTAATTGTACCAATACAATCTCAAAACTCCTAAATTAAAACTACTTGAATGTCCTCATCAGCTAAAATGAAGTCCAATACAGCAGTCACCCTGTGGGAAACAACACAGGCAGTGAGTCGCAGCACATAATCGGTTATGATAGCATTCGATTCACGGGTCATTGTTTAACGCTAAACCTTCAACTTACCCTAAACCTTTAACTACAAAGGATACAACCAGTGTGAATACATATGCGACTCAAAGTTGCTTGATGAGGTGATCAGATTGAAGGTAGCGCATATGGAGAATGCTATAATTTACAGGGCGGTACTACCTTGGTGCGCATATTGATGAATCTAAACGGAGGCTGCACACTAAACGCCAAATGTATTTGATAGCGCCTTTATGGTAACAAGCAGGACTGTGGATTGGCCGGTGTTGTGTTTGGTTTAGCCAATATCCGCCCACTCAATTGTTTTGCACGATAGGACGCCACTAAGGATAACAGGGCATTAGGCCTTACCTACGATATAATATAAGCACGCGAAAGAAATGTTTCTTCATAATGAGCCGTTTAAGTGATCTTTAACAGTTCTTATGATGACATTGTTATGATAACGCTTCAAAAGTCAACCAAACATTATACTGCTAGATGACGTACCACATATTACACGTCCTACTGATGCATAAGAGCTAACCAGGAAATAACTTGAACAAGTACTCCATGATGTTTAAATGCAATCGAGTGGGAGTCGATCTGACCGAAGAGGACTGCACTTCAATCGATACAAATACATGATGTTGGAGGTTATAGCCTCGGCTACATGTATCTAGACGTTGATCACTTTGCGAGCGCACTGCACTCATTAAAGTGAATCTTCATCGTCGCACAAGAGCAATTTGTTAGCGCAATTCACAAGCAGTAGTGACAAAATGCGGTCATAAAAGCATTTCCATCACAGGAGTACCTCCCCACCTTGATTCTCCAGGGAGCTGGCCTTGCAATATATTGTGTAAGCCCAATTTATAGTCCTGTGGGGTTTCAGCATAACCAGAGCACAATCTAGTTAGAAACGCCCCTTAAGGCGGCAAAATCCCACGCTCTTTATCAGACATTTGCATGGAGCGCCAATAGTTGCTGTGTTGATTGTTCATTATATCTGATCTGAATAGCCATATTCATTGACATGTCCAACCTCGACCACGATAGTTGTTCCGAGTCAGTGTCCACGAGTGAATAGGGAAAGACTAGCGGACAATAACATCGCTAAAATGAGCATTAGACCACATTGCGGGCAATGTAATCTGCCGAATGAATTACGTGGTATATGACGTCAGCAGGACGTGCTGGCAATAACTCCATATGTAGAGCCATATGGAGTGCCTAGCAGTAGCTCGTCTCGAAAACTGCCACATTATCTTTGGATGCTTATGGTTTATCGCCAATATTAAAGTGTTCGTTGAAGCAAATGACGTGATTTGCATAGGAGAGGAACGTGGCAGAAATGGCATGTCATTTGTTGTAAGTTTGTGTTTTACATGAATCATGTTTTCACGACTTCATGTATTCGTAATCAGCATGTGCGATCTTCCCATTTATTCAATTACAGGACCCAATATATCTTGTCTTAATGATCTTGAGCGATGATAATATACCGTTACCCTCTAACTGAAGGTAAAAATTCCCAATACATTGTTTGGGTTACCCGCTAGCAAGAAACAAAAGATATCAATTTGTAATTATATGCGCGTATGTTGGAAAGAGCATCTGTCAGACTGGAACGTAAAGCTTGGATTAATTACTCTGACCATTCAACTCAGCAAAATATAATACTGTTGCTTAATGGAAGGACATGGATTACATGCAAAACACAGGATAGCACATCCCACGGAGTAGATTGACATCGTCTGCAATACTATGAATGTCACACGAGGGTTGTCGAGATATCGTGCCTAACCAAGATGTAGTTAGCAATTCGGTCAATTTTTGTCACAAATTTATATTTGAATCGACTTGTTTAACAATATTTTGTTGATGATTTGGTAATTTATCTGGTTGAAATAGCGTCGGAGCTAGCGAGTTTATGTACAACTATGGATGATGAAAAATCAACGCACATGACCAATCCATCTAGCTGTTGATGGATACTTATGACTACCTGGAGGATGTTGCCTTTTCTTGAATAACTCATGTGGATCGTTTTCACGCGTCATCTTCCAACATCAACAAAAATCGCCAGTAGATTTTCTGTTTTGACTCATTGCAAGACTTTTTACATCGCCATCACCAGTAAATTGCCTCAACAAGACGACTCTTGATGTTTCTTGTGTAGCTTGCTGAACTAATGAAGTGAGCATAGAACGTCGATCACAAAAAGGGTGCCAGCCAAAACGATGCCATATGCCCAATGATTACCGTTGTACGTGATAAAAAGGGCATGCTGCGGTATATCTTCCAGTTGTCACCAGCAGCTTGTACAATGCAGTGTGGGTTGCCTAGATAAAACACTATATTACACTCATCTTATTGAATAAGTACGTGTACTCATACCATAGCAAAATGAAAGCTTTTTCTTACGGACCAAACTATTGTTTAAGCGAAGCTGCTCGCGCAATAACGGATAATATATTATGTTAGCAAGTGGATTAATGGCACAAAAACAAAACGCCTGAAAAGGTTTTGTTTAGCTTGATCATACTCCTGTACCCTACGCAAGTTATCATGAAGGCAAAGCTCATAACATGCTGCTGATAGCTTGTTCAATGAGCGAAAAATGCATTGTGGATTTGCTCAAACGTATTTTGTCTTGATTATGGGCACATTCTAGGCAAAATTACGGACCTACTAAATGGTTATGCTAAATCGTTTCATTGGTTGAACTTTATATGCTGCCTTGTTTAAGCTGATTCAATGTTAATACGCTCTAGTAGAATCGGATCGTATATTATGATTTAGGTAGAGAATAGCAAAATCCGTTGGACAAATTTATGTGCATACTAGCTCCACCATGAATCGAATTATGCGCTTGCAACAATTTGCTCCAACCATTATTATAGATATCTGAATTAATATAGTAAAGAACACTGACGTCATATCAATCTTGCTCTTTTATATGTATTCGATGAATCATTGTTAGAATGCAATTTGCTTATTAACGCATAAACAAACTGTCATCCATTCAATATCTACTTAGTTTCCGCTAGTTTATTACATAGCATATCATCTATGCGAATAGAAGGTTTCTACATGGTCATACCCATGTTATTTTGCCTCGCATCAACGTCAGGCTTCACAATAAATGATGTAACGGATCAATGTATGAGCCCTAGATTGCATTGTACGTATGAGGATTTCATAATGCTATGCATCATACCAGTGATATATAGCCATATCAAAGTACCGCACCATTATTGACCGGATGTTTCATGTTGGCCTTTTCCACAGATTGCAAAGCAAAATATCAGTCCCTCGAGGTCATTACAAATACAATTTGTGAGGAACCAGGTTTCCGCTAGTTTGGGCCATTTGCCCTCGAGGCGCAGGATTATCGCCTACCTGTCTCTTGGCAACCTTTTGTTAGGGCGAATGACGTAGCTTTGCTGATGATTATATATATAAATATATATATATATATATATATATATATATATATATATATATATATATATATATATATATATATATAATATACTTTATATATATATATATATTTATATACATATATATCAATATATATATAGCAATATATATATATATATATATACATATATATATATATTTATATATATATATATATATATATATATATATATGTATATATATATATACATATATATAAATATATACATATATATATACATATATATATATATATATATATATATATATATATATATATATATATATATATATATATATATATATATATATACATATATATATATATATATTTATCATATATATATATCTATATATATATATTTATATATATTTACATATTTATATATTATATATATATACATATATATATATATATGTATATATTTATATACATATATATATATTGGGGCAACATAGTCGACACGTCATGGGTCCTTGCTTATTCTTTGTATGTTCTTATACAAGTGCATGACAAACAGTTAATTAAACCCATTGTATTCAATATATCAAGCGATACACCGACAACATTCACTTTATACCTCACAAACTAGATTATATACAAATCAAATGTAGCACATTTTACCAGAACTAGTTATACACGTCACAGCACAAATATCTCTTGATTATGAATTATTTGCTGTCTTTCGTATTTAGCCTCGTTATTTAGGATGTTTCGGTAATTGAGCTCATCAGCCTTCATCTTAAGTATTTGGTAAATAGTTTCCGCTTCTGTTGATTGCATTTAATAGGCATTGACATATAGTTGAATAGTGGCATGCCGCCTGTTACAACAGTAAGTAGTAATGTGCAACGTTGCAAACTGTGCTGCACGTGTTCATGCCTATTCCCATGTGGTTTGGGTTCTAACGTGTATTTGACCTGTCTGAAATCTATCGTTATCAATGTGATCGATCCGCCATACATTTCATGTATATGAACGATAGATTGCAGAATATTTGCAGGACTAATGCATGTGTGCCAAAGTTGAAATTTGTTTTATTATTTAAGGCAACATTTAAAACAACTGAACAAACTGTAGAATAGGTGTTGTTCCTATGCAACTTATATTGTTTGTTTGCATTGTATTAATCCCCTGTAATTGAACATGCTGCGAACGCTTCTTTCGTTTACTTCTTATGTCTAGAACATGTTTAATATCTTGTATAACTAAGGTCATTTCCTTGCCGATGCTGCCGCGACTAATGATAATTCATTAATTGCCGCACCGATAGGCGAACCAGGAGGTCCAAATACATTTATATATATTTGCAAGTCTATCAAATGCACTCAGCCATTGTACATTGTAAAATACATACAGTATTAGAGATGTGTTGTTACCTGATGCAAGCATGTCGTATGTCTCAGAATCAAGTCAGTATTTGATAAACATTTCAATTATCATTATTGTCCAAAGACTTACTGTAGAATGAGGAGCTGAATATATCCTTAACGCTTGCTATAAAATTATGTCAATTTTAATAGCTATTTAGGTCATTATAATTATTACTTTGCTGGTCTGCTTCGACAAAATGCGCTGTAAAATAGCCTATGCCTCAGCTGTATGAGTACAAGATCAATATATCCCATCCCTCCTCACTACTGCGTGAGGAAAAGGCGTATCTTCATTAAGATTCCAACCATAGCAATTGATATCCGGCTGTGTATATGTAAGTACTGCTTAACATGACGTGTCGATAATTCATCAGCCGTGAACGCTATCTAATGGTGGGAACGATGATACAGAAGGTGGTCAATTAGTTCCAGTGGCCGAGTGTGCTCAGAAGTAATCGTTAATCAACATTTGAGCAGGAATGTGTTGCGATGTATTGATTCTTACCCCTGCCCAATAACACATTAACCGCATGTTTACCATACGGCAAACAAGTATGGGGGGTTCATGGAGGGAAGCGCCGAATAGAGTTATATCAGGCGGTGGGCGCAGTATGCCTAACGTCTGAACTACTAGACGCTCTTTCTTTATAGCCTTCTCGCTTAGGAGGTTTGTGTCAGGAGTCGACCAACTGAAGAACGCGCGGTCAATGATCGTTCGAGGGTCACGTGGATCCACGTGCTGCTTGGCCGCTTGAACCTCATGGGTCCCTGACCGGGGAGCTCGGCTTAACGAGTGCTCTGGTGTTACTTTACGTTGGACATCCCTACTTAACACAATAAATAGCCAAGGGTAGCACGTCATACGGAAATTAATGCAATAACTACTGAAATTAATCACTGCTTATTGTAAATTACGCGTCTGTCTATGTAAGCTAGGATATAGCTAGAATTACTCATTTTCCCCTTTGCCATCATTATCCTCCTTTAAATCTCTAAATGGTCACTTATTTAACGGTAATGTTGATATTAGCTCGTTAAATTAAATCTTGTTTTACGTCCGGCATGCATAATTAAACTGATAGCGGCAATCAAATTTGCATCACTCTGCAATCACTTTGCATGATCAGGTCTGTGGTCATCAACCGAAATCTGCAAAAAAAGCATATTGTATTCATATATAATGCAAATCAACATATCACACTCAGTCTCGCTAAGTCACAAGCGATGATATGATTGTACAGTAACGTATTGCTAGATTGCTGTAACACGCAAATGTGCCGTAACACGCTTCACACATTATTTGATGCTCATGGCGCGATGCTTCTGGATAGATATTAATTTCAGGAAAGAGTACGCTTTTTCCTGCTCTTAAACGCGGTGATAGCAAATGATAAAAGCTAAATTGCTGAACCCGCTAGGTGTTTGTCGCCCTATTATGAAATTTTACAGCACTGTTTCTTTTATTTTAATATTTTCATCATTGAAGCGCGTAAGAACAGCCGACAACGCGCTTCTGTGCCGATGATTTATAGACATGTATCAGTACAACCTAGAACATCAATAAGCAAGGTTGTAGGCTTGCTTCAAACTCCGGAATTCATACCGGCAAAATTTTCTAATGGCATATTTGTTGCTGCAAAATTTAGTGATGGCATTAATGCTGGGCCTTTCGGTTGCACAATTTATAACGTGTTTTAGCTACGCCTAGAACTGAACTGCCTTTATGATGAATTAAATTTGCCGTATGTCCACTTTGCATCATATTTGAAAATAGGCCCCCGTGATGCACAATAATACAACCTGGGTGAATCATTTGCCTACATAAGTGGTATTACCCGGGTGAAATACTAGGCTTAGTTATTATGGATCGCCTAGGTGTAATGTAATATTTCTTCTGTATCGTCGCTGTACTCTGAGATGCGATCATACATATTACCATAAAAGCAGGACGGCTCCTTGCAGCATTTTGTGCGCGGCCGTAGACAACAAACACGGAGTGCATTAGTTGGCATATACCGTGTGAGATGTAATCGTACAATTTCAAACATCCGACGTTTATCGAAGCGCAAATGCCTATATATCGATTATAAATCATTACAGACACATCTTTGCAATTTCTACAGAGCGTGGCCTGGTTCCACCTGCTTTGCGTTTTTCAACATCCTTACGCACGTTACCAAACCTTTCTTTGTTGACAAGTATGTACTAGGAGTGATATATAAGCGTTTATTTACTGCACTCCGAATTTAGCCCATGGCCACTATCAAATATCAAATATCGATATCGAGGCGAAGGCTACAGGGTACAGATGTCCAAGTACCAATTAATTGCAATGAGTCGCTAAGATCTGAAAATGGCGTGTTATTCTGCATGAGAAAACTCTCATTTAATATCAAGGTACTTTCAAACTTCTCCTTTGAAATATATGTACATGAAGTCGCAGACAATTTCTAATTTTTTTAACGGCGAAGGAGTCAGACCAATAAAGTCGGCAATTTTGATTAGTTGTGTTGTTGTGTTGTTGATGGGTAGATATATTGACACACAGATACTTGCGATAATGGTCACGAAGTGCGGGGCTGTAGAGTTTTATAACAGTAGGGTGTCGCCGTTGGGTCTGGTTGTGCTTATATCCAGCCGTTCATTTGTTAAGCGAGGTAGATCGTTACTGAATAGTTAATAACCAAGTGTGTGTTTGGTGGGTGCATGCGGGGCAATTATTGTGCTCAAATGTAACGCTTAGCAAGGACTGTGGTGGTAAACAGGTACATTATACATCAAGGTAAACATTATAGATAACTCTGTAAATTTAGCAATTACCAGATAAAATAAGATAATTGAAAACGGGGATAGTTTATAGATGGGTATGCTGGGTTTTCTGATTTATTCATAGTGAATAAACCTTTTATGGCCGCAGTGGCTTTGTGAAAGTAAGCTCTCATAATGCGATAATGCTACTGGCGATTTTGCTATGTATAACGCCTATAACCAATGTCCATTTCCGACTTATTGCCTCCCTGAATGCCAACCATGTATTGTAGTATTATACTATATATATAATATATATATATATATATATATATATATATATATATATATATATATATATATATATATATATATATATATATATATATATATATATATATATATATATATATATATATATATATATATATATATATATATATATATATATATATATATATATATATATCTATATATATATATATATATATATATATATATATATATATATATATATATATATATATATATATATATATATATTATATATATATATTATATTATGTATATTATTACGGCTTATTGTAAATGGCCTATAGGCAATTGCTCTAACATGTATTTATTCTCATTTAATGCATGAAAATGTATTACAGCAGTTTATTTGGTTTTACCAACGAGTAGACCAACCGCGGCCACTGCAATATATGATGCACCTCAAATGTGTATCGAAGCGTAAATTAATACTGTTGCTTTGGGTATTGAACATTTTGTGAGCCCATGGAGGTGATTCTACCAAACGCTTAACAAGCATAAAGGAATAAACTCAACTTCGACAAGCAATACTCTTTATCTTATCTGATATCAAGTCTCACTGCTGCCCACAGAAAACGCATTGCAAGCATGTGTACCAGGTCTTTTATGTAGCTTCCAACTTTATTTCCATTGGTTTATCTGCTTTATTCTGATCCTACTTGACCAGTAGACCAGACTCAGTTCACGGGCATAGGATAAAGACACAACTGAGAAGCGGTCTCCCATTCATGATGTTGATTACACCAGGGTCAAGCGAATATATGAATTGACGGTTGCTATGTGTTTGCCATCTGGTAGATAAGTTATATGATTGCATTTTTCGAAGACTTCTAGAAATGTACCCCTTTTTTTCTTTTCAACATACGACATGCCACGTTGACCAGACTACTGCTCCGGCCTGCATATTTATTTACACTGACCATTACCAACAAAAGTACAGCCTAGGAAAAGTTAACAACTCATATGCAGAGACAAAATGCGTTATTCAGACGAAGACGAATATATTAAAATGCGTTATTCACTTTTTAGTATAGACGACACGTGCTAGGCTGATGAAGACCACAACACTTAAACACTCAAGACACTCGTCCATCTGCATGGGAATCAAAATAAGACCGTTCAGACTATTCACTGGACTACACCTAGTCCATCTGCGCATATTTTCAAGTAATGGGAGTCGCAAATAAATAATCTTATAGCTCTAATAGGCCATACAAGTTCGCTTCAAGTCGGTAAGCTGGTGGTAGCGCTAGTTAAGGAAAGTGAGGAGCTGAGCTCGAAATGTTGAAACAAACAATGGGGTGCGCCATATTGCCAATACCCTTTAAGGTGCATTCACAACAATTTATCTGCGTTCGTTAAGAGTATTGCACCACAGGCAGCATCATCTACAATGCTAATTTACGTCAAAGAGATATTTCCGAAATCAGTATATAATATTGACTGTTGCTTCCTTCTAGTAATGACCGTTTTGTGATCCTATGAGAGGGAATAGATAGTTTGTTAAACAGATATCATGGTGTACAATCCTCAGCAGTATGCAGTAGCCCTCTGTTCTATCCGGGATTAAGCCGCTCTGTGGCCCGCAGATAACCTACTTCAAACCTGTTTTTCAGCCTTTATTCTTGTCTACTAGACAAATAAATACAATGCAGTTCATTTGCTATGTGAATCAAAGCGAGGCCGACAATAAAGGGTTGTTTGCACAATAACGCGCATGTGAGATGGACGCTTAGGAGTAGCGGCGCAGATCAGGGATTGCTCTTTTCGATGCCACAGTAATAAACACTGAATTATTGTGCACGGAATACTACGTCCCAATGAATGTTTCATATCGCAGCTAGCTGGTCGCTTTTGCGTTCGCGCTTAATGAAATTAAATAAACGCTTAAATCGACGTACGCTGCTGCATGCCATATAATTATCGGAGAACAATATAACTCCTTTACGCCACGGCAAATGTTGGAGCACGCAACATACTGCATTTGTTGTGTCCTTTATTATTCAATTATTGTCTCGGCATTTTGATATCACAACGAAATGTCCATGACGACATCGACAACTGGTGTTCCTAATAAAGCCTTTTGGGTTTAACACCGACTCTAAAAAAATTTGCATGGACTCCAACAAACCGCGCCACGACTGGATTATACAATGTGGACGTTTTCGTCGTATTTAAACGTAACATGCCTGGAAGAACTGTTACCGCGGCAAGTGTGATTCAACACACGTCTGATTGTTAATATAGTCCCTGCTTATATGCCCATGCTTACCGTAGGGTCGCGTGCAATGTTAGTAACAGTGTTCTAGTTTGCCTACCAAACCAATTCAAATCGCGTAGTTGTTATAACATTGTATGTTTGCGTGATTATCATGCACTTTCACTTATGATAATCATGTCTCAAAATTTGTATACAGACACGACATTTTGACGGTCACAGCTTACACAGTATATAGCGACCGACCGATATCACTCTGTTAAAAGTTTTATTTCATTTCTCTTCGCAAAACAGTGGCTATTCCGGCAGTAGTCATCGTTCTACCTAACCCGACGTTAGATAGGGAGAGAGAGGGAGAGAGAGGGAGGGAGAGAGAGAGTGAGCGTGAGTGAGAGAGAGAGAGAGCGAGAGCACGAGGAGGAAAGAGATAAAACAGTTAAGGGAAAGAGAAATAGATAAGGGGGGGGGAGATGACCATGAGTATGAGTGCTAATATGTTCTGAACTGAAGGCAAGATCCAATTGCTATGATAAGCTCTGCGAAACGGCATTTTCCCGCTCTCATCAATCGCAGTGACGCCAGCTAACTATTCTCATGTGCTTGTGTTTATCTCGGGGTAGCGCTACATAACGATCGCGCTGTTTTATAATTAGACAAGCGATCACCTCAGTGCCACCCGAAGTGAACCCTCTTAGCGAAGCTATAAACTCTTTGATATAACTAACACTGACAGATGCCCATAACAAGTACGTAATGTTCGGGAAGGGAATGACGCTGCTCTTTGATATCGTTAACACGACAGCTATCACCGCCAATCATACCTTACAACATGAAACTTCGCTAACATATGATATAATTCTTTGTCCCACGGAAATGAACGAGCGTTTAAGTTGCGATATGGCACAAATGGTACACGCCGCTGATAATTCAACGCCGGCCGCTCAACTTGGATCACTTCTTGTAATCACGTGATCACATATAAGGACCATAAAGCATATGTTAATACGACAAATCCCACAGTCGAAATACATATATAGATTTACATACTGATTTGTTTCTCGTTTTGTAAATCTGCCAAATGCGGTCAGCCATTGCGCATTGTTGATTCTAGAAAGTATTAGAGGTGTGTTATTACGTGATGCAAAGTATGTCGAATGTCTCAGATTTAAGTCAATAAAGTTGTTATTTTCAATAGCTATTCATGTGATAGTCATTGTTATTTTGTTGGGTTTTCTCGACGGCACACACTTTAGAATATCCCATACTTGAGTATCAGTTATCTATATGGGTACAATATCGATATGTCACAACCCTCCTCATTATTGGCTGAGAAAAAGGCTTCATTAAGATTCCACCCGTGGGAGTTGATATCCGGCGGTTGATATATAAGTACTGCTTAACATGACGTGTCGATATAATTCATCAACTGCGAACTCTATCTCATGGTGGGAACGATGCTGTGGTGGCTGGTTTATAAGTTCCGGTGGCCGAGCGTGCTCAGAATTAATCATTAATCAACATTCGAGCAATAATGTGTTGGGATGTATTGATATATTAACCACATTGTAGCCACAAAGCGGACAAATATGTGGGGTTCATAGAGTCAAACGTTATCCCAGGCAACTGAGGTCGCCGCAGCACGAAAAGGCATTTCACCACACCAAACGCCCCTCGAGCCATAGCCCGCACGCTTTTCTCTTTTTCACCTCAATATAATTTACTTTCTCCTACCCTTACCCATCTAACTTATTGCATTATTTGTCTTTAGATGGCGAGCGCAGTGCTCCAGCAAGACGGAACACAGCGAATCTTGCTATAAACCAAGTATTGACTATCGTTTGAATGACAACTGTTTTGGGATCCTCATGATATAAACACTCATGATTCAGCTGTTTAAAGCGATCGCCAATCTGCAACCCTCAACGGAACCGTTAAGGCGGCATGTAATCTCCATTATTACTCAATGTAAGAACGCGCGGTGAATGCTCGTCGGAGGGTCTCCTGGATTCGCGGGCTATTTGGCTAATTGAATCTCATTGGTCCCTGACCGGGGAGCACGGGTTACAGAGAGCCCTGGTTGATGTCTACCCACATAGGTTTTAAACACAGGTTACACCTGACGTTTGACATCCATACACAATAAACATATAAGGCTTGCACATCATAGGTAAATAAATGCCATAACCACAGAAATTGTTATTTGGCTGGAATTACACATTTCCCAATTTGGCCAACACTATCAACTATTAAATCTTAAAATAGTCACTTATCTAACGGTTATTTTGGGTTCAGCTCGCTATATTAAATCAAGTTTTTTCTCCGGTATGCATAATTAAACTGATAGTTGCCATTTAATTTGCTTCACATTGCAATCACTTTGCACGATAAGGTCAGCAGATATCATTCGAAATCTGAAAAAAAACCCATATGGTATTCATTTATTATGCAAATCACCATTACACACTCAGTCTCGCTCAGACACATTCGATGTCATGATTGCCTCTTCATCATCAACCGGTGCAGCATTGCATAAAATATGTTCCCCACAGTAACGTGTAGCTAGATTGCTGAAGTTCTCAAATAGTCCGTTACACACTCTATGTATTAGTTGATGCACTGGGTGCGATAATGTTGGATGTATGTTAATTTCACGAGATAGTTCGATTTTTCCTGCTCTTAAATATCGATGATAGCAATGGATGAACTGAATTGCTGAACCCGCTAGGTGTGAGACGTTATGACACAATTGCAAACATCAGGGGATAAGACGATTTGTATCTAAGAGCAAATGCCAATTACGGAGACCTAATATCGGTTATCTATAAGGCATTATAGCCACATCTACCTTTTTGCTCTCTTGAATATCTTTACGTTCGTCACTAAGCGTTTGCTGTGTTGACAGGTATGTATTACAAGTTATATGTAAGAATTTATTTACTGGACTCAGGATTCAGCCCCATGGCCACTATCTAGCATCAAATATCAATATCAAATATCAATATCGTGGTTTTTTCTACACCCTATAAGCGTAATTTAGCAAGTAAGCTGAAAGTGTAATCTTTACACTTGATTAGATAATGCGAGGCCGGGGTACAGATCTCAAGTTCTAAATAATTGCAATGAGTCGTGAAGATCTGAAAATGGCGTGTTAATCTGCATGATATCGGAGAAAGTTCTCCGAGAATATGTGGGTATTATCACATTACTCCGTAATAATACATGTACATGAAGTCACTGACTCTAGCTGGTTTTCATAACTGCGATGGTGTCGGACCAATAAAGTCGGCAATATTGCTGTATCATTTTCTACGGTATCATAAAGCAAATGCTGGCAAGCACGAATAGCGTATCTTACAATGTATCTTACATGTCGTACAATAAACCTTTCAAAATTGCCTGCATATCCCGAAACACACAAGTCAAATAAGTTTACCGCTACTCAACTGTACATTCTGACTTCAGTAAAATATGCTGATTGTAGTAATTTATGTCGTTATCAACGCAACAACTGCTTTCATCTCTTGCGGAGCGTGTGCTGGAGAATGGTACAAAAAGTTACCAGTCGCGGGAAACATAATTGAGATTGTAAGCTGAGACATGAAGACCATTGTATGTGTTATTGAATGGGTGGATATATTGACTATCCCAACATACTTGCCATTATGGTCCTAAAATGGGGCGCTGTAAAGTTTTGATTACAGTAGGGTGTCGCCGTTGTGTCTGGTTTTGCATATATCAACCCATTCATTCGTTAAGCGAGGTAGAACGTCATGAATAATCGATAATCTCTGGTAGCATTAGGGGCAATTATTTAGCTCAAACGCCGTTTTAGGCAAGGTTGGCTCAACCAAATGACTCTGCGAATAGATCAATTATTAGCGTACAACACATAATTGGAAAACGGTGATCAGCCCTACAGGTTAATGTTGGGTTTCATGATTTATTCACAGTGAATAGTGTTTTTATGGCTGCAGTGGCTTGGTGAACTGACCTATCATAAAGCGATAATGCCACTGGGCAACATATTCCGATTATTTTATGTATATTGCATACAACCAATGTCCATTTCCGACTTATTTCTCCCCTGAAATCCCACCATGGAATGCAGTGTTGTATTCTGTTGGTCTTAACCCATAGATCACGCAATATAACCAGATAGCAAACACAGCATACGTGAGTCAATACAGCCAGAACTCCAAACCAAAAATGAACAGCGGCATTGTAAATTATTTGATTACGTTTCTGACCTTCCGTCCTGCGTGTGCATTTCTTGAGCAACCTGGCGTCGCTATATATACAACGTAAGGCGCAATAACGACGCAAAATGCATATTAAGAAAATACATGATGGTATTTTAGGAAGATCCCAAACAGCCGTATGAAGCTACTTAAACCATTATTTGACAGACAATGTCTTAGTTTTCATTTGAATTGATCTCCGTTCTGTAGCAGTGAGTCATATATGACATATGCGCAATATTGATAATTAAAGTGGATGCAGTCTTACGTAATAATGCATAGAATTTGAGACGCTCGGAATGCATGTCGCTCAGATTTGGTAAATCGGGGAAAGCAAAATTCAAGCTGCAACCAATAACAAGCGAAAACTCGTAATAATGACGCACTGGCAATTATTTACCATTGCATTACCTCAGCAAATGGAAATGATCAGACCCTGTCAAATTGCTTATGTTTTGCAGCTAAGGTGCACGTATCGTTTGCAAATAGTTTACAACAAGCCTATTAAGCCTATGATATTTGCGCCATAACCTCATATAACCATTGCAGAATAATTGGTACACTACAATGCGTCGTAAGTGTTAATCCTTTATGAAAGTCCAAGGATTTATTGATCATTCTCGCGCAAAATCACATACGTACTTGAACGTACAAAAGTTGCCATAAATACCATAAAACATCTTTTATGGTTATCATTGTAAATGTGTATCATTTAAAATATTGCAAAGGGACAACTAGCAACATGCGTGACTTGGGCAATGAATATAAGAGACAGCCACTTCTTTTGGAAGCTTTATTTGCGTCTTTGGAGCCGACCACAGGTTCTATTTAGTGTACGCTGTGCTCGATGATTTATAGACTTTGAAGCTTCCGTACATGTTGTAATTTGCCTAGCTCTGCACCCAATATAGATATTAGTATCAACGTGACACGCGTGACGTGAGCCCAATACTCACAACTCTCATGGTATCGACCCGGAATATGAACGATAAAGGATATTTTCTTAAATGATAACAGACAAATCGCTCATTAAATGATGCTGTATATGACATTGTTATTATTAAAATAGTCGTTTATGTGATGGAATATATATTGCGGCATTTAACATTCACACACCCATTTACATAGGAATTCGACGAATTTGCGAGGCTGATGTGTGCACTGTTCTATCCATAATTGCGAGGAAATCATACTTTGATAAAATATACAAGTAATAGCATGTTCGAAATGAAGCATCGCAAATGTTTTATTGCAATTCGTTATAAGTGCTGTTTGATGGGAATGCGTCAAAGTTATTGAAATAACTCACACTCAAGCACCGGTAGCATGACGTATTGATTTTTATGGTCATACGAGCATTTCAATAAGGTGCCGGTACATCTAATATCTTGTCAGATAGCTCAGTTCATGAATGGAAAAGTTGAATTGTAAAAGGCTATGGTGACATAAAGATGAAGCAAGTCGTAAAAATTGAATTCATCAATATATCAATTCAGATACGGCCATACGCATTGATGGTGTGTTTGGCTAATGGTTTCCGCATGCACGTATGTTTGGCCACGATTCCGCATATCAGAAACATTCTGGAACTTATCACCAAAAAAACTAGTCACCTAGGAATAATTGACATTCCCTATGTAGTATTTTATCAACATTTCTTGCTATCTTACCACCAAATAGTTTTTACCATTGATATAACCATCGTTATTATGATGTCGGCTTCCCGATATTGAATGATAATTAGCAACAGATTTTTGTCGGCCGTGTTTATTCATTGCAACATTTGCGTCACAGCGCAGATGCAAGAACAATAAATATGCCGAGCGATTTAAATTGTGTACGATATTAACGAGACAAAACACATCGCAACGTTGTGACCTTATAACGAAATTAAAATGGTCATAATTCATGCCCTTTGTACATTAGCTGCCCGTTGAAATGTTAACTCATTTGCATATGATGGTATGAATGATATAATTATTATTTGATTCATCCTTATCAAAGCAGGGTTTGTGTTGTTTTGGGCAACAAGCCAGCCATGTCATATCGTTAAATATACGTCGTACCTAACGCGATGCAATTCATAGATCGTAGTTGTTTCACCATATGTAAGAATCATATCGTTTATTGCTTGCAACAAAATTCTTTTAAGTCAGGAGAGTAGGACCTCCATTACAAAGATTATTCAGCTCCATAAAAGGGCACCAGGGATTATTTTGTTAATCCATTATAACGTTTTACGCAGCAACAAAATAACGCCGACTTGTGCCGCAAATGTTACTTGATCAAAAGTCATGGCGACATAGTTTATTCATATTTGTATAACTGTAAATAATGCACAATAGAAATATGATCGATTTTAGTTGTATCGGTTCATTGATAACAGTACCTTCCTAAAACCAAGAACCGCCCTGAGTTGTTAGTTATAAATCCATACGTGCGCCCGATAACTGCCTCGCTGTTGATGTGCATATTTCTGTACACGAACGTCCTTTGAGAGACAGAGTTATTTTTGTATTGTGTTTTAGTCTTGGTATACGTTCACGTTTAACAAAAATCCGATGGACGAGCAGGGCCGAAGATAATGTTATAATGTACTAGCTTAAGTTTTATTCTAGGTTGGCTAGCCCGCGCTTGATTGTGATATCCACAATGTCGTGTGCTGTGGTTTGTTTGATCTGATTACAATTATACTAAACATCACTTTTCGCATCTCAATAGCAACGAGAACATATTACATGGTAGCAGCGATGGTTGATTAGTGACACTACTTCCGCACGGAAAAGTGTCCTTATGCTCTCAACAGGTATTTTCATGCTTTTTCACTTACTTGCCTCGTGCATATTTCTCCAAACAACCCTAATAACAGCCGGTTGTCGTCGCCATCCCAGTTTGTGCTTCGGAAACACAACCTAGCTTCTGACGAGCATGGCTTATGCCGATCTACCAATCTTTGTTTGGAAACAGGAGAACATTAAAGTCAAGTTTAAATTATTCGAGCAGCGTCTTGACTTGTTTTTCAAGCTAAAGAAAGTCACAGCCGACGCCGATAAAGCTATCTACCTACTTCGTGCTCTTAATGACGACGCACTTCAAGTGTTCAACTCGTGGAACCTGACCGCTCCATCGTACGGCCATATCGTTGACAAATGTAAGCTCATCCTAGGAGAGGATACTGTGAACTTTCGAGTTGCCAGGCTTCAGCTCCATTATGTGCGACAAGAACCAGACGAATCGCTGGACACATTTATCACGAGATGCTGTACGCTTGCTCTTAAGTGTGACTTCAACGAGGACGAGGTAGAGTCAAGGATTATTGAACAAATAATCGTAAGCACACCCCTAGAGTCGTTTCAATGTGAGCTACTCAGCAAAACAAAGGACCTCAAGCTCGAAGATGCAGCTATTATCGGTCGGAAGTACGAAGCAGCCAAAGATAGCGCAGAAGAAAATAAAAAATGAGCAACACCACAAGCACCCGAACTCTATCGACGCACTGAGAAAGAACCACACCAACGCTAAAACAAAATCAGTATGCAGAAATTGCGGCAGTGATCATCCTCGCAGTCGAGAGGACTGCCCTGCAAACAACGCCCGTTGCTACTCGTGTGGCCGTCTTGGTCACTGGACGAAACGCAACCATTCAACACCTAACAACGCTCAGAGGAGACGACCCAGATTCTCGTCCACAAACAGATACAATGTGAATAGCATGGACCAAGATGACTTTCCTGTGACCCTATATGACAGCATCACCAAGGAGATATCCCAAGTCACCGAAACCAGGGAAACTAAAAAGTTGACTAACATTGACATCTACCCAAACAACAACATAACAGGTCGACAGCTACTCCGAGAAAAGCTAGATAATGGATATGAAGGCAATACCCTACCACTGCGGACCTTCAGGAAGTTTTCAACATCTTTTAGACCACAAGGGTACTCCGCAGGTAAACCCTCCGGACTGTCAACTGGTTGCATATGGTGAACACAACCTGACGTGCTTTGGATGCATCATGATTCCCATAGAATACAACATTGTTCATCTCAACGCCAAATTCTACGTAGTAGATGTAGCTGGCTCATCGCTTCTGAGCATGACCACTTGTGACGATCTTAAAATGCTCCATTAAACACTCAGCGTGCACTATAACATTCAAGAGCTGAAAAAAGCCTACCCGAATCAGTTCGACAGAATCGGGGATCTTGGGGAGAGTTTTGCAGTTAAACTTCCCATTAAGCCAAACAGCCAACCATATATTGATCCACCCAGGAAATACCCTATCCACCAACTGGAGAAAATTAGCCAGGAACTTAACAAAATGGAGGAATAAGATGTGTTCCGCAAAATTAGTGAACACACCGATTGGTGTAGCAGCCTAGCCTTTGCCACCAAGAAGAACGGCTCCCTTCGCGTCCGCCTCGATCCATCGAATCTCAATGATGCAATAGCAAGATGGCCGCACAAGATCCCTACAGTTGAGGAATTAAACCATTAACTCTCTGGGGCCACTGTGTTTAGCAAACTTGACGCCAAAGCAGGAAGAATCTAGCCAGTCATTGACCACATTTCGAACACCTATCGGCAGGTTCTGCTTCACGAAACTCACGTTTGGGTCAAACGTATCCCATGACATTTTCCAATAGGCCATGGACACTATCCTGGAAGGCTGTCCAGGTGTAATTGGCAAAGCCGATGATATCATCGTATATGGCAAAGACATCAAGAATCACGATGCGAACCTAAACCACCTTCTCAGAACCGCTGAAAAACACGGCTTAACATTCAACAGCGAAAAATGTGACATTGGTATGAGCAAACTAACATTACTTGGCAACGATTAAAGTGCACAAGGCATTAGTCCTAGCCCGAGCAAAGTCGAAGACTTGCAGAACTGCCCGGAACCACATGTAAGCAAGAACTACAGTGTTTCCTAGGGTTCATCCAATTCCTAGCCCAATTCATCGCCAACCTCTCTGATAAAGCAGCACCCCTTCGCGACATCCTCAAAGAGAACGTGCCAAAGAGCTAGTGTCTGAGGACTGTACTTTGCAAGACTACGACACCAAGAAGCCAGTTCAAGTACACTGTGATGCCAGCCTGCGTGGTATTGGTGCATGCCTCATGCAACCGCGGAAAGTAGCTTATGCAAGCAAAGCCCTAACGCCTACTGAGCAGCGCTATTTCAATATTGAGCGTGAGCTCCTTGCATTCGTATTGCCATCGAATGATTCAAGATCTACTTGACAGCTAGGCAATTCCAAGTAATCACCGATCACCTGCCTTTACGCTCAATCTACAGCAAGCTCCACCCCGGACGCAACGCCTATTTCTTAGGCTACAGGGATATGACATGGACATAATCTATCGTCCCGGCAAGAATAACCCTGTGCCCGATCTACTATCAAGAGCATCCAACCCTCAAAAGAACAGTGAGATTCAATTGGACATCCGTGTGGATTTTATTAGTTTTAGTCGAGAGAAACTTGACGAGATTAAGCATCATACAGACAAAGACGAGGTCTTACAAAAACTAATGTGCCAGATCATAAAGGGATGGCCAATACAAATCAAAGACCTCAATCCAACGCTCAGGTCTTATTGGGATTATCGCGATGAGCTAGCAGTTGAGGACAGCTTGATCCTGAAGGGAAATCGCATTGTGATCCCAGAAACAGTTCGAGATTACATTATGACCAAGCTTTACACTGGCCATTTGGGAGTCACCAAATGCCAACTCCGAGCTTGTGAAACGATGTTTTGGCCTGGTATCAACAAGCAGATACAAGACACTATTTCAGCATGCCAGATCTGCCAAAAACACCACCGTGCGCAGCCGAAAGAGCCTATGACCAGCCTTGAGATTCCATCTACACCGTGGACCAAAGTGACATATTTTACTTCAACCAAAAGCAGTACCTTCTATTTACAGATTATACCACCAAGTACCCCATTGTGCGTCAGCTGCCATCACCAGCCCCATCGACTACAGTCATCAACATTTACAAGGTAATTTGCGGCGAATTTGGTATTCCAAACATATTAGTTTCCGACAGAGGACCTCATTACAGCTCAGCAATGTTTAAGCAGTTTTGTGGTGAGGGGGGTATATCCCACAAAATGAGCAGCCCAACTTACGCTCAAAGCAACGGCGCTGCCGAACGTGCCATCCAATCCATCAAGAATAACATGATAAAAACAAGCGAGTCAGGCGAAGACATTGGTTTAGCATTATTGGCATGGTGCACTACGCCTCTAGCCAACCACACCAAAAGTCCGGCGGAACTGCTATTTGGTCGCAAGGTTGCTACCAACCTCCCGACTCACACCTTGCCTATCTCGGATCATGAGGAACGGATAAGGCTGCAGCAGCGGATCAGCGAATCACAATACAACAAAGCTGCGCATCCACTCCCGCCTATAAGTATTGGAAATCAGGTCACATACCTCGACGGTAGACTCTGGAAACCAGGCAAGATAGTTACCTGCAATACTGAAGCACGCTCGTACACCATCAGCACCAGCCAAGGAGTTGTAACAAGAAACCACAGACATACTCGCCCAATACCGCCTGAAACTCTCAAGCAGCCACCACAGAGCTTCACAAACATCACAACACCTTCGTCACCTCACGCACCACCTCCTTTGCCTAATCCCAATGTCCCTACCTCTGCTCCGCCCTCTAAGCCTCCCACCCCGGTCAAGAGAGCGACACCCTCACCTGAGACGAACACCTCTACAACCCGAGTTGGTAGGCGCATTGTACCACCTAAATGGTTTCAGTGAAGTTAAGCGTGACTTACATAACTTAGTTTATTCTGTTTAGTCTTTTATAAAGAGGGGGATGTTATAATGTACTAGCTTAATTTGTATTCTAGGTTGGCTAGCCCGCGCTTGATTGTGCTATCCACAATGTCGTGTGCTGTGATTTTTTGATCTGATTAAAATTATACTAATCATCACTTTTCGCATCTCAATAGCAACGAGAAAATATTTCAGATAGGACCTATTTTCGGAGACCGCATTCAGACCTGAAGTCTTAAACGGTAGGTCAACAGTGACTATGCTGTACGTAGGATTCACCCATTTCCGCCCAATTAGCCAATCATCACCGTGTTACACATTTATAAGCATCATGGTCGACTTAAGTCATATCGAGGTCACCGCCAACGGGAATTGTAATCGTCGCATTGTATAATAACGACTTCCATTCACTTATATCGCCGGTAGCACGTCCACGCATGCGTGTCGCATATAAGCTGAATTGAGCTGTTGTCCAAGTCAATCTCAATATACAATACCGAAAAAACTTTGTTGAAAATATTTGGCATATATCAGAATTATTGCATATGAACCAGAAGTACTTAAGCGTAGCCAATATTAGGTGACAGGAGAGCTTGAAAACTTGTAGCCATTAAAAGCCAACGAACACACCTATAGCAAAAGCCAGCGGCGAATAAAAATATGTCAAACGGAATTCTTCCGATTTAACAAACATCTTGTACTATGGTAATGTAAACACGTACGTTTATTCACTAATTTGTCACTGACAGCGACGACGTACGAAGACCAACTTTAGTGTGTTTATTAGCATAATAAGCCATATATCATTCACTGCGCAATGCCTTAAAAATGCTTATCTCATAGGCAGCTTCAGAGAGATCAAAAAAGCTTTGTGTGCCCAATATAAAAAAAACCGGATATCATTCTGCATTACACAAAAGGATTCACATGACATTTCTAACTGCAAGTACAGTCACATATGAAGTGTAGTGATCCATTCACGGGTATGCGATCATGGACGGCAATGTGAATGTAATGAAGATAGTCCGCACGATACAATTAAGGTAGCTTTGTGAACCCTCCCACTTGCCAGTAATGTTATCTGTCAATATTCATATTAAAATCACAGCACCGCTACCAGATGATGCAAACATCTATACAATTGACGACTTATACTCTGCTTTTCGCTGTTTTTAATGACATACCGTTTGGATACATAATATTGCATATTAACATCGCTTGTCCATAGTGTAGGCGTTGCGGGTAATCAAGAGAAGTAGGTCGAAAATTCGCTGATTGTAAATTTATAAGCACGGGATTGTTTCGTCATGCACAAGAATGGATTCATAATTTTTACTCAAGGCTCTGCTCTATTGATGTGGTAGGCAACGGGGTTATGCGATGCTAAAGGACTATTCTTAGTGCGACTTTTATTGGACAAATGTCTTTGCTAGAGCCAGTGGTGAGTGCATTCAATATTTGTAGTATATAATGTATGATCAAAGGTCTACATTTACTCACATGCGCGTAAATAGACACCATTGTATTGGTCTAGCTTTCTACAGAGATATGCGAACAACTGGACATCTTCGCATTATTACTCGGTGAAATCCTATATATATATGTAAGAAGACATAGTGATATTCATTATGTTAAGAGAGAATTTTTTGTGTGCGATCAAACCTCACGGCTGCCCAATACACAACTGACGTCCGATATTGGATATTTATTATGTCTAACAGAATATTGATCATGTCGATTTACGAAGCATGACTTGTTTGCCAATCTCTTAGTTTGAAACGTTTTCTGGTTCCCTGCAGATTAACATGGTTAGGTGATTGTTGAGGAGTAAAATTCTCGCGGTTTACCTTATATGGCATTAGTTACGCCATGGTTGGCTAATTTGTACAGCTGTTGATTAGCAAACGACGGTAAGCTGACAATATGCACTTGCTGCGAAATATTTTATCACATTCCCTTCCGGTAAGCTACGGTTTTTTTTCGCGAGTCACTATCATTAACCTTCAGTTCAACGGATGTGATTTTGTTTTATTCCAACATAAATATACATGAATATGGCGGAAATCCTACATAGTAAATTGAAAGACTTTTTGGGAGGCCATTATCTCTCCTTACGATCGAACGGCTTTGGCAGTTATTAACGTTGAACACGGTGCTAGATCAACAAAAGAACATAAATCGACAAATGGGTTTGATAGATGCATGGCACCGACCTATCTATGCATATATATTACATTTGAGAAGTGGTTCGTGAGCATAGTGATTATAGTATGACCACTCCAAGAGGAGTAAGTATTGTTGAATGTCGTATACAGTCAGCAGTGGCGCAATATTGATCATAAAGTATATTTGGAAGCACTTGCGTCAAATAATTATATGATTGTGTTTTTTTTTTTCCATTTTAAAATATTTGTTATGCCTTATGTGAGTACAAGGCTATAATATTGGTCCTGTTTAACCGATGTGCTCAATTAAGTATGCAAATATAAGACGCCCATCCCTCACATCTATTCTCCAGTCTCCTTATTAACGTACAATTCTGTTTAACGTCATTATGCATGTCGATTAAATAAAGGGAAAGGGCACAGTATTTATCTATTCTACTTCACATTACTGATTAATATTACGATAGGTGTAAATTAAGTATTTACTCCATCCGAGAATGGATCACTGTTGCGGTTTCAAAACTGCTATTTCATTCCTTGCTAGTATATTTCTAGGGTTATTTCTAAAAACTATTTTCCCTATATGGTCAGATTCAGAGAGAAAATGGTGTGAAATACGCGATACGAAGTTGGCCATGAAGCCAATTAACGGTTGAATTATGGCTGTATGTTCATGCTGTATGCTCGCAATAAACAAATGGAGGCTTTAGTTGCCTTTGTTTGAAGATAATAGCTAACAGGTTTTTTCCTACTTCCTAAAACGACGCCAAATATGCGAAAACATTCCGTCAGGATCCTCAGTGTAATCAATCCGACAGTGCAAAATATAATCATGTAACACTGACACATCCATCTCTATTAAAGCTAGACACATTTGTTCATCGTAAACATTTTAGAGTATACACCAACATTAAAACTATATTCGGATATCCTTGATAGGACATTTGTTAACTTGAGGTGATTCTGCATGGAATATTTAGAACATAAATAGAAAATCAAATTCAAGGCAGGTTTATTTCCTTTTGTCGGAGTTAAAACAGATATTCTCGATGTGCGTACCGGGAAAATAAAAAATGTATTGGCAGGTTCCTAATCGGAATAATACTAGCGGCAAGTGACTTCCTAGTCAGTTGGATATATTCAGCCAACGTGTCAAACAAAAACAGCACGGCATGCGTCAAACAGTGGTTATTTATGGTAATAGCACTATAAATGATTGAATATCAGATGTTCGTAGTCATTAGGGAGATAGAGAGCATAAACTATAGCCATGATGTGCATTCTGCTACATACTCTCAGTCTGCTCAATTAGAGCGTTCGGCTATGAACATGACGCGCCTATTATTGACATAATGGTATTAATGCAATAATCATAAAATGCAGTTCATACTTTTTTAGCACACAAGCGACCTGTTTAATTCATGGTGTTGTGGCCGTAAAGTGGCTGCGTGCTCGTGCTATTTTTGCAAGCCTTTTGGGTATGTACCGCCCCCATATGTGAAAACATCAACTGCATCTGCCTGCTGTACCCTACGGCAACACAATCATGTCAGTTTGGGTGATCGCAAAAAGAGCGTGCTTATAGACTGGCTTACCACATTCAAGAGTTGCTGCATCCTTCAGCCTACAGATATTTGCAACATCTGGTAAATTGAGCATGTTTTATATGAGTAATTGTAGAACGTTTGGTTGTCCACTAGCTATCCCTTTTTTATTTTCAAATCTAAAAGAAATGCTTTTGGAAGAATAATATATCCCACTATTTACTTTGTTGTGGCTGAGTTTGAATAAGGCTGTTAGATTTGCTTACAATGCACCTTGTTAAAGCTTACGTGTCTAATTGAAATGCAACTATTCATGAAGTCATCACCAACAGCGCCTTTCGGTTACCTTAACGCCCATGTTAATGTTCAGCTATTATATGTTAAAGATCATAAACACAATTTTTTTAATCGAAATTCGAAAGAATAAACTTCAATAATGGTATTCATATCAATAGCGGTTACTTTGGAGCACCCTATTCCTTTAAAAAATGATTTTAAAGTGCATGTTTTCGTCGTCCTCTCGTTGAACATCCCGCTCGGCAACGTTCGGAATTATTTGGCCCGTGACGTCACGTTCGCTGCTCTGTGTTCGCTGATCAAGAATGTCAACAAGGTTCGCCATTGTTGTCGCTGCTCGTTGATGGTTTATGAAAAAGTCTTTACGGTTTGTTACACTCACAGTTTGGATTATGCCTTATTGTTGTGCCGGTTGGGTGTAGAAACGACGAGAGGTCGGGTAAGAGTTTCTTTTGGTTCCCGAAAGACCGAAACATGCACAAGAATTGGATTGCAAAGGTGAAGAGGAAGGATTGGAAGCCGACCAGAACAACTGTCCTTTGCTCCGACCACTTTGAGAGGGACGCCTATGAAACTGACCCAGAGCTGCTCAAAAGTCTGGGCTTTTCTAAACAAACTAGGTTTCGCCAAGGTGCCATGCCAACGATTTTCAATTACATGGGTGTGAACCAGGATCGAGTAAAACGTCGAGGTGCCTTTGAGAAAAGACGACGTCTACAGCCAGTACAGGTAAGATAGCTAGGACCATTCAATTTTCATTCCCACTAAATCCCAGTCATGGTTGTGTCTTTGTGTTTGATTGACAGCAAAATTTATTTCTTATATGAATAATCATACGACCCAAATGACATGGCCGTGTTAAGGCTAAGGCATCACTTGTAAAGAAAGGCCCCACGGGCATGGCTCAATAACAGAATAACTGGTGTTTCAATGTGATCTCAAAATGCTTGCATGACATTGCCTGTTTATTGTTTAGGGATTTGGATACACTACATACTGTGTTTAATTGGTCCATTTACATGAGTACTACTGATGTCATAGGATAAATTAGACAGTCTGTATGTAGAAGTATATTGATATAGGTGATTTTGATCCATATTTTGGGAAATATCATTGGTGTACAACTGGTCGACACTGAAACTCATGATGCCTCTGTTTGTAGGTTCTGCATGAAATGTTAACTGGAGCTGAGATGCTTGATGCCTCCAGTGAAAGTGAAAACGAGATGACAGGTGTGCCCGAGATAGAGGCCAGCTCAACTGAACCGGTAGAGGGCTCCCACAAATCGTTTGGAGTTCAAACATGTTTGCTTGTAGGTATATTGAGTCACCTGGATGTCTATATTCGACATGGAAAGTGACGAGGATGATATGGATGAACATGCAGTGCACCAGGAAATGTAAGTGATAGATTACTTTTAAAATACCCCTGTAAACAGTGGAATTGTATTGCATACTTATAAAAATCAGTGTTCTCTCATAAGCCTAATAAAGCACCTACAACTTTGGTTTTATAGTGACATTGAGCTAGAGGATGGCCCTGGCCATGAACAGCAAACACCTTCTGAAAGACATTGGCAGCTTAGAATCTTTCCACAAGGTGGTGATCTTCTTCGTGCCCAAGAGTGTACACTTTCCCTTTGCCACTATGGAAGCAAGGTAATTTAATTGAGCTTTGCTGTGACTGTAGTGTGGTATATATTGCAAATACCTGATGTAAAACACGGGTTTATGTTGGTCCTTATAAAGTTATGACATGCTGGTGTATTGTGAGCTCACATAGGCATGCCAGACCACCAGGCTATATCTGCTACTGTTGGTGCTTTACTTCCAGATTACTCCTTGCAGTTTTGCATTTTAATGAAAACTCCAATAGAGCTCAGGAAGTCACTCAACAAGGCCAGGCACAATGGGGAGTGTCCTTTTCAAAGTCCAGACAGGGGGATCCCGTGGTGAAGCCTGTCAAAGTTCCCATCACTTTTGGTTGGTATATATATAACAGGATTTGTTGTTCAATATATGTAAATATGAGTTAAACAATAATGTAATGCTGGCATTTATTAAGATAACATTCCATTTAATGATTCAAAGACAATTTATTACTAATCTTTTATTAACTGGTTATGCTTTAGATTATGTTGACAACCTTATTACTGAAGTGTTTGTGCTTCGTTAGAAATATCCCAATTACAGACTGGCGAAAGTTCTTTCTGTGTTCCGCCCCCTATTGCTGCTCCATTTGAAAAGCCAGCAAAGGACATCCTTGTGGGAGCACACCGATGCCGCTTCAATCATGCAAACAAAATCTACTCAGCTACTTTCTAGGTATCTTCTGTAAAGGCCCTCTGGGTCTGGGAATGTAGATCTTATTTTGTTTAAGACACATGATGGCAATACTTTTATGTTATGTCTACCTAATCTGTGCTACACCCAGTAGATGAAACGGCGATAGGCCAAATATCTGAAAAACCTGGAGCAAAAAAGAATTGATTATTTGTAGGGAAATATGAAAGTAATGTTTTTTTAACTCTTTTTTTTTGTCAACTATGTACTCCAGATATAAATGTATTGCTGGTTTTGCTGTTTGTTGTCATGTAGCACTGAACGTGATTACCAAATGTATTGCACAACATGGACACTTGGGATACACATTGTCCATGTCCAGAAGTGGTTGTGTGTCTTATAAGTGCTTCAATAAAGGCATAATTAACTCATTTGTGTTAACTGCATCCCCTATATGTCCATCTATCTGTATGAACTCGAATTTCGATGCAAGCAGGACATAACGGTCCAAGCAATTTGACTTGAACCCTGGATGTTCGGTCATACATGGCCACTCTTCTATTGTTGCCAGAGTCTTCGGGTAATTTCGACAACAAACACATTCCCGCAATGTGGTCATCTGATCGCAGTTGTTACAGCTACACCTGAAAGGTTGCCCAAATCAAGCTTTAGCCATTTTGAACTCCATGATAGATCATTCACATAACAAAAGCTGACCCAGCAGTCCATGTTTGTCCATGATTCACAAATTCTTCTCAGCATTCTGACTTTATTTGTGAGCAAAAGAGTAGACTTAGTCTTTTAAATATACACTGATGAGAGATATATTAACAGGACGTCTAAATTCTGAAAGGGGCCAGTTCACAGGCACCCAAGTCAATTATGTATATTATCATACATGTCACTATCGCTCGGGGAACGCGCTGGGTGAATTTATTGACTTGGGTGTGTGGGCCAAATAGACCCCATTACACGGAATTGTTATTTCTACCGGTGCTAATCCATTTAGACTAATAGAGACGAAAAATTTCTACCTACCACACTTCCACTGGCCTGAAAGTCAAAGCGTCTTTGCTGAATTCATTTTCCGAATCGGAATTCGTTTCTGAGCTCCCAACATCATTATCTGACTCGATTGTTATTCGCAATTGTGTGGGCTAAAATAAATACCCGTGGACATCATAAGTCCTCATTTCACCTAATGAGGCTTCATAATCGTCATCTGATGACGACATGTTAATAGATACCAATCAGTAGAAAGGAAAGTTGCAGGGAAAAAATCGCGGATCGTATAATTTTTCTCAGCTTCCGAAATACCGCCTTCGAATTTGTTTTGGGACGAGCCGCAAACGTGACGTCTCGCGACTTGACTCCTAGCGACCAACTGGTGCAAAATGGACTCTGGGAATTCAATCGGAATTAAACCCGAGCACCACATTCTCAGCGGATTTATGTCCACAGTACTTGAGAGAATGTAGAATTATCTACCGTGGTCAGATTAAAATATATTTTCCTACATTTTGCAACATACAAATCGGATATGCCAAAAAACGTTAGAATTGATCTTTAATGTAGTATATGTTGTTACGCAGTCTCGAGTGTATGGATTCAACACATATTTGGGAGGCAGGACAGTCATACAGTCTTCAATCGAGAGTAATTGCCAACACATCGGGTTAAATCGTATGCAATTACGCTGCGGTCAATCGTGCAGATCAGCCGATATTGGAACCAACAGATATTGTGGAGCTGGGCTTTTTTGAACCATGAGGTTTGGGAACGATAACTATTGATTAGCGCATTACCACTTTTTACATCCATGATACTCGTTATTTTGATAATGTGAATTGAATGAGACGAACTAGCCTTCTTTTTCACTATAATGTCATCCCCGAATAGAGAAATATTCTCTGTTGCTTTGTAATTTAGACCTGGATGCCCCAATAATCTCATTCTATACGCAATAGGCAAGTGAATATGTTAAAGCGATAAAGGTAAGCTATCAAACGTGTGTTTGCCTGATTTGTTGAGGAAATGCTTTTACTCCCAGTTCGGCCAAAACAGAGGAAAACCTAAATAGCTCTCAGCCAAATGGAAGAATGAGTCACTGTATTCACTAAATTGTCGACACAATGGCTGAAGTCTGAGGCTTATTGGCTAGTCTGGTTGCTAGAAGCCTTCTAAGTGTAGCAACTATTTGCTCAGCGGCGGAGAACAACTGTGCGATATTTTATCTAGTCAGATGCTCACATTTGGAAGAGGCATGTGGCTGATTCAGATCTATCGATCAGATTTAGCTGAGAAATATTATACCTCGATGATTCAGTGGCTGATTCAGATCTATCGATCAGATTTAGCTGGGAAATACTACACCTCGATGATTCAGTCAGCTTACCAATCGGCCTTGTTTTGGATTTTTCATATATCCCATAAGGAGGCATTTATAATAGACACGTTTATATCGTGCAACAGCAACTTGAAAAACGTCATTATGTAAAAGCTGAACGCCACAATCGACAAAATGGTTTACTGCTAAGCTCATGACTTATTGTTTGAGCTCATAGCTATAGATCCTAAGTATACGCTTTAGTGCATTTGTCGATCAATAAAACTTGATTATGTATATTTGTGTGTGTAAACCATGCAACTTAGGGGTTAAATTATTTCAGTGAAATATTGCCAATGGCACGATGGATTGCGTAACAACATTACAAGCAGATTTTCTGTTAAAGACGACCATGACAGTCCTTAGGCCACATATTCACTCAAATGCCGACAAATACTGTGATTGTCTATACCGTATACTGTGGTGACATAAAAAAGCGTTACTAACTAGCATTGCTTTAGCGTGATTGATAACATAGGAATGCAAAGAGGCTGATCGATTTTCGGTTCTGGCAATGATAAGCATTAATATCGCGTTGAGTCTTTAAGTTTGCGTCGGATTCCAAACACGTTAGGCGCACTTTGCTTTATCTCTCTTTGTGTTTTGATAATCTAGTCTTCCATGAATATAGTAAGTGTCTGAGAAAAAGCTAAGACGCGTATATTGGTATATTGTTTAAGAGCTAAAGATAGCTGTCTAGATTTAGCATCATAAAGTTCTTTATGCATCTGCGGAATCTGTCAAAACCAATATCGCTCCTTGTGAAACCAATATCGGTCTTCTAAGATATCAGTCTACTATGATATCAAGCGAATCTTCTCCCCCCAAAAAATCCGTTCTAATTTAAAAGCTTCTGGCGTAATTTTCATTTCCCTTTCAACTCGCCTTGGGTTCATCCTATCGGCCAAATCAAAAAGACGCTGATCATTATCTGTATGAATCACATCGACGTCGCCATTTTCACATTAGAAAGTGCCTCGGAAATACGAGGAACGGTAATCCTACTACGGTCAGGTGCATTAGTCAGCTTGGTATAAATTACCGTTCCTCAAGCATTAATCTCTTCATTCGGAATGATATCACGGTATTGGTGTCTGATAAGTTTACAGTAAGTACGCGATAACGACTAACTATATACTGTCATCATATGTCATAGCGTAAGACACACCACTTGGTGCGATATCATGGGTTGATAAATACTTTGCAACAGTGCAAAATGTGTGGCTTCCAAAAAATTTGCCGAAAGATTCATTGCGAATAAACGTATCAACGAAGCCAATTTATTAATTACATACAGACTTTGGCTCAGTGTAGCTGTCTAGACATTCGTAAGTATGAATATGAAATCCTGTCAACAATGAGGTCAACTCTCATTGCCTTTGAATATAAATAGATATCATCAAGACCAACACTGAAACAAGCACTGGTGGTAATATGCTATATTAAAGCTGATATCTGATCCTTAAAAAGGTAAGCAATCAATAATAACTAGTATTTATGAATCATCGTCTTACTTACCTTCTCCCTAGCAAACACAACCAATTAAGTACAGCGATGGAATTAACAGCGAGACAAAGTTGAAATGCTACATAATTGACACGCACATTAATTCCTTCTTATCAACACGAGGATATTACCTACCATACATCACAAAAAAGCTACCCAATGGTTGTCAAAAGTTATAGCGTGCGATGCAATATTAGTAGCTCTAGTTTAGAGACATTGTAGATACGACGCATTATCTTCGCCAAAATACATAAATAACTCATGTCAAGTGTGTTTGTAATCTTTTTAACGGCTCTATGACATTCCTGGTTTATAGGTGCTTTTTGTCAATACGTTGCGACCTATTGAAGGACTACATTGAAGCCAATAGATGCCGACTAAAGACAAAGATCTGTCGTTTTCACTTTGATTTTCCTTGACAAATAGCCAAATTCGGCAATGGCTAGTCGCGCGGAAAACAATGTATGTATTGCTCAACTACAAACACAAGGCGCCCTTTGCACTGTTGGAACCTGTTTGAGCATCGATAAATCGTTGTATATAGTGATCAAAAGCTTAGGTTTCAAAATATATCTGATATATGATGAACGTTATTTCACCATGATATATCAGCATTTCTCTATCAAGATAATGGATGATGATCATCAGATTCAATGATAAAATAACACAACGACAATACAGATATGTCGCTACATAAATAATAGCCATGAACAACGGTATATAGAAATGATGCATGAGGATGATTGTGTTGCTCAGTCAGCTTTTTTTATAAATGATAAGGCTACACTTTTGCAAATGCTATGCTATCCATAACGATAGGATAAATGGCAAGGTCAGTGTGATTGAGCTTTGTATTTTATGCTTATTTTGCAAGACTCATTTGTGATCGGAAAATGTTTGGCAGCGGATTCAAATCCAGTTACAAGGCCAATTTGTTTCCTTTGCGCTTTCGTCTTAGTGCTTAAAGCATCCAAATGAAAGAGATACCATGCTTCATATTCTCTATGCCAACCTGACACATGCACTTAACAACCATTAAACGAATGTTGGTCGCTAACAGTATGATTTTTGGGTATGTACATGGTGCAACGTGTGGAATGTGTATAGGATAAAGTCAATATTTTGATACAAATTCTATTAATACATATGCAAAGAAATGCAGAAGGTAGCTGAAAATTGTCTCTTCTTATTCGAAATGCTCCGGTAATACATGAATATATACCTACGAAATGGAAATTCAATAGCTGATAGATTATTTCGTTATTGCTAGTACGTTCGTCTTTTCTGGCAATGTGAATTTCGAAATAGTTCTATACTTGAGTGCTAATCTTCAATATCAGCACCTGATTACTGTCTGTCTCCTCATTACTGTCTGTTGAGAACGTTTCCCTACATGTAGTTTGTAACCGTACCAGAGTGCTCAATAAAACGGCGTGTAAATATTATTCAGCAACTGTTTTCATGATATTGTAAGAGCTTTGTGTCAGAGGCTAGCCTTTATAGTTCAAGCTGCTACGCGTGTGAAAAATAAATAACTAATAAGGATCTGAGCAGAAACGTGGCTCGATGTGCGGAATCATGAGCAGCTTTCCTAATCCACCCTGGTCCCATCAAACATACGATAACCAGATGCCTCCAGGGCAAATTGATGACTATACTGTAGACTCTATTTTCAAGCATTTAATCGCCGCTATTCATTTCTGTCGAGAATGAGCTAAATCAGGAACAGCAATATCATACAACCATTTCGATTATCTGCATCTTACGGCCAGGCAATTTCGGTTCTTGGCAACTTATTCAACAAGCTAAAGGGATGACTAGGCTAGGCAAAAACGAACGTTTAGGGCCTTACCGAAATTAAATCAGTACCGCTTTTATCACTATTTAAATATCTATCTTGCAAATCGCCAAGGAAAATTTAACTTTGGATTTAGACAAAATTGTTGGCTATGAAACCATGTAGATATACAATACAGGTACCACAATGTTTCCATCTTCTTGCTGAATGAACGATTTCGCTCACCAAATAAGACTTGCAAACATGTGTAAAACGTCGTGCAGCAATTGTATATCGTATAATGTTAAATCCTATTAGTTTGGCCAGCTGCTGTGGTGACATTGATCTAATGGTAGAATTAAGCTCATTGTGATTTAAAGACGATCGCATTTCGATATGCGTCTATAATGTACCGTCGGCATGTTGACACAAGTGTAAAGTTCTCACACATCATTAAAGAAATGGGTTCATCATTTGTTCTACGTAGCCTTAAGTAGCCCATAGGTGCACTATTTATCGGTATTGCTGAAGCAATCAATGATTGCATTAGTACCTATGGTTAATATGGTCTCAAACCACTCCTTGCTAGATATAACGTTGTAATAATTCCGATAGTATCAGCGAATGTTGTTCAACAAAGGTATATGTAATCCGTATCTGAGATTACGGCTGTTTAGTTCAACTGCGATTATTGTGTAATGTTGCATTGCTTCTTGTGCTATTGCTTCAAGTTCAATGTATCAATATTTGCACCATAGTTTGTATTGCACTTGTTTATTGTAAGGTTTTGGTTGTAAGTGTGCATTGCGAAATAACACAGCATTACGTCTTTTAATAGACAAACCTGTTTCAGCCACTGATATAAACAGACGAATATTTGCACGCCACACATACATTGTCTTTTTACCTTCATCAACAGTGGTTTATATACATCCAAATTCACTTGGCAAGATTCTCTGATGAAGACATTTCAGGTGCGCAATGAGACCAAATCAAAAGTAACACAACTGCTAATTGATTGTCAGTGCACATGTCAAAACATTCGTTTATTCGTGTCTGCGTCCACATAATAGTTTGCAGATCCTTAAATAGCAGCCATCGCACAAATCGGGCTGTTTGCTAGCGGCTTGATTGGTTAGTTAATGGGCTCCAAGAGACAGCACGTCTTCCCTGATTCATTGTTGACATTGCTCTGACGGTCATCAAGTACATCTGCTAAAAGCTGATGCAAATGAGTAAACGCGCTGAGAGTCGAGTGATGCAACGTTCTAGTCTTCATCTAAATAGCCAATATCGTCTCTGCAAATGAGTGAACGTGCTGTGAATCAAGTGTTATAATATCAAGCTCTGTAACTGAATTGTCAACTTAGATGTTACCAGTACGTTAGAACATCTGCCGTATTCGAAGGTCGCGGTTGATTATCTTTAATGTTTGATATCGACAATCGTTTATAGCTTGTTTTGTACCTCTCTATCAGGCCAATCGGAATAGATCATAAGGTCGTCATATTTACATTTATTATTAATTGTACGGTTATGGTTAAATATCAGCTTAGTTGTTTATGTTACAAAAAATTGCAAGTCACCGTCAGATTTGGGCTACAGTATTCAAAATATTTCGATCATAAAAGTCGTGAACGCTAAAATTTAAAATATTCATCTACCTAATAATGTACCAATCCTTGTAGATTGCAGACCAGTGTCATGGATCAGCCATTTGATTTGAAGTGTCGAAATGCTACCAATGCTACGTTCATTGTCAGACCTGATAAACTTCACTCATTGTTAATATGACTTCAGGTTATTGTTTACCAATATCGAAACCTGTAAATCTAGCCGTGGTCTGGGTGTAATAAACACATGAGTTTGGTCGTTAATTGCAATGCTTATGTAGATAAATTGTTTTTTAAGTAGGCAACTGCGAAAGGCATAGCTACTAGTTTTGAACTTTGGTTTGCATGAACACGTCACTCGAGCTAATGTTTTCTGCTGTCCTGTAATTGTATGGCACAAAGAACATTGAAATACTCTTCACTATATTGGCAGATATCTTTTTCCAACATTGAACGTTTGATTTCAGCGTTTTCATTTATTTTCAAAGGGAGTGTGTTAACCTCGTGTCATCTGAGATAATGTAATGGTGATACAAATCAGACCACAAAGAACTGGATATCCCAAAAAAAGCAATGAATTATTAATAACCTTATCACATTAATCCTAATAGAATTTATCCTATTTAACATGAACATAAATTGCGATTATAAATCTTGATTATTATTATCCTTACAGAATTGATCCTATTTACCACGAACAATAAATTGCGATTATAATTCTATTTTGATTTTTGAATTGTCCATACTGTACAGATTTTAATTCTTTTTTACATCTATTTGGGATACACAAAATAGAGTAATGACATCATTAGATTCTTCATTTTGTGTTTTCGATGTTTATACAAAAGTCTATGCCATTGTTTTTGGTTTTTTTATTGTTGGGGAACCAGAAGATAAGAGCGTTATATGTATAATAGGGGTTATTTTGTGTGGCTTTTTGTTTGGTGGCTAGGAGAGCCGTGGCGAGCTTAGGAGTTGCTAGTCAGCCAATCAGGGCTTGTACGGCAACGTATAGATAAAGGCACAGCCGTCAGCTCATATATATACTGCACATACAAGTTATGCTGGCATGTTCCATATTCATGTATTATCCGTTCTCGAATACAATGCGGTTCCTATGATGCGCCAATAAATGCAAGATGCATATCAAACCGATCAAGCAGCAAGCGGATATTGCGCCCATGGCTAAGCAGTCTGCTCCAAATCCAAGCAAATGAATGAACCTGTTGAAAATTGGGTGTTTAACTGAATAAGCGACCTGTCGGTGTCCTCAATAGCAGCATCTAACTGATGAAGAGTTGTATCATCATGAAACAGTGGCGAAAGATCTGGCAATGATTCTTAACGTGCAGTACCCGCTATATTATCCGGCTGGCATCCGACGCTGCTCTTTTTACATGCACCTTATCACCTCACAGCCATTTCCAAAATTTCAACGCTCTTTGAAACCCACCTGAAAACTGGCACAAGAGTTGCTATTATCATCGGCTATTGGGAATTCGGGAATTGATTTATATTTGTATTCAGCGAAAATAGAACTCAAACGTCAGCGTTATACTTAATTACATATCATGAGAAAGAGTCACACATTAGAAATACGATTCCAACAGGCGTAATTCACTACTTATCGAGTAACAGTCATATTAGCATAGACCACAGATCCACTGTGACCATTACCATGAATCAGCCGTATTTTCATACCTGTAATGGTAGCGCTACAGTATTCAAACATGTATGGCCAACCAGATTTATAATGATCATTAAGATATTATATACTCATCGTAGCGTATTGTAGTTTCCTTATATTTTGCATACAGTGTATCCTGATGTTTATGCTCTCCGGATAGCTTACTACCAGCATTTGTTACACAAATTAGGCAAATAACTGAAAGATTGCTTGCAAAGTATATCATTAGCAAGAAATAAATAAAACGAAACTTTTAAAAGTTATTTGGGACAAATGGCAGGTATCATGGATATATTCAGCCCAAAGTGGATATATTACGGAATTGCAGTTGCTTATGTCGTACTGCACTCCGAGTCGAATAAACCATTCGATCGTGAGAGAAGATAATGGCTCCACAAAGTGGCCATTATTTCCTTGAAAATGGATTCCGTCACTTTTATATATATTTATGTGGGTTTAAATCAAATCACATTCATAACACTGACGGAAATTAAAATATAATGATAACTAAAGCACGGAAAAGCGACTGCTTTATGAGATGAGATGAAATTAAGTACCGACCGGTTTGACAGCCCAAGGCCACTAACACTTAAAACCAAATTACTGTATAAGCAGATATGTCATCGATGCATGAAAAAGGGAGCCGCAATGCTCAGGTTTGCTCTAGTAGACAAAACCACTGATATTTAATCAGAAGCAGATTCAATTAGCGAATGCTATGCACGTTTTAAGCTTGATATATAATTTGTACTCGCTACTACAATAGATGTGGACCTGTCAACATATGATTTATCAAACACATAGAAGTGCGGTGTATGAATACAAATCATATAGGCTTAACACGTTGATTCATCTGCCTTTTTCTGGCAAGATAACATCAGTGTATAATTCTTACCTGCAACGCATAGTTGGGGATAAAAGCATGCATTTTACATACGTTTATCGTATATTAAATTCACAGATGAGACCCGCGGCATGTATTGATGCTTGATGTTGATGCAGTTAAAGGCGCCGTGATGGATTTAAATAGTTTCCGTCAGTTAATTGTCCTATGAATTCTTCCTAATTCGGGTCATGCATACGGAAAGAAGCATCGATGGCGCCAAAAGCCTGGCGTTAACTCAGTCCACTTCAGAGCTCTCGCTATTCTGGTGGCACTGTTTGTAGAACTACCGCCATAAAGTGCTCAAATTTAGGAGTATTTGTCATCCTAATACATGTGAAACGGTATTTGTTCACACTCGTTCTGCTGTTTCACTGCGTTTGTATCAGTGGATTTAACACCGATGTTAACGTCTTGACAAAATATGAATTAATGCAGTGCAGAATTTATCTGAATAATTCATAGAGGCAACTAAACAAACGACTCGTCAAATGCGCTTAGAAGTATTTGTGCACGTAATCGTATTATATCATAGCACACCAATATCCGGGATATACAAGCAACGAACAAGTCATGTAAAATTGGCTTCGGGAAACCACGAATGCAGATAGATAGAAAATTAACAAAGCATTGAATGAATATTGAATGGCTGTTTCATATAGGCAAAATGTTGAAAGTAAATGCAATAAGGGGATGATTTAACATGCCTTGTTGTGAATTATCCTGGCTTGGATAGTCTTAGATTCAGACTGTTTTTAGTGAAATAAGAATAGCAGTCACAAGTCGTCGAGTCAGGGTGTACCTCCCATCACCTGCTTTGGTTCTAGCAGGTACGCACGCCTCCGTAATCTCTCAGACATAATGTCGTCCAACTAGCTGAAAAAATCAATTACCTTTCTGGGCAACTACGATTGTGCCTTTTGATAAGATAAATAGAAGAATATTCCCCTTCACAACCTCCAATAAATGTTGATATGTTGCTGAATTGTTGCTTTGAATACATGTGTGTGGCGTGAGGCGTACCACAGATCAAATATATAATAATTACTGTGCAGTCTCAATCAATGGTAGGATTCATGGTAAATGCCATAGACTGAAAAGTCATATTATGGAGTCATAAAGTAACGCCTGACCACGGACAACATTTTATAGCTCGAACTATCTGGAAGTAGCAGCCCGTCAAATGTGTCCCACTACACGCGACTGCAGCCAACAAAAGCAACTAATATTCTCACATGCATAAAGTCATGAGAACAAAATAATTTGCCATAGACGTAAACACAGCACTTAAATTGGTGATAATGGTTATTTGCGCAATGGCTCGTTTTGCTACATTTCTGCATGGCGCATAATATCGCAAATAAATAAGCATGCCGTGTTATCTTATCGGTCTTATCGATGATAATTTATACATTTCAACTATAAGTTGATGTGTGCCACATCCCAAACCAATAATATAAAAGTATGTGAGCTGGAGGTTCTGGCACAGCTTGGTTTATTCAGCACACATGGGCTTTAACGCCTTGGACGTCAGGATCGAGAACATTGTGTCGCCGCAGGCCTACATACTCTTTGGTAGGCACACTGATACACTCATCGTCTGTTTATTGTAACATACGACAATCGTATATTATGCTATGCCTTTAACGAGACCACCCATGGTTCCCATATTCAGCTGATGACGGAAGGTATGAGAGTACATAGTCAATAGAACCATGCAAAATGAAAACTAAAGTTGTCGGTGCATCGTGCTTGCACTAGTGTGTGAGTTTAGTGAATAGTATTATCAGCTACCTACGTCGTCGGCTGCTAAATACACATTGCGAAACTGGCACAATACATGCGGAAAGTGTTATCTCGTATTGGATGCGTCTTCATCAATTTAGATTCGCATTCTAAATCTCTGCATTCAATTAGGCTTCGTCCTAGGCGTAGGTTATGTATTTTCTTGGCAAAATCATATATTCAAGCAGGCGCATGTATGTGGGTTTTGCGCATGAGCAAACCTGACAAATTGCAAATATTGACTAAACTATCCTCCCGATGGTTTGATTTTCTTTTACGTTTGAAAGATAGTTCGAATAATTGATTGTTAGCCCAGCTCCAGATTCATATTGACCACCACAATAGAAATTAGCACTAAGCACATATATTTGGTTTGGTAGATCAATATATGTCGTTTGTCTAATCTGATTCCATATATTTCGGATCTGAATGTGGATAGAGAGCCTAATTTCTGTGTGATCACAAAGCAGTAGGTTTCACTTTGCGTACAATGTAATATTGCTTAATCGAGCATCAGATCTGCACATCAAATACGCTTCGTATTGCGCAACACACGAGTAGTTATAGCAACAATTCAGCAACATATCAACATCTAGGTAGTGATGGGTAATGTTCTTCTTTTCATCTTATCGATGACTTATCATCATTTTTTCTATGTTCTCAAGGCTAAGCTGTACAGATAACTCATAAAACTACACAATGTCAGAGCATTATGATGTGGGAAGAAAAGCAACAATCAATATCCACTGAATCCTTTGTTAGGTAGCTATCTATCTGCGTTCATGCTTGCCAGAATATAATTTTACATGGCTTAGAAGAACAAATGGGTCGGCATAATACCGGATATGTGACGAACGTCAGTTTCTTTATTCGCTGCTTGCATAGCCCATGTATTGATTGCTATGATATCAGATTGATCACGTGCACAAAAACAGAGCATTCGACGAATCAATTGTTTAGTTGCTGCTACAAATTATTCAGACAAATTCTGCACTGCATTTATTTATAGGTTGCCACGACGTTAATGCCGATATTAAATCCAATGGTATGAACGCAGTGATTTCACATGTTTTATGATGAAACACACATCAGCTCATTATGGCTGTAGTTATAATGTGCCACGAGAGGTCATGAGTAGACCTGAGACAACAAGAGGTTGCTGGCGCCAACGACGCCTATCCCCGTTTACAAGACCAGAATTAGCATGAATTGATGTGACAAACAAATAACGGATATATTTGAAACCATAACGTCGCCCTTAACCTGATAACTTTTCATACGAAGTATGGACTCTTTGAATGCAAGGGACATATTGCAGAATCCAGCAACATTCAGCGAAGGTATGCATATGGGGATGTGCGTTGTACTTATCTGGGGAAAGCACATATATCATTCTAATGGTTTCCACGGGTACGTAACGCTAGTTTATGAGAATATCCCTTAAAGTACAGCGGCGCTCCCATTCAAGAAGATAATCGCCAATAAGAAATGCGGAAAAGCGTCACATTGCTCGATCCGGCACATGAGTAATGTAGGCTAGCTCTTGTTGAAAGCGATGTACGTGTTTGCTTTTGCCATGTTTCTGTCAAATGTGATAACTGCAGATTAATGGCCGTTGCTTATTGCATCACAATCTGCCGCGAGTTTATATCGGCTAGTGATATATCCCCAGTAAGTATATTGCATGTCTATGTCCCCGACCATGCTGCGCAGGTATATATTATAAATTAACCTACCTTGCTAGAAGAAGGCAGATCAATCAACGTATTAAGCCAATATATTTCGTAATCACTTTTATGTGTTTTACAATTCATATGTGGATAGATCCATGTCTATCGTAGTGGAGGGTACTAATTGTATATCAAGCTTTAAACGGGCATTACAGTCGCTATTTGAACGGCTAGGCATTAAATGTCAGTGGTTTTGACTACCCGAACAGTGCTGAGCGTGTTTGGCGGCTCTCTTTTTACTGTAATGCATCGATTTGTTATGCAGGCATCGGGTTTTAAGCGTTGGTAGCTGTAATGTATCTTATTATATATTTCACCTCATAAAGCAGTTGGTTTTCCGTGTTTAGTCATCATTATATTCTATTTGCCGTCAGTTTTACTTTTGATTTTGATTTGTACCCACATAATTATATATAAAAGTGACGGGAGTCATGTTTAATGAAATAACGGCCTCTTGCTGGAGTCATTATCTTCTCTCACGATCGAATATTTATTCAAAATTAGCATGCGAACATATCATACTCATTCCGTAACATATCGACATTGGGCTTAATAGATCCATGGCGCCTGCCCGTTGTCTCAAATAGATGGGCGGAGAACATGTGAAATCCGACATTGTGTCGTGATCTACAGATACATTGCTAAATCATAAGCATTGCATATCAGAACAATTTGTACATGGTACATGTTTTCCGTAACGACGTACTATAATCCATATGCGAAAGTTTTATTCCAATGAAAGCAATAGAACCTGTTCAATCACTCTGGTCCACCAATAGTACTATGTATTGCTACTTTTAACTTCATGCCATGGGTTTGATATAGCTTAATGGCAAAACATTTATGACAATGTTACCTTATTCAAAGTGATAAACTCCATACGTATTCTCGTTACAACCGGCCTTATAAGAGCGGCAACACATTTTGATGGATATAGGGATTTCTACGGTAACAATTTGACAAACCCAGAGAAATGGCTGATCATTGTCAGCGGTCAGCAATCTACAAGGATTTGTGCATTATTACGTAGATCAGTATTAAAGTAAAAGCTTAAGACTTACGGTGACTTGCAATTTGTGGTAACATATACAACTAAGCTGATATTTCCCCTTTTAATAGATAATAAATGTAAACATGACGCCCTTATTATCCATTCAGGTTGGCCTGATAAAGAACGGTGCATTTTGAGTTATTAACGATTGTTGTTATTAAACATTGATTATGATTAACCTCAACATTCGAATACTGATGTTTTAAATAACACTGGTAACGTCCACGTGGACAATTCAGTTACAGAACCTGACATTACAACACTCGATTCAAAGCACGTTCACTGCAGACACGACAGTGGCTATTCAGTTGAAGACTAGAACGTTAGATCACTCGACTCTCAGCACGTTCTCTCATTAGCACGGGTTCTCAGCAGATGTACTTGATGCCCGTCAGAGCAATGTCAACAATGTATCAGGGAAGACGTGCTGTCTCCTGGAGACCATTTATTAAACAATTAAGTGGCTAGCAAGTAAGCCATCCCTGATTAGCGGCGTGTGATGAAATAAACAAAGAGAGATGTTCGCACTGAATTACTAGTATTATGTCAATCTAACAAATGCATTCATATAATAAATAAATTTTCAATAGCGGTTTGAGTTATTGTTGCTACTTTTTGGGGCTTTCTTTCCCATTTGGATTCTACAGTAGCCCCATATACTAGCACAGGATTAGGTGTGCACAACCTGCTTCATTAACTTAACCGATATAACGACCGTTACTCCGGTACGTTCTATAGCCGCAGCTATATTAGCGCTACGTTGCATGGATAATATATATAATTCATCAGCGTTTTGGCTATCTAATGGTAAGAATGATGCTGTTGAATAAGTGGGCTTGCTCCGAATTAATCGTTATCAAAACAAGTGATTACGAATGTGGCAAGATGAATGGATGCCTACGCAGCCTGTCAAATACGCACATAAAACAATTAGTACCCAGACATTTAACAAATGTGAGGGGTTCATCAAAGTCAGCTTCGATAGGTGACAAATGTAAATAAACACCGTACATTTCATACTAAAGAATACATTTACTATATGTCACTCGTATAGTTTATCCCAGTAACACATGGTGAGCAAAGTCGTGAGCAAGGGGTTAGGAAAAAACGTAGCCGGATATGATAACCAGAAATTTTGTCTAAATCCTAAGATCCATGTTCTTTGGCGATTTTTAAGGGCAATATTTGAATGGTCATAAAAGCTGTACTGATTACATTTCGGTGGCACACTAAGATTTTGTTTCTTGCAATTCCGAATTATCCCTATAGCTTGTTGAACAAGTTGCCAAGCAATGCAAATTGCGCAATATAATCAAAATGGTGGTTTGATTTAGCTGCTCCTGATGTCGATAGAGATTGGCGATTGAATGGCCCTGAACATGAACACCATATAAAAGTCAAACAGACGCCAACGACGACTCAATAGGTTCTCCATGATTCATCACATAGCATGTATGATGCTTAATTATCGCCAGCCCACACCAAAGGTCAGCGTTATAAGCTGTCCGAGACATGCGGACACAAGCAGTGAGAGATTCATAATGTAGGCTGATGAAGGTTACGTTCCTGCATCGGGCAAGGTGCAATATGGTTGCGCTGTATGAGGTATAATGCTTGACCAGGGATAACTTGTCTTTCAGCATGTTAAATGATATAACATATTTACATAAAATATGCCAATAAGAGATACAAATGCTAACGATGGCAATAAGCATTATACCTTGACATTATTCATTGAATTGGTGCTGCATTGGACTCGTGACACCACGTCATGTCAGTATTGGGCTGCCGATACATGGTTTGAAAGGCGTAAATGAGATAGTCTTCTTCGTCACTGGTACCATCGATGAAAAGTCGTTTCAGATAAGTGCGCGACCATTTGGCATCCAAGTGTTGTGACAATGTCATGTGATCAGGCTTGTGGTTGCCATGCTCCATCTCGGTACGGTATGGAAAGGTTTTGTTGACACCACACGCTTATAACTCCAACATTAACTAACATCGTGAGATTTATTGCACAATCGTTTGTAGAGATTGTTATCCGATACGGACGTTTCAGTGGATTGGCAATGATTCATTTGACTGATCGTCTGACATTTGTGTTTATCTACTATCTGGTACTAACTCAGGCTACAAATACCGAGTCTGATTTCTGTCATTTTGCGACAAACCAATACTTGACTAAATCGTAATGAAACCTTTTTAAGCAACTGAATTCACATTTCTTTGTTTGACGTTTTAATTATACATCTCACCGGCTTAAATATTTAGATATTGGCTAATCGATACTCGATGCCGTTAAATATATGGTATTGCTGTGTTTTCAACACAACTGTTACTCGGGTTCGTTCGATTCAGGTAGGTAAAAGTTAAAACCTTTGCCAGTATTTACGCCGCGGGCCCAGGCATACAAATCGGCACTGCTCTTCTTGTCGCAGTTTGAACAGTAACAACTATCGCTGGAAACTCTTAAGTACATTAGCATGACTTCTAAACTCTCAACCTACGCGCATTTATTCATTCACAAAAAAGGAACCATTCAGTTGAGTGCCATGCTATTAAATGCATTATATTTCCATCTTATAAGCTCAGTTTTGGAAACACCAGACATAATACGGTCGAAATAAAGACATTAAACACTTTATTAACTGCACGTTTACACATTTGCTTTGATTCGAGGCATATTATCCTCGATAGCCATCCATGTAAAGTCAACAATTGAATGATGAAGCGACGTATCTGTATTGTCGTTGTGGCATTTTAGCATTGCATCGGTTTACCATCATCGAATTGCTTGATACAGAACGTCTAATGCATCATGGTGAAGTAACATTCACCATATTGCAGATATATGTTGAACCCTCAGCTCTCAATTACTATCTTCAGCGACTTAGTAGGTAACTAAGGTTTGTCCCTATTGCAATTCAAACACCGGGTATGGTATTTTGAATTCAGACTAAAAGTATGCATTCACAAACAAGTACCTACAGTGCGAAGGACGCCTTGTGTTGATACTGGAGCAATGCTAACAGAGTTACCACATGTGCGTGTCAATTATTTGATATTTCAACTTTGATTCGCGGTTATTTCTAATCGTTGTACTTAATTGGTTGTGGGTGGGGGAGAGTAAGTAACTAAGTAATGGAGAAGTTTTGATTGCTGACCTTTTGAAGGATCAGCCATTGGTTTAATGTGACATGTTAACGGCACTGCTGGTTTCAGTGTTTGACCTGATGAAAGCTATTTTGACCAAAAGCTGATGGGCGTTGACCTCATGGAAGCTAGCGGGTTGTTGTTGTTTACAGCGTTTCATATTAATATTTGCAATCACATGTGCGTGTCAATTATTTAATATTTCAATTTGGACTCGCGGTTATTTCTAATCGTTGTACTTTATTGGTTGTGTGTGCGGGGGAGTGAGTAAGTGAGTAAGGCAGACAATCGAATGAGGACCTTTTGAAGTATCAGCCATTGATTTAACACAACATCATGCAACCAGTGCTAGTTTCAGTGTTAGACCTGATTAAATCTATTTTTACCAAAAGCTGATGGGCGTTGACCTCATTGAAGCTAGCGGGTGTTGTTGTTGACAGGGTGTCATATTAATATTTGCCAATGTCAAGACAGATACACTGAACCAAGGTCTGGATTTTATTAATAAATGGGCTGAGTGGGCAATTTTACTTGCATTGCATCCTTCTTTTTGAAAGCCACATATTTTGCACGGGAAATGAATATCACCCAGACGCTTTTATGAGACCCAGAAAATGTGATGGAATGGATGTTTTTTTTGCACGGTTTAAGCGGGCTGATGGAGAATTAAATCTTTTGATGTTGGTTAAAAATTAGGCAGATTCCGCAGCTGAGTTGAATATGTTATCGTGCTTATTCTATATATCTATCGATAACACTATAACAATGCACCAATACACGTTTTGCATTGTATTTACCAGTCATTGAATATACTTATTGAAGACCAGATTATTTAAACACTTAGAGAGCTAAACATGATCAATAGATCTTCATCAGCCACATGCTTCTGCCAAATGTGAGCATCTGACTAGATGAAATATTTCGCACAGTTTTTTACAGCCACAGAGCACATAGTTGCATCACCAAGTAAGCTCCTAGCAACCAGACAAGCCAATAATCCTCAGACTTCAGCCATTGTGTCGACTATCTAGTTAATACAATGACTCTTCCTGCCAGTCGTAAGATCTGGCTGAGGGCTATTTAGGTTTAGGAAATGGGAATGAAAGCCTTTCCTCAACAAATCAGGCATACACATCTTTGATGCTTGAATTTATCGCTTGAACATATACACATGCTTATTGTGCGTAGAATGAGGTTATTGAGGTACTCAGTGTATATAACTTGTGTATATTCCAAAGCTAAAGAGAATATTTCTTTATTCAGAGAATGAAATTTTCACGAAGGGTCGGTTGGTGCCAGAGGTGGCTGATTGGTTTGATCAACCACAGCGTAACTGGCATAGGATTTAATTCACCTTGAGGGCAATCACTCTCGATCGAGGACTGTATGAATGTCCTGCTTCTAAATATGTGCTGAAACGATACACTCGAGGCTGTGTAACGAAATATACTATATCAACATATGGTAGCTGAACATTAACGGGGGCGTCTGGGTAACTAAGGGGCACCTTTTGGTAAGGCCCCATTACTAGCTGCAATCGAATTCGACATATAACCATTACTTAACAAGGTGCATAATAAACAAATCCAACCGAATTATTAAAACGACAAAAAACGTATATCCAAATACACAGTGGGATATGCTTTTCTTTCCAAAAACAATTATTCTAGAATTGCAAATAAGAGAAAGGGATAGCTTGTTGACAACCAAACGTTATGCAGTAACTGATCTATATAGAACATGCTCAGTGTACCATGTGTGGCTAATATCTCTATGTTGAGGGATGCAGCGACTCTTGAGTGTACTTAATCAGTCTATGAGCACGCCCTCTTTGCGCACACTCAAATTGACTTGTTTTACCGTATGCCTCAGCAGGTAGATGTTTTTTACATAAGGGGATCATTGCTGGAGAATACATGCGGCGATGCAGGCAGTTCATTGAAAAGGCGCGCAGAGCAAAACAAAGCATAACATATCGCTTGCATTATTTAAAACGGCTGCACATGTACATCGTATTGTCATAGCACCATCACAGATGTGACCAGAATCACACCATTGGTTGGTCCTTCAACGGAACGGTATTTTGAAATAGTCTATCAACTGAAAAAGTAACAAAACCGAAGCACCCAGAACAAAGAAACTATTCAAATATATAAGCACCCTATGAAAACGATTTGCGCAATCGGTTTATATACAATAGCAAATAATTGATCTACGCAGCCCGTAATATTTGTGAAGTATGAGACTGCTGAGAATATCCTTATAATAGTATCCCCCGGCTGTTTCTATTTCCGGTATGTAATTGGCTTCAAACAGCGCAACGTGCCTGCACGTAGTTAAACCATTGACAAATCAAAACTATGGAATCCATGTGTAGGAAATGAGCACGGTACATATAAGAAAGGCTAACAAAAATAGCACGAGCCCGCAGCCTCTTTACTGCCATTACAGCATGGATTGAACAGGCCGCTTGTGTGCTCAATGAAAATTAAGATCTGCATTTTATCATATTTGATTTTTACCATCGATCATATATATAACAGGCGCGCAATTTCGCATAACAGAATAATCTTCTTAAATTACCAATTGAGTAGTTAGACCTAAGGACTAACAAACATTTGATGTAAAATTATTTAATGCGCTATCAGTATGAGTAGCCATTGCTTGACGTAAGCTGTGCTCTTTTAGTTTGAAACATTGGCTTAGCATATCGAGCTGATCAAACAGTTACTTGCCACTAACATTAATCCAACGAGGAGCCAACAAATACATTGTTTATGTTTCCGGGTGGATTATCCAGGATATATGCATTCACTCCGGCCAAGATTAACTAACCTGTTATGAATGTGGATTGTTTTTCATGTACTGAATAATCCATACAGTAGTAGCCTTAGTTAACCTATGACCGAGACGGGAACACCGTATTTAGATACTTGATTAAGCCTGCCGTAAACGTAGATCAACGGCAGTTTTTATATTGGTGTGTACTCTATGATGTTTGCTATGGAAAACGCTTTCTAGCTTTAATACAGATTGGGTGTGTCTGTGCAACCATAGCTACATAAGAGAGAGAGAGAGAGAGAGAGAGAGAGAGAGAGAGAGAGAGAGAGAGAGAGAGAGAGAGAGAGAGAGAGAGAGAGAGAGAGAGAGAGAGAGAGAGAGAGAGAGAGAGAGAGAGAGAGAGAGAGAGAAAGAGAGAGAAAGAGAGAGAGCAATAGAGAGAAAGAGAGAGTGCAATAGCGAGCGAGCGAGCGAGAAAGAGAGAGAGCACTTTTTTTGCAACTTTGGATTATCCCATTTCAGAAATGGTTCGGGTGTTTTAGTATTTTGCATGTATTGTATGCGATGATAAATGTGCTATTGCAATCGCTGGCTAGCAATTTCCAATAAGCCGTGCTAAATCAATCTGTGAAGTGAAACGACAAGAACAGTTGTTCCTCTCGGCTTGCAGGTGCAGAAGGGTGGGGAGAGATGAAAGACATGCTGGGGCATGCTGAGAAGGTGGTGGTTATGGTTAAACCTTAAGTTGACTATAAATGTCTATACATTATTTAGTCATTAGCACCTCCAAGTATGACATGACACGAAGTGTTCCAACAATGAATCTTACCTGGCTTTTCTGGTTAGTTAATATACCTCGTTTATGGTGCTTACTACTCAACAAACCTGGTGTTGTGATGTCTTACGAAAGAAGTCGACGTTTTGCGTATAAGCCACCATGGTTATGGGTTTTGCAACAAGTTCGCCAGGAAGACTGTCGTTGTCTGTCGTTGTCATTCTTGTGTGGCGTTAACTTCTAGAAATAATGATGATGCATCCACTTGACAAATGACATAATTCAGGCACTATTAAATACATCTATAGCTGACCGGACTGCAACAATAACATTGTTAGAAATCTTACATAAATCACATATTTCCACACGCAAGAAGGAACGAAAAAAGTATTTGAGCAAAATATACCGTTGTCGAACTAATTGGATAGGTGCAATTGCTTCCAATTTCTTTTATGAGCGATATTGCGCCACAGTAGACAGCATACAAAAGTCCAAAATATTCTATATTGGCGTTGTCATTAATAAGCAAGTTGTCATATTATAATCATTTTGCTTGCGAATCAATTTTCAAATATAATATATATGCATATATATATACAAAACGAAAGACAGGCGTCACGGATCAATCAAACCAAATGTTGATTTATGGCAAATTCACAGTTGGATATGTTCTCATGTTGATCTAGGACCCTGCTCAAAGTCAATAGCTGCAAAAGCAATTCGATCGTCAGTAAAGATAATGGCATCGCAAAACTTCCTTTGATTTGCATGATTCCTGCCGTAATCATATATATATTTGTGTTGGTATAAAGCACAATCACATCCGTTGAGCTGACGGCGATTAATAGTTTATGATAGCGGTACACGAGAAAATGACTGCTTTGAAAAGCCAAATATGATAAAACATTACACAGCAAGTGCCACTTGTCAGCTTGTCGGCATTCGTTTATTAACAGCCATTGCCTTACTCAAGGACAAAGGCACAGTTGCAAGGAATTAAGATTTGCTCCTTAGCAGTTAATTTGCAGGGAAGCAGAGGATTCCAACTCAAGGATTGACAAACAATACATGCTTCGTCAATCGGCATGTTCATAATAGTGAAGGAATTAAACTAAACGAAATCAACAAAAGTGCTGCAATGTTAGACATTATAATTGTCTGATATCACGCTGTCGGTTGTTTTCGTGGCAGCCGTAAGGTTTAGTCAGGAGCAACGTGCAAACCATTCGCTCTTATTATAATATCTATCATTTAGTGCGTTTGATCATTTTCTTATAGTAATGTGGAATGGCGTTTC
>CM067349.1:18729846-18742346 GCA_034190875.2 Urechis unicinctus | reverse complement strand
GTATGTACAAACTTGAACTGGACCAAACGACGGCTGGCATTTGTTCCGAGATGCAAACAAAAGTAGTTTTAAAGAAGTGTTTGCCTTCAATGATCTTTTCTGTCGGATGCTTTTGTCTTATTTGGCCTGCGCATCGTCCGCATTTTCTTGCGTAGGGTCAAATGTAAGATAGATCAGTGAACCATCAACATATTTGTGGTATTGCAGTCCACTTTTATTTCGAAGACTGACAAGTGGTGATGTATAGGCTGGCCTAGAATGGCCCTAGGATGGATCCTTGTGGCACATTAAATGCTAGTTCGTGTGTTTGGTATAACATGCCTTCAACACTGACTTTTCATATGCGGTTCGAGAGATAGGCAAGGCAAAACATTTTCCACTAAGACTGAAACTGCCTGAAAAACGCCGTAGCTGCACCATCGGGCTGGTCAACAGCACAGGCAATGTCATCGAGAGTACTATCTGAAGGTCATTACCTATTTACAGTGCAAGGACGACGCATGACCGATATTACTGAATGCGTTTTACGATATCAAAATGAAACCTGTCTGAAATCAATTCGATATAAATTGACGAATTCTAGACTTGTTCCATCTTTATATCTCCGTTGCCTTTTATAAATTGACCTTTGATTTCATGAACCAAACGACGAGACACTAGATATACCGGTACATTACGGAAATTATAACTCCATAACATCGCTCGCATAACCACAGAATCACTACGTCATTGCGTGGTAGTGTGTGGGTTGCCAGGCTGAGGACAAATAATTCGTTGATTCTATTCATCAATAACTTTCATACATTCCGGTCAAATGGCACACATGAAGAATCGCAAGCAAACATTTGTGATGCTTCATTTTACACACACACACACACAAACTCATACTGAGTAGCAACTGCCGGTATGTTGTGTTGCTACCAATTATGTTTAAGCACAATACCCCAATCACACTAGACGAAGACCATGAAGACCGCACTACGTCCTGGCAATTTCGACGAACGCAGCGAGGACGCGGTCAAATTCTTAAAAATGCTTTGCTCAAGTTCACACTACGTTCTTACTGCGTCCCTTCCAGTCATTCACTGCGTCTCACACGTTCCAATTACTTTCTTATTGCGCGTATCTTCACGCGCGCATCACGTCCAATGCGTTCTTAATACGCGCGCACCACGTCTTATGCGTTCTTTGTACGTTTTTACTACGACCAGGAAGATTGCACCACGCGCTTACCAAGTGCTTATCACGTCCTCATTACGTTCTTATGAATTTATTTGCGAATGTGATCGAGACGAAATAATACCGTGTTCTATCTGTAACTGGCATATTTTTAGACAGCCCTTGGCGCTGAGGTAATACTTCGCCTTGGGCCGAGATTTTTCATTCTTTCTGAAAGTTCCATTGTGTCCACATCTACACCCAAGAACAATCGAATACAACATAAAACTATGCCGCCGAAGAAAACAGGGCCGTTTAAGAGGAGATGCCGTGGTGGAAAAAGCCAATGTCTAACAGTCCATCAACAGCTGCCATTGTCGCTGAGTCTGAGAAAACCCATGAAATGAAAGGGTCACCTACAGAGCCGCAGCTTGAGACTATTGAAGAGAGGACCGAGGCCGAAGACCACGACAGTAGTGATGATACTGACGTTTCCAGTGTGGTCAGCGTTCGTCAGAAGAACAAGAAGATGAAGGTTGTGTCTGATTTATCTTTAGAAGAGGAACAGACTACGGTTGAGTGGCTGGAGGCACACCCCATCTTCTAAAATAAAAAGATGTCTGCCTACAAGGAAACTGCCAAGAAAGAGAGGTTGTGGATCGAGAAGGCTGCTGACATGGGTAAGCCTGTAGGCGTACTCAAGACCTGGTACACAAGTCTCAGAAGTAGATTTGGCAGGCTCAAGAAGAAGACGTCTGGTAAAGAGGACGCAGAGATGACAGAGAGGGATGAGTGGGTTGTTAAAATTTTCCTGCGCCCGTACATCCATGAAGTCCAGAAGAGGCCTTGGAAAAATGACTGTTGATCTTCCATTCTCAATTCTTCCATCAGCCGGTCATAATGGCCAAATAGGCGTCTTCTTTCAGCAGAAAGCCAAGGACGCACCCAGCAAGATCTAGGTTGTCTTCTATGCCTTCTCCTTCGTTGCCTTCTCACCCCAAAAAGTGCAGCTTGTGCATCAAGCAGAGCATGTTGTCCTTGTATCTGAAAGATTTGCTGAAGAAGTTCCAGATGTGCATTCATATCTAGTGTTGGTATAAAATGAAGTTATAGGGGAGTTGAATCCCGTATTTATACATGATCACTGTTCAGAACCTGGCAGGACGTGGTAAGAACCTGATACAAACGTGTCTAAGACGTGTTAAGCACCGAAAGAACGTATTAACAGCCGAATGAGGTCTTCTACAACTTGGCACGAACGTACCATACATATTCGGATCAATACACATGCAAATCCAAAAAGCGAAGCACTTCTATTAGAAGTATCTGATTCATGGGAGAGCTATCCCCACAAAACCAGCAACCATAAATTTACTCCTTACCGTTTTCATAACCATAGCGGTGATGATTTGTATTATCTACAACACAAATTGAGACTAAATATAGTATAATAGCATAGAACCGAATCAACTAGATGCCCTTGTGGTCAAATAATTGTTGGTTTTGCGATCATCCTAACGATGGCAAATAATGCACATTCTGCGCGGAGCTATAAAACTAGAACAATGAGACTTTATTCTATATTCTAGGCATTTGTTAACGAAGACTTATGGGAAACTTAGAACGACCGGAATAATCCAGTAATACAACTACAAAAAAGTTTAAGGAAGATGTTAGCAGCCGAAACATGCATCCTCGTGAAAAACTCAAGCGAATTGATTGTGTCTGAGCATTACCATATCCGGTAAAGCCAGTGTTAAGCATGTGAGGAATTACAAATGCAGGTCTCAAGTTTTATCCGTCAATACATCAGGCTGCATCAAGTCTAAATTGCAGTATTCCGCACATGTCATATTTGACTCCCCACTGCATTACACAGGATTAATCTGTGCTCAGTAGAAAGCAATTTCAAAATTAAATCCAAAGCATTTTCTGTCAAATGACTGGTTGCTATAGTTGTATATCGTTCTTTGGGAGCTTCCTGAGGTATCATACGCGTATTTGCGTTGCATGCATTTTGCATACCGGCCATAAAACGTGATTTAATATAGCGAGCTTAAACCAATGTAAGCGTTAAATAAAGAGATTTAATAGAGGATAATGATGGCAAAATGGTACATGCGTAATTCCAGCCATATCCCAGTTTACATAGGCAGACGCTTACTGTGCAATAATTGTCGTAGTTATTACATTGATTTACATATGAAGTGCTACCCTTGGCTATTCATGAGAGGGACCCATAAGATTCAACTGGCCAAATCACACGTGGCTCAACGGGACCGTCGGACAATTATTTGCCGCGCATTCCTTCATGGAGTAATAATGAAAGGAGCGGTAAAAAAAAAATTTTAAAGGGTCAGCGACCTCAATTGTTTGACTCCTGACACAAACCTCACAAGCACGGAGGCTATAAAGAAAGAGCGTATAGTCTTTCGGACGCTAGGCATACGGAGCCCACCGCCTGGGATAACTCTATTCAGCGCTTCCCCATGTGGTGCATAAATCAATACATCGCAACACATTCCTGCTCAAATGTTGATGAACGATTAATTCTGAGCACGCTCGGCCACTAGAATTAGTTGACCAGGCTCTGTATCATCGTTTTCACCATTAGGTAGCATTAGCAGCTAATGAAATATATTGACACGTCATTTTAAGCCGTACTTATATATCTACAGCCGGATATTAACTGCTATGATTAGAATCCTAAATAAGATACACGTTTTCCTCACGCAGTTGTGAGGAGGGTTGTACTCATAAAGCTGACATATACTTCGGTATGGGCTTTGTAACAGAGCATTTTGTCGAAGCAGATCAGGCGAATAATAATTATTGTGACATGAATAGCTATTGAAATTGGCATTATTTGATAGCACGCGTTAATGATATATTCAGCTCTCTACTATGCAGTAAGTCTTTGGACAATAAATATTGAAATGTTGATCAACTACTGACTTGAGAATGAGATATGGGACATACTTTGCATCAGATTACAACACATCTCTAATACTTTATGGATTAAATAATGTACAATAGCTGAGTGCATTTGATAGATTTGCAAAACGAGTAGCAAATCAGTATGTAAATTTATATATCTGTTTGGACCACGGTATTTGTGGTATTATCATTTGCTACTCTTAATATGTGATCGCATGCGCTCATATTGTTTCAGTTATTATAATATACACCTAAAATTTAAATGTTATAATCTGAGTGGAGCAAACAGCTACCATGGGCGTGTATCATTTGTGTCATCGTACAACCTAAACACTCGTTCCGTTTCAAGAAATCAAATGGTTATTTCAACGGTACAAGGAATTATAACATATATTAGACATATGTTATCAATCCTTGTCACGTTGAAATAACCATTACGGAAGCATCCGACTTTGGTTGAGAGGAGGTCTCCATTAGACAGGAGGATAACGTGTCAAGGGTTTCAGCGAACCGGAGCTGACAAACAGAAGAGAAAATTCGAACAATCGCGAACAACGCAGGTCCTTGCTCACAGGGATGAGGACTTCAAGTGGGTTGGGGTCAATGGTGAGGTTCACTGACCAATGCGTATTAGATCTGCAACTATTATTGCTTAAATTACTGTATTTTAAGTAACCATCTGGAACCATGGAATGCATGCATCATCTGTGCTACATGACCTTAAGCTTACCCACACAAAGGTTAATTGTCCCATTTACGGTGATTAACTAAAGAGTCGATAACTGCTTGGATACATACGAGTTACGTGGCATCAAGTCCACTTTTAACATGTATAAGATACAGAATCATCTTATACATGGGATAGTCTTCAAAAAAGGCAATTATGTAACTCGTTTACGTTTCGGTTCAAGGTAACCAGTACACTACAAACACAGGGAAAAACATTAACCATAGCAAGATCGATCCTGGCAAGTAGGTAAAGCCGTCGGACAAGTGAAGCTGCCATCCAACTTGCCTGACGGGACAAGTCGTTTTTTATATTCTATATGTTTGCAACAAAGCATATTAAGATCGATCGGTGATTCCTGGGAACGTGCGCTCAGTTTACCGAGAAAGAAAACCCCAATCGTCTGTATGCGAGCCCAAGGACTAAACTAACTGCGTTGCGAGACCCATCAACTCGATGCCGGTAAATTCCGCATTATTCATATTTTCATACTATGACCGGGCAAGTAGGTTTTTCAATCGGACAAGTAAAAATTAGCAGGACGTGTCCGACCGGACAAGAATTTTTCAGAGTTAGTGTTTCTCCCTGAAACGTCATTTCATAAATGCGCTTCATTTCATGTTTCGCTTGACCCTGGTGTAATGTATAACGCTAATGGGTAAATGCGTCTCCTGTGTGTTTCTTTTCGATGCCCGCTATAATGTAAGCAGACCTTTATTGTGGGCTTCGTTCTGACTCTGACAGCAAATGAACTGCATTTTGTTTATTGGTCCAGTGGGAGCATAATAAAGCGGGTAACGGACTAAATGCCGGAAGCTATATAAAAGACCCCATAAAGATGTTTGAACTGGAGTATGTGTGGGCAACAGGAGAGATGTTTGCTGAATTGGACATTATTGGAAAATCAAGTAAAAGTTGTTCATGTGCATTTGTTCAAAGAATTGCAACTAAGTAACAACAAACTGTCCATTTGTTGATGAAAACATGTGAAAAATAGCACAGGAATGAACAAGATGGGTATCTGCGTTCTGTTTGAACATTGTCATACCTTTATTCCCTATCCTAGGTTTGCTAAATGGTCATTACTCGACGCAACAATCCTCATTTACTGATTCCGGGAAACGTTTATTTTACGTTAAGGTGCATCATAGATGGAACTGCCAGTGGCGCAATATTCTCAACGAACGCAGATCTGACTACTCGTTTGTTAAACCAATATATTGGTGCGAATGCATGCCTAAGCGTAGAGGTTTTGGCAATATGGCGCGCCCAATGTTTTGTCTGAACATTTCGAGCTCGGCTTCTCCCCTTCATAATTTAGCGCTACCAGCTTACCTATTTTAAGCGAATTTGCATTGCCTATTTGGGCTATCGGGTTATTGGTTGGTCCCTTATCAGCTTATTTATGCAAGCTATTAGGCGAATTCTATAACTTTCAAATATGCTCGGATGGGCTACATGTAGTCACGTGTTCTTAGAGGCAGCACGTCTTGCCTAATAGGTCTGCGGTTGATTCCCGCGCAAATGAGTGAATATGGTAAGAATCGAGTGTTTAAGTATCGTCTCTGCATATGAGTGAATAAAGCGTTTGAATATCTTCGTCGTTTGTGAATGACATTTTTCTTTCTCTGACTATGAGCTGCTTAGTTTTCTTAGGCTGTACATTTATTAGTAATGATAAGGGTCACTAAACACGTAGTAGTTTCTGTACCAGATGACCAACACAAAACAAACGTTAATTGTTATATGAGCAGTCAAGTTTGCTTGACCCTGGTGTAATCAACTTCATGAATGGGGGTCCGCTTTTCTACCGCGTCTTTGTCCGATGCACGTTACAGTGTAAAACATTCCTTCATTGTCGGCCTCGCTCTGATTCACACAGCAAATGCATTGCGTCCTGTTTATTGGTCCAGTGGGATCAGAATAGAGCGGGCAGAGCTATGGTTCTAAAGCTGGAAGCTTTATAAAAGACCTGGTAAACATGTTGCAATGTGTTTTCTGTGGGCAGCTGCGAGACTTGATATCAGATAGGATAAAGAGTATTGCATGTTGAAGTTGAGTTTATTCCTTGATATTTCTTAAGCATTTGACAGAATCCCTCTCATGCGTACACACAATGGTCAAAACTCGTTGGTTAATACATTACATTGTTGGGACTCTATTCAGATTATTTGTCAGTCCATTCTGGCCACTACGGATACGAACGGTAACGTTTTGCTCTGGTGATACTGTTTCCCGAGTAATTTGTTCGGACGAGCGCGTACTTTGTTTGTATTTTTCCTCAGTGCAATGAATTCAAAAGCGTCCTTAAATAGAGGTGCGTGGCACCATTCATACAAAATAAGTAAGCAAGATGACAGGAGCATGTAATATGTATGTATAATGGACTTATTATACAATATAAATCTTCAAACAATGTGAAAAGTGCGTATTACATATTAAACAAGATGAGTAATATTGTTGTAGTACCACTGCCTGTCAGCGTAATTGTGGAAATGTATATGCAAACACACTAGATGTTATGTATTTGGCTACGCCAGCAATATAGTCACCCAGACAGTGGCTTCCAAGAACGATGACGATGTCAATGTCCGGTATACAAACTTAATCCAATGCAATATTGAACATAAACACATAATTGCCTAATGGGACAAACGCCTACTTACCTATGATGAATCAGCAATAAGTTTATCCATTAATCCATTCGATCTTGTTCGGAAGTGTTCCGCTGACAATGATAAATTAGACAACTAAAATCATTGCACATCACTGTGCATATCCTGACTAATGTCATAATATAGAAATCATGGAATTATAGTTCCAAGCAAACAAATGACAGGGACAATCTCATGATAGTCATTTGAAAGAAATATCGGTCGATCGTAGGAATGAATACAGGATATAAAGGTGAATTTAGATTGGTATGTTTCGATCACTACCTTCATCTGTAATAGTGTCATAGCTTTCATCAACCGTGTTGTTCCAAGCTCCTACCAGACATTATGTCGGCGAGCCAGTGCAAACAAATTATATCCGTTCATTCGTGTAATAATAGCCCCAGGCAACTATTTTGGAGCCTGTGAAAAGGGTTATTTGTGGGAAATCCTCAAATAAATCGCCAAGTTAATGTTGGGCGTTGCTTCATTTTTATCATGTGTACCCACACCACAGTTTTATGAATGAATTGTACAGTGGGATCTTATTTAAATTTGTAGATTATTAATACAAATTAATCAGGAACGTCACGATCTATGCCAAGTGCTATCACACTGATTCTCACAACATTAGGATCAAATGTACAGAGGTAAAATCGATCCATTTATAAAAATGCGAATGGTATGATATTTCTCGTGATGACTTATCCAATGCTTGAAAATATATATGATCTAATGCCGTGAAAATATGCACGATGTCAGTTTAAGTGTAGATGATGACTGGTTCAATTGGTTCATTTACGTTTGGGATAGGCGGTCAGATGCATTGACATAGGTCGGAATATTAATCCTAACAGTCGTGCACCGATGTGAAACTAATATCTTACTGAACGATGTTTACTGCATAAATGAGTCTCCAACGGATTGGTATCTCGTGACAGCCCTAAAACGCATCTTCATGGTATCAGTCGATTTTTAAAAACAACATATAATTTGATGGGTTGCATCGCTTTTTCCATCAACGGAGCTGTTCGGTGGTAAGGCAATTTCAATGAATAAATACCAAAGAAAACAAACGAGTGTTGGTTCTATGAAATTATAGGCCCCTCACGGATTGCCCTGTAGAGAACATATCGGGTCAGTGTACTAGGGAACGCCAGGTCAAGGCTAGCATGTATGCCTAAGGCGGTTTCTATATAGCTCTGTATATATCTTGTTCACAAATCCAGTCAAACACCATGGGGCATGAACACAACGAATTATGCTTTCCACCATACGCCAAATGCAATTCTTTTTTACGACCCAAACTTTTTACAGCACAATAAATACCTTATATTGCAAATTTATCGAATTATGTGTGCCGCATACGTGTACTGTGCAATGTATCCGAGCGGTTTTATAGCTCTCGCTGCGAAGTTTCTGCTCGCTTGTTATTGTTGTTTACAAACGATTGCAATGGCTTTAAGGTAACTGATAGCTACAGGAAGCAAATAACCCCAATTTCAAATTTCTGTCACACTTGGAAAAAAGGAAATAGATGGCTAGATATTTTTCTCACATTCATCTAACACTGTGACCAGGGCAATTATAGCAAAAAGCCATACCATTGTGAGCAAAGATAAACGCCACACAATACGACCGTTTATATCGTTATAAATCATTTCTCTTGCATTTATATGTATTTATGTGGGCATAAAGCATGAACACACCCATAAGACACTCGTCAATTAAAGTGTAATGATAGCGAGGCACGGGAATGTGACCTTTTTGACGAAGAGAAATATAATAAAAATGTTCACGGCTGAGGCTGCCAGCACGACTCTTTATGCTGGCAGGTTAATTCACGCACCCGCTACCTATACTGGAAGTGCCAAAGCAGGTTGCCTACAACTTTTCATATCAAAATTGTTTTTATATTACTCTGCGCATGGCACTAAAATACCAATACATTAGTTAAATGATGCAAAACCACATGGGTATGTGTTTATTAAAAATACATTCATGTAACACGTAATGCGCAATTCGCTCCTTCACTGCGTTATTCAGGCTGGTTAAAATAGGACATTGCAGAGCTTTTTTAGCAGTTGTTATGATCGAATGTCGTCATTTGTATGCAGAAATGTCCAACGTATTACTTCCAAACCAGAAAGGCGTGCATATAACGTGGTCAACGCCCCGTCATACCTTCTCTTTGAAGATCTGAAGAGCCAGGCGTTATATCAAGATTCAGGCACAATTTTCCATTCCTCAAAAAACATTGAATGGGTTGTCTCATCACAGGAATTGTTTCTGGTTGTATTATATGTATAAACAGCCTTGCGCCAACGCAACCATTGGCGATTCTTTTCGCCCTCACTTGCGACAAATTACAGTCACAGGTTTTTCCACTAATTTGAATAACAAAGCATTTAAACATATTGCTGAAGACGAATAATGATTTTCAAAAGGATTGCTTTCTTAATGTAGAACATACCTGCAGTTGTCTTGATGCAAATGCTGATACAGGGTTTAATTGTTGACACATCTGCATTAGGAACCGTTTGAGATGGTGTCAAAAAAATTCTGTATTTTAATCATGTTCAGTATTGAATTGCTATATTATGTGAAGTTATCCTCTCATCTGTGGAGCTTCAAATATCTGATGTTGTATATGAATATCGCAACAAGTCGCCCATTCGTATGTCACATGTCATTTCATCTTATGATTTGTACAACACTGATTTGTTTTTTAAATGGACATCTGTGAATATCACAATACACTATCAAGGCGTCAAAATTTCGATCATGTATTTTCGTTTAAGCAGGTGTGATGTGATCTATATATTGCTTATATGTGAATGCTAATATTGCTTTTAGCCGGATAAAATATTGGGGGTATAGACCAAATGATTTTTTAGAGTTTGTTGTCGAAAATCCATCCAGTTAAAATGACCATATTTGGACCTAATAAATATATACATATACTAGGCCTGAATGTGACTATACACTTTTGTCAACAAAATAATTCTTCTCAATGAGAAAACCGATGCCTCAGGTGAAACAGGCATAGAGATTAAGCAACATTATGCATCTAAGAACATGTATACGTGGTTTAGTTCACAATTTATCTAATTACACTTTCTCAACAATCGACTGGTTACCAATACGTGATTTATCGGATGACTCCTATACGTAATTGACTAATACAAAGCAAGTAACCTGCGGTTGATGGACATTGATTCGGTCCTTTGGTCCACCATGACCTTGACGCGCGGATACGGGGATCGATAATTCCTAACAACAAGAAGATGATAGGTATGTCTAACTAAGCAATCAAACAAGGCAACATATCTTGTTTACCAAGTTTTCGTCGAAATCGTAAGATAACACAGCAAAGACATTTTTGGCAAGATCTGTTCTTCATGGTTTGCCTATCGGTGCTGGAATCACCACATTATTAATGGTACCGGCAATGACCCTAAAACAACAGATGATTAACTAAATATGTTGTATAAATGAATAGTAAATGAACAAAGTTTTTTTCAAAATGCTCCATCAAATGGTATTTGTACCGTTATTTAATTGAACCTCATACAAACAAATAATACATGTGGAATAGGAACAGCACATTTATTGGCTTTGGCTGAGTCGGGAAACAATCGAGTTTTGTATCTTTCAGTGGTCCATTTCCTCAGTTTATGTGGTCTTAAATATTGCCTTAAACTGTCAAACAATATACTTTGGCAATTATTCTGTTAGCTATCGTTCATAGAAACGGAAAGTATGGCAAATAAATCACATTGTAAACACCAGATTTCAGGCACGTCAAATACACGTCAGTAGCTTAAAGATATCCGTGCTAAGCATGCACACATGCAACACAATTTGCAACGGTGTACATAACTATTTAAATGGGTAACAAGTGCAACGCCACTGTACAATTCAATCTCAATACCTCTTAAATGTAATCATCAAAAGGGAAATTTGTTTTTAAATGAAGGCTGAAAAGCTCATTACTGAAACCTCATTAATAACATGACTATTTATGGAAAATGGGAAATGTACTACAGTTGACTTTTATGTGTGGTATCAAGCGAATGTTGCCCAACATCCCGCTCAATACATCGCATATAAAAGGTTTAATTTACCAAATGCTATTTTCCCTGCACTTTTATGAGAAAATATAAGGAATATGGGAATAAGTTTTCGACTACGTTGTCCTGATGTTTTTAAATGGATTATCGCTCTGAGAGTAAATGGCATAAGCATGACAATACTGGGTATGTAAATTAGGTAATTACACTCGGTGATATGTAATTAATGATCCAATGATCTTGATATGATAAGCGTAATGATCATAAGGGTGTCTCAGTAATGTGCTCTAACGTACAAGTCAATACTCAAGATAAACCATAAGCATTCAGCGCTGGGCACCCTGATATGGTAGCAGGTTATACTGTTTGCGTCCCAATGACGTCTTACATCACATAATTTGTTCGGCAGATCACATTGCCCCGCAATGTGGTCTATTACTCATTATAGCAATGTAACTGTCGACTCGGATTCCCGATTCACCCGTGGAGATTAACTGAGAAGAACTATTGTGGTCGAGTCTGGACAAGTCAATGGAGATGGCTACTCGAAGCAGATATATTGCTCAGCTGGCTTACAATCAAAACAGAAATTACTGACGCTCCATGGATCTGCAAATGTCGGATCAAGAACATGGAGTTATTCCGCCTAAAAGGCGTCCCTAACTAGGCTTGGGCTCTGATTATGTTGACACCTCACAGGACTATAAATTGCGCTTTCAGTATATATTGCAACGTCAGCTCTCTGTTGAAAAGTGGTGAGGAGGTACTCTTGTGGCGGAAATGTCTTTATGATTCACGACCACATTTTGTACACCACGTCGTTAATCACTACTGTTTGTGCATGATTTCGCTAATATATTGTGCTTGTGCGACGATGTAGGTACCTTTTGATATATACTATGCGCACTCAGAGTGTTATCAACGTCTTCATATGTAGCTTAGGCTAGACAC